>VZRW01006181.1:148929-360271 GCA_013398125.1 Aegotheles bennettii | reverse complement strand
CCATCCTCCTCGCTTTTATAGAGTCTGGCAGGAAAATGGGTGTGGAAATACTGGAACCTGATACTTGATACCTGATACCCCAGACCCCTTTTCACAACAGGGGCCTAAACTCCACCCCTTGTTCACTGGGTCTTGGCAGCAAAAGCCAATAAGATTTTGCCTGCCCCTTTCAAACTATAACACTTTCTAGTAAGCCACACATGTAATTTATATATATGCTTTGAGAATTTCATTCTCTGTTCAATGTGAGGATGAGACAAAATTACAGAAACTAATGGCAATTTGGGGTTTTATTTCTACAAGAGAATGGCCAGATCTTACAGTACATGTGAAAGATCACGATTTAAAGCAGGATATTGCTAGTCTGTCACCCGCCTCTATCTATAGTTCTGTTCTTCCATGTTTGAGAATAACTTCAGACCTCCTATTATTTTTAATCAGAATGTTCTTTTATGTCTAAATGAGCCATAAATGCCCTTTTAGCCTACCTATCTGTATTCTATATCTATGCCGCTCCCTATTTAGGGGAATCGTTGTCTGTTCATACATGACCAAGTTTACTTCCCTGCCCTGTGAATGTGTTGGAATGGCGCATTGTGTACACCTTTACAGCCAGATTGCATTGAACCCTGCTTTTTACATTCACTTTAAGTGCTCTTTAGATTTGTTATTTTTAAAGTAGCAAAGTAACAGGATTAACATGTCAGCCACTGACACTAATTTGGGAATTAATACAGTACCTTTCTCTTCCTAATACTCAAATACACCTATATGTCATATTTCAATTAATTCGGCACTCACTCTGCTCTTTCTCATTCTTTTCTTCACAGAATCAGGAAAAGCTTTGAGAGGCAATGCTGAAAGCTTTGTTATTTATGAGAATACACCCTACTGGAAGGTATTCATACAATAAACTTTGTTGATTAATTACTTTAGATAACACAAGGTCAAAATAATTTGTTATGCTGCTATTCAGTCCTATCCTTTTCTTTCCCTTAGTGGGAGAGGTTAGAAAAAGAAAACATTTGCTCTATTTTTTGTTAATAACAGCTGGCAAGAGGATGCTCATGGGATGTTGTATATGTGTCCAGGTTGTATGATCACATACTTGGTATTAAAGTATGTTATTGAAAATAATAATAAAAAAAAAGATGTAGTGCAAAGAGCAGTCCGCATAGGACCATTGGTAGCTCACGTCCAGCCAGTTATCTGGATCCATGGGAATTAGGAGATGCAAGCTGGTGTATGCTGGTTCAGATCCTGCATTATCTTTTGAGAGTTTGCAGGATTTCAGCATACAGCAGACAGAACTGCTGGAAGCATCGGATATTCTTGATTAGGCAAAGAATGAACAAAAAGCAGCTTTGTATTTATTATTTTTCAGTAATGGGCTTGGGCATCTGCTCTAAATGTTGCTGTCTTAGGTTTGTTTGGTTCAGTTACTTCAGTTTACTTTTCTAACAGTCTCACAGACAGGACAAAACGTCATGAACAGTCTCACTTAACTTGCCTTAAAGGGGTGAGCCGAGCTGCTTGTGGGGATGATACAGAGTTCTGAAGGGACTAAAAAAGACAACAGTAAAGACAACTATGGAAGAGACTTGGGTCAATTTGATACTAAGTATCTTTTCCTCTCATAAAAACAAAAAAAGCAACAGACTTTTCAGCACGTGGAAGTAATGAGCGCATCCTCTGTCCTCACCACAACCCTTCTTCTTGGCCAAATAACTCATGAGTTGGAGAGATACTGTTGCTATGCTGTAAACAGGGCAGGACTTTTCTCTATTTTATGTGGCAACATGAAATGACCCAGTATCAGAGTTTTCTGGTCAAACTCGTATGAAACAAAGAAGTCAAAGGATACATGATTGTTTCTAGTACTTTTGAACTTGGCATTTGGTAATGAATGAACTGCAACGCAGGTATCGATTTAGACACATCATCAGACTTCTGAGCTGGTGCTAAACTGCTTGTTTTTCCCTTGTGCATCTGGTGAATCTAAGCAGATGCAGTCTCTCGTTCTTCTATTTTTGCATAGCTGGGGCTCAAGAGAGGCACTAGAGAGAAGTTTTCTGGGGAAAGAAAGAGAAAGTTATTCAGGCATACATCTGAACTCTCCCCTGCTGTGGAAATAGGCTCTGTGCTGTGTCTCAAACTAGAGGTAACAGGAAGCACATGATTTTTATTACTTTGCTGTCTTGGCTTAATACTTTGTTTTGCCTGAAGAGAGTTGGTGATTTAAGATATACTTTGTCTTTGGAACCACAAACTAAACCCTGCGGGAAACATGTTTCACAAGATGTGGCATGAGTCAGTTTGTGCTATTTGATGTTTTATGCCAAAGTTCATATCAAACAATTTAACTTGGTTAAACTCGGACCTTGAACAAACTGCCCCACTTGTCCAGCTCCTTGTGAACTCTGAACACGTGTCTTCCTTAGTCATGAAAGGAGAATTCCATTTGGTTTAATTTCTATCTTCTTTTGGAGCCTACATTAAAACCCAGGGGTTTATAGGGCGTTAAAAAGTCTTCAATGTGTTTCAAGAGGTTAGAGGATTGTTCTTTGGCCAGAAGGAGCGTGCCATTTATCAACGGTTTTAGCTGTTTACTGTACAGGTATTTCAGTTCATCTCATTCCTTGCAGTCTGGGTGCCCATCTCAGCCTCTCTCCCTTCACAAGTGGAGAGTCTGTCTGTTCATGCTAGTGATGGGTTGGGTACAGATCCTGCAGCAAGTGTTCCCATCTTCTTATTTTTCTCTATTTTTCTCTTTTTTTTTTTTTTTTTTACCAGATATCATAGTCATCAGAATTGAGGAGGGATCTAGGGCTGTCAACATCACTGTTACCAAGTGCTGGCATCACCAGTTACCTCCTTGTCCTACCTACTACACCCTGGGAATTCAAAATAGTAGTAAACATGTTCGGTTCTCACTATTGTTAGTCAGTAAGTGCTTTTCTCCACCACTTAAGCTGCGATTCAGGAAGTCTGAAAGGTATATAAATGGATGTGTTCAAATGTGAAAATAAATTGAAAAAAACTAACCTTATAATTATGAGAATTTAGGATTTGAAGATCTGAAGGTAATAATAGTGTGACAAATAATCACTTTCTTTTGGATTAAAGCCACCACATATGTAGCTTGATATAATTACAAAGACAAATTTTAATTTGCTTTTCCCTTTTGTCTAATACCTTATGACATGGATTTTGTAATTCATAATAAGAAAGAAATCTTTAAAGATCTTTAACCTATAACCATATCTTACACTTTCTTTTGCCGTATGTGTGCTGGCATTTAAATGGAACAACTGAGGGAGTATGAAATGCATGTTCATTCCAGCTGTTTGCAGCATTTTATAGGTCAACCAGCCAAGGGGCTTGACTTTAGTGTTTTGGGATCAGTTACAGCTTCATTGGAGGGTTGAAATTCAATCTTAAATCACTGTGCTGTAACGAGTTGGCACTACGGGGTTTTATTACAATAGTTGGCTTCTTCCCTGTCTTGGCTACCCATAGACTGTAACTGCATTTTTATAGTGTCTGTTTGGTACAGATGTAGCAGTCAGCCGTGGGTATATCACACTGGCATCTGTAGTGTTCTGGGAAGTGGGACGATTTGATGCCATCTTTTATATCACTGCAGCCAGGAGACCCTGTAGAATAAATATTAACAGACTCTTCCTTCCCTGCTGATGAGATTCTTAAATAATTTACTATTGCCTTTCTGAGGCAGGTCCTGCAGCCTTGATACAGTCATAGCTCCTTTTGACTTCTGCAGGAGTTTTGTCTGAGGCAAAACTGGAGGCTTGGGCTCAGTTTGGTGAAAGTATGCAACACCCTTATTAATATCAAATCCATCACTCAAAAACTTCCTGTGCATCACTGGTGTAGCTGCAAGGCTTTTGTAGTGCACATAATTAGGAAAATTTTTCCTTTAAGAATTACCTTTGTTTTGTGCCTGTCTGATAATGTTAAATAGTGATATTAAAATATATATATAGATATTTGTTAAGGTGTGGAGAAGATGAGATAAGGAAGAAAACCTTTTCAACATCTTATAGTTACATTTATAGATTTTAAAGATCTGGCATTCACTAGCTCTTGTTATTATCCTATGGACAAAATTCTCAGATGAAATCAAGCTCTTTGCCAGTCATTTAGTGGTGGCTGGTTCTGAGACATTAGTGGAGTGTATTGGCTTGCAAAAATAATTGAACATATTTTTTTTCCTTAAGCAGTTATTGAAGAACTACTGGTAAAGTATTGATGAGTGACACATTTTTTTCTCAGAAAAAATGCTTTAAATTGTTTTGCAAAAATATTCTGCAGTATCATGTGCTATCACTACCATCCTCCTCCAATTAACTCATTCAATAAAGCACTTGCAGGAATGATGAAAAGACCATTACCTCGTTCAGAATATTTTCTGTATGAGTTGAATCGCTGATGAATAAAAGTAATGTTCACTGTTGAAAGGCAACAAAGATTTTCTTAAAAAGAGGGATGCTTTTTGTGTCATACCTGCCTTCCTTTACTTTGTTTCTGTGCTTTGGCCTTCACTAACCTTGGCTACTACTCTTTAATTGAGCTCTTTCAGCATATATACTTCTTTTACATTATATTTTTTCCAGTCTTACAGCTACTGAAATGACAGCCAATTATCTATCTATCTGACCAAGACCGCAAAGGCACTTTTGATATTAGATCATTGGGATTTTTTTCTTCTTTGATGATTACTTGTCAGACAGCTAGCAGTTTCTCTTTTGCTCCATGAAAGTGAACTTACTATTAAC
Source organism: Aegotheles bennettii (assembly GCA_013398125.1). NCBI lineage: Eukaryota > Metazoa > Chordata > Aves > Caprimulgiformes > Aegothelidae > Aegotheles > Aegotheles bennettii. The sequence continues at coordinate 355,475 of VZRW01006181.1, read as the reverse complement.
GTTAGTGATTTACTCAGAATTTCCTTGAAATTCAATAACCTTCATGCCACATAATCTTATAAATTTATTTAGTGGACTGTTATAAGGGATTGCCATCTTAAAATCACTCAAAAACTGGTATTTCACCTAGGCAAGTGAATTCAGATCATTAAAAATCTAATGGGAATCTCCTTTGTGGTCAGATGATTGCTTTAACCATTACTGGCAGTGTAAAGAAGTGATTTAAGTTGCAGTTTAACATTTCACTGTGACACAGACTACACTCATCTTTGGTTATGAAGACTCTGTTAAAAGGTGGTAAGTCACAGGTAAGGAGACTGTAACCTTTAGTTGAGGGACAGTAACTTCCTAAATAGTGTTCTTTAGCCAAGAGCAATCATCTGACACCACCATTCCACTTCCAATTTAAATGTTCTCCCCTCAGTTACGAACTTGGCATTTCTCTTGTGGTAAATTCTGTGTTCCTTCTTACTGAAGTCAAGCCTGCCAGTAAAATTCTGAAATTACAGCGAGAGTATAAAATATGTATAAAAAGCACTTTGTACTTTACTACACTAGATTTTTGATGCAACTGATTATTTTATTATTTTATTATTTTTTAACCTTCTTGCTTCACCTGTTATTTTTCTGTTAGAAATTCTGGATTTTGACATTTGGCAAGTTTGGGTCGTATCTATATTTATGTATATAATATATTTGGGTAAGTTGAGGTTTTATCCAGACTAGTTTGGTAGGTTTTTTATGTCTTCTCTTAAGTTAGAAAGTGTGTATTCTCCAAAACAATGTAAAAATATGATGTGAACATTGTGCATTTGCCCTCGGGTTTTAGAAAAATGTTTTCTCAGTGGGACAACTGTCAAGAAAAAGGAAATACACGCCTAAGAGCGCTGGAATGTGAAGGCAGGGTTTAAGTCAAATGTGGCTAGTGATAAAAATGACCTTGATCCAAGGTGTTCTGTATTCCAGCCAACTATCCAGGCTTCAAGGTGGTGTAAGCAGCTCCTACTGCTACTCTCCTGCCTTGGCATTGCCCTCTTCCTTGTGCTGGTGTGTAGATTTTCAGGGGTGCACAGCGATCTGGGCAAAAAAGAAGAAAGAAAGGAAGGAAGGAAAGATGGAGGGAGAGAGGATGGGGTGGGGTGGAGTGGGGTGGTTTAGAAGGATGGGGTGGGAGGGAAAGGTGAGTGCACTGCTGAGCTCAGCAAAGGTGTTCTAGGGCTTCAGGACAGAGGGCACTTTACAGCTTCAGGGGAAGTTTTCTGGAGGAAGCTCGGGAACCAGTTCAGTTTTTAACAGTTGCATCTACCAAACTGGGCCAAACTGTCTGTAATTAAGTGTGGCATGTTGAAAGCTAGTGGTAATGGTAAGAGGATCAACAGTCCTCAGAGTTTCCTCATGTCCAGGAAACTGCTTCTGAAGCCAAAGGTTAAATTTATGTCCATAAGATGAAGTGGAGAGTTTTGGAGAAAATGTCTTTATCCTTAGGAGCAGTAGTTAGTATGGATGACAAGCTGTGCTCTGATACTTCTCCTGTGATAATTATTAGCAGCATCAGCCAACTCTGAGTCTTACATGCATAATTCAAATGTTTCAGATAATTCCTGACTTAAACTTCAAATATGAATGCTCTGGACTGTAACTTTTGAATTTGCCATTTTTTGTATACTATTTACATTTTTAAAAGGTGAGGAAACAGTGTCCATTTGGAAAGTCATAATAATTTGTGTTGTTTTTTTCTAGTTTTAAATAGTTTTTATTTCAAAAAAGATTTCAAAACTATATAGTTTTACAGCTCTGCTTAAATATTTAATTTCCCCTGACTGGAAAAAGGGAAACATACCCCCGTTTTTTTAAAAGGGGAAAAAAAAGAAGACATAGGGAACTTCAGGCCAGTCAGTCTCACCTCTGTGCCAAGCAAGATCATGGAGCAGATCCTCCTGGAAACTATGGTACATGGAAAATAAAGATGTGATTGGTGGGTGTCAACATGGCTTCGCCAGAGGCAAATTGTACCTGACAAATTAGGTAGCCTTCTATGACAGGATTTCAGAGTTCGTGGATAAGGGAAGAGCAACTGATGTCATCTACCTGGACCTGTACAAAACATTTGATGCTGTCCCTCACAAGATCCTTGTTTCTAAATTGGAGAGGCATGGACTTGATGGATGGACCACTCAGTGGATAAGAAATTGGCTGGATGGTTGCACTGAAAGAGTGGTCAATGGCTTGATGTCCAAGTGGAGGTCACTGACGAGTAGCGTTCCTCAGAGGTCGCTACTGGGACTGGTGCTGTTTAACATCTTTGTCAGCAACATGGATGGTGGGATCAAATGCACCCTCAGCAAGTTTGGTGTGGTCGACATGCTGGAGGGAAGGGATGCCGCTAAGGGGACCTTGAGAGGCTGGAGAGGTGGGCCCATGCAAACAGCATGAAGTTCAGCAAGGCTAAGTGCAAGGTCCTGCACCTGGGTTGGGGCAATCCCATGCACAAATAGAGGCTGGGCAGAGAATGGATTGAGAGCAGCCCTGAGGAGAAGGACTTGGGACTGTTGAATGATGAAAGGCTCAACATGAACCAGCAGTGTGCACTTGCAGCTCAGAAAGCTAATGGTATCCTGGGCTGCATCAAAAGTAGAGTGACCAGCAGGGTGAGGGAGGTGATTCTCCCTCTCTACTCTGCTCTTGTGAGACCTCACCTGGAGTACTGTGTCCAGTTCCGGAGTCCCCAGCATAAGAAGGACATGGAGCTGTTGGAGCAAGTCCAGAGGAGGGCCACAAAGATGACCAGGGGACTGGAGCACCTCTCCTCTGAAGACAGGCTGAGAGAGCTGCGGTTGATCAGCCTGGAGAAGAGAAGGCTCTGGGGAGACCTTAGAGCAGCCTTCCAGTACTTAAAGGGGGCCTACAGGAAAGCTGGAGAGGGACTTGTTACAAGGGCATGGAGTGATAGGATGAGGGGTAACATTTTCAAAATTCAAAAGTGTAGATTTATGTTAGACATTAGGAGGAAATCTTTTACTGTGAGGGTGGTGAGACACTGGCACAGGTTACCCAGAGAAGTTGTGGCTGCCCCCTCCCTGGCAGTGTTCAAGGCCAGGTTGGATGGGGCTTTGAGCAACCTGGTCTGGTGGGAGGTGTCCCTGCCCAAGTCAGGGGGGTTGGGACTAGATGATCTTTAAGGTCCCTTTCAACCCAAACCATTCTGTGATTCTGTGATTCTATGATTAATTTTATGATTGTTGTTAGATTATTGAATACAAGTTTGTTAGATATAGAATAGATCCTTTTCTGGTTATTATAATTTCTATGGATTGTCTTACATGACAAATTGTAGCATCTTTTTACTATCAAATGCAGAGTAGATTATAAACTCAGTGATTTATAGGATATCAAATTTGCAGATATATATCGTTAACCTATTTTTATATTAAACTATTTCATGTTTTTATATTTATATCGTCACGTTTAGGTTTTTCTTTTCCAAAATGATCTGTTATATATGAAATCTCTTTTTCTTCATCCAGTGACTGCTTGTTATGGTTGTAGACCTATTTATTCATCTCAAAATAGCATGTCATTTATAAAAGCTTTTCTGTTAAAATATAAAACTGACTGTTATCCATGAGGTTTCTGACAGAAGAGAAAATTGAGTTTTTACCCTCATTTTTAAAAGCTGACTTTGTAACTCCGTTGTGGTGTCTCATCACTCAGACAGCTTCTGATATGTATTTTGAAGTATAATAGGACCTGAGCATTTTGAGGAGGGGTTTACTCTGTAGGGGGTTTTTGTTGGAGCCTGCTCTCAAAAATATTTTTTTATCTCTCTATTGACTAGAAACATCTTCATAATTTCTTTCTGTAAGTCCTGTGCAGCACTGTTGATTGCTGCCTCACCTTTATTTTGTTGCTCCTTCATCATAAGCAGCATTTGAGGCATTAAGGCTATAGCTCCCCTACTTAATCTCATCAGGATATTCTAAATGTGCTGCACATCTGGTTGATCCATCTAGGTGGAGAAGCTCAAAATTCTAACAGATTAGCTCACCTGAACTTTTTGCTGCTCTTAACACAAAAGGGCTTCAGAATGGCCAGAAGAAAAAGTTCAGCCTGCGTGACTTTAATGCAGTCTGATTTTGCAGTTTAATGCCTTCTCCTTGCACTCTGCAGAACAAGGGACACGGGGAATATTTGATGGACTTAGTGAAACAAAGAAGTAAAAGAACAAGACAAATGTGACACATCTTCATTAAGTGATCTGATACAATCCCACTAGAGCATTTTATTTCTAGTCCTCGTCTCCTGAGTTGTGCACTTTACATTACAAGATTGTCGGTGCAGATGATGACTAAATAACAAAGTGCTCCTCTGACATCAGTAATAAGAAATATTATTTCTCCTATTCCAGGTGTTGCTATGATAAGAAAATGTTGTTTCCTATCAACTTTGACAGGTTTTTATAAGTTCTCATGAAATTTTTCCACACAACTGAACAAGATTTCACTAAAAACAGACCCCCAATTTTTAATAATTTTCCAAAACTGAAACCCTGCTATTTTATTTGCAAGAAATGTTTCTGTTTACTTTCCACTTTTATGTTAATCATTAAATAACAGTATCAAAAAACAATTTATGATGGACACTCCCAAACTTCGTGGTCTTGTGCTTTCTCTGTTTAGTGCCTATTATGGTATAAAGAAAACAAAACAATATATTTCCTCTGCCATTATAATGAATTTTAGTTTTTTAACTTCTGTCTGTGCTGTCTGCAATAAGGTTTTAGAATTTAGAAGAGAGTAGCAATTGGAGTAGAATAGACATGCCTCCTACTTCTGTTTTCCTTAGATTTTTTTTCCCTCCACTAATGTATTCTGTGGGCTTTAGCGATGAGACAAATTACTCTGTGTTGGCGACAAGAGCAAAATAAATGAGACTTAGCTGCACAGGAAAGTCTCATAGCCTGATGGTGAAAGCACTTGTTAGTGGGGAAGGAATGGTGCTGTATGTCTGGCATCCTGCTCCCAGAACTCCTTCGGTATTTTGCATGCTGTCAGTGTATATAAAAATAAAGAAAGAACCCTGTGGGCAAAAAATACAAGCAACTCTCCCAATCCTGGATAAGTGCGATAAGCAGTAGGATATAGACCCGTGGTTCTCCCTGTGCTCTCTTTTTGACTCATTAAATGCAAATTTTCATTTTTTCACTGGTGACACAGCTTCAAGGAGGAGTTCTCCCCCTTGACATCCTAATGGATAGGAAGCGGGAGGAGAGGAATGGATACCTCAGTATGCAGCAAGAGGGGAAATTGAACTGTATTTCTCTGTTTTTGGTGGGTGCATTTACCACAGTAGCCCATGAAAAGACTATATTTTTATATATTTGTGTCTACCTATGATGCATATACATATTTGTACAACCATCTTTGGAAAGATACTTGTGGCCACTGTGCTATTCTGTGGGATCCCAGTCCTGCTAGATGTGATCTGAGCTTGCTTGTCAGATAGCAAGGGATACCCGTGAAGGTAGACTTTGTATCTCATCCAGTAGGCATGAACTGAGTATCCAGCCTGTGAACATGGGTTTGTTGGCAAAGTGCAGTGGCGGCGTTCCTTGGTATCGCATTACTGTCTTTGAGGCATTTAAGGTGCTGACCTACATGGTTCTGAAATATTGCTCCTAAGGACCAGTTTAAGAAGGGACACATACTAAACAGCTTCATTCATACCTATGCTGCGGTATTCATATCTGTGCGGCAGGCTTTTGTCTTTCGGACAGCACTAGTTGTTTCAACACTACATAAAGTGTCTAAGAGAGTAGAGCAGCCATCTCCTGCAGTGAACCATCTGTGTGAATGAACTTCCTCAATACCCACTCTGGCCAAGCCCTGTGCTCTCTACACCAGCAAATACACATGTGCCTGAGGAAGAAGCCAGGCAGTGGCATGCCATTGTGGGTGCTAGCAAACTGTCAAGAGTCCTCCATCATGTTAATCAGGCTGATTGTGACCAGTGGTCTTCCCAGACAGTTCACCCATACCCAGGGACCATTTTGACTGGGTAGTGATGTAATTTGCACACAGCTGCCCAGTTTCAGAGCCAAGGACACTTTACCGGAGGCAGTCCTAACCCTGGGAGTGTTGTAGGAAACACTCAATTCATTGGTGTAGGTGAAGACACTCACCGGTGGGCTATGTGAGAGTTTCAGTGAATATCAGGGTGGAGGTGACTGATAAGCAGATTCTAGTCTGATTTGGCAACTCCATCCTCTGCTCACTTGGTAATATCAGGGCACCAGAAAGAAGACGCATTGCCTCTGAAAAATGGTGGTCTGTAAATTATTTGGGTGCCTTGCTGACCCTGAAAGATCTCCACTTGTAGTGGTGGGAATGAAACAGGATCTGGCTCTGGTCATGGATGTCGTAAATGTCTTCCTATGTGTCATAGGATAGGAGTCTTGGTACGTTGTTGCTAATACAAATTGCTAATACAACTGTGAGTTCTGCCTGTGCCAAAGAGTTTTTGAAACTACCGTCTCGCATGTGGGATTTGGGGCACCCTTGTACTGTATTGTGCAATGTATCCTACGGTTTAGGGAAGCTACAGGCAGGGATATTCCCAAATGTGAGGTCACCTGAATTGCCTAAGGGAGCATATTATAGAGTGGTTGAAAAACCAGGTGATTCCAAGGTGTCCCTAGTGAAGGCTCAACTATGCCGTTATTCTGATGCTCCTGAATCTAGTACAATGTGAAGACATTACAAGAACGACATCAGGGTCACAGTTGTGTAACAGAGCACCACATACTTCCAGGAAAGTGACAACTACACAATTAGGCACTGAAATTCCGTCTGAGGTCCATGTAAATATGTAACTTTCTGGATTTGGTTATTAACTTCTGTAGGTCTTTTCTATATCTATGGAAGAAAACTATTTATTGATCCAGATGGACAATGAGTTAAAAGAAGAGACAGCAGAATGAAAAAGGCAAGGTAGATACCTAACACCACGTGAGCCTACAGCTTCACTCACATAGGAGTGGTGTTCCCCCTGAGATATTCCCTTACCTACTGCATGAAAAGAATAAGATGATTTCTGTTAAGATAGGAACATCTTACATGTCCAGGATGATAATATAGTTTTAACATTTTCTGGTGTGTGATAATTTTTATATATACTGGGCCAGGTGTTTAGCTGATGAAGGTCAATGTAACTTTGCTGACTGTAGAGGAGCTGCACCATGTAGATGTTTCAAACTTCGTTCATTTGTTTAGATTTATGATATTTGTTAACCTCAACATAGAGAATGTGGTTTTCATGACTGGTTTAAGGGATGATTTTTCTACAGAAAAGATGGATTCTGCTCTCAGTGACACCTAGCCCTGTCTTGTAGGTGAGGATTGAATCTGGCCATTCTGTGTAAAATTAAATGTTTTATGTGAAATACCCACATATGATGATACTTTGGTTGGTATTCATAGGGGCATGCTTACTCCATCTGTCTCAGTTATAAATATTTTACATGCATATTTCAGTAAATTTTAGGGTTCCTAACAACATACTAAAATCAAGTTGATGTGTAATAAATTCTGGCAAGCACAGAAACTCAGTTGTTTCTCAGTAGGATTCTGTATAGCTGCTCAAAAATGTCTTGCTACGGCTGGAAAAATAGTGAACCAAGTTTAAACTTCAATAAATAAGCTGCTGAGAAAGTTGATTTTAGTATATTTAGAACAATAGACTGGATTGTAAAAAATTAGTAACAAATGTGTTTGCAGAAGTATTTTAGTCTAGTTTTTTTCTGTTTCTTTTTTTTTCTTTTCTTAACATTCAGAAATACAGAATTTCCTAAGAACCACATACTGATGCAAGGATAAAGGTTGGTGTTTCTTAGATTCCTTCATTTCCACATTCAACTAAATTCCCCTCCCTTCCCCCCCTCCCCTGGAGTGCCAAGAGTACAGTGGGAAGAGCCATTATGCTGCCACTGTGTCTTTCTGATTTGTGCTTGCCCAGAGTGACCTAGCAGCTTCTGGAAGAGTGCAGATAGCTCATTTGGGTGATGATTTTGAAGCAGATTACTCCAAGGTCTTCCAACGTTTTCTACAACCTTTCAGTCCATGAGCCTGCCTCCATGTCTCAGATAGCAAGAAGGTCCCAGCAATCTTCATTCCTGCATTAGGGAACTCCTGGAAACATACCCAACAGCCACATCTGGTATTCCTTTGAGTCTGCTCTGCCCTTTATGGCCAAGATCTCTGTCCTTTAGGAACAGGTTTAGAAACTTGCAGTCAAGTCTAGTTGAGACTAAATCTAAGAAAACAAAGACATGGGGAAGGGAGGGAACATGATGATGACATGTAACAATAACAAGGTTTGCATGGCTTTGCTCAGCCTAGGTGAGCCTCTGTATAAGACAAATTTTGTATGTAAATAAATATTGTCAAGCCTTAGAGTTTCCTGAATTCAAGAATAGAATAAAACTTGTCTGTGTTTGTTTTGTAGAGGTAGTTTTATATTATATGAGGGTTTTACAAGTATTGTCTTAAAGTTTTTCCAAGTGTTTTTCGTTAGGAGTGCTGTATGCTGACTAATAGCTATCTTCAGATACCAGTGTACTGAAACACTGACAAAGGCTACACCCAGGAACTGTAGTTTCAGAATTTTGCTGTACTTCTGCCTGGTGAAGCCTGGTGCAAATAACAAATGTCAAGTGTTCTGTCTCACCCATAATTAAAAAGTGGATGTTCTGTTTATGTGTTTTCTTACAGCTGGCAGCATTAGAGAGACAGATCTTTGACTTCCTTGGTTTCCAATGGGCTCCTATCCTTGGCAATTTCCTACAAATAATAGTTGTCATTTTGGGTTTGTTTGGAACCATCCAGTTTAGGCCTCGATATATAGTCGTGGTAAGTCTCATTTATTATCTATTATTTTTTGCAATTTGTTTTTAATTTTCTTGGATTTTCTGGGCTTCAAAACACTGGATGGTATTTCTGTAGAAACTTCCGAGGTCTCCATGTCTTACTGAAAACTTAGGACTTCTGAGTAGCATTTCTGAGAATTTGGAAGCTATCAAGAATGAGTAACTTGGAGAAGGTGCTACCAAAATTATGACTGTGATACAAGTTCTTAGTAAGATTCTTTAAAGAATGAAATACCACAACAGGTCATGGGAGCTTCTACAATTAGACTATGCATAAATGAAGAAAAGAAATATGAATTATTGTCCTCTTTGCAATAGACAAGCAGAATCATGACCATTAAAAAAATAAATAATGCTCAGGTTATGTTTAGCTACATATTTCTCTTAAACAGGGAGAAGCAAGAACTGTAGAAATTCCTTTGGTCCTGTGACCCATGGGTTCCAAAGAAATCTCCTTCTTGCTTACATCTACCTTTGCCAAGACCTGTATTTATGGCCTGGACCCTAAATTGTTGGAAATTGTCTCTGATGCTTATAACTTGAAGCTTCACGGATTTTTTTCCCATGTTCTCAACATGCCAGGAATAAAAAAACTTTCAAAGCTGTGAAGGAAACTGTCAACAAAAAATATTCTTTTTCCTCCCCCACAGTCTCTTCTGAATGGAGCTGGTGGTATCTGTATCTGGAACATTTCAGTTGTGTTGTCAGTAATGGATTTTAAGAGGCTAAAGTTATAATTTTTTTTCCTCACAAAAGAGTGAAATAAATGTCTACTGGGGAGAAGTCATTAAACAAATACTTAAAAAGCTTCATCTTTTCTAGTCAGACCTAGAATTCTGTAGTTCTTTGTCAGGTCTTAAAAGAAAAATTGAACAGAAAGTGCATCCAAGGTTCTTTATACTCACATTAGGTAAGCTTCACAAGCAGACTACAAGTAATTGAAAATGGTTTGATGTAAATAATAGCACTTTTATCTATTATGTGTAGTTAGAGAACTGGGCAGTAGTGTATATATATCCATATACTGATGACTCACCTTTCTGCTTCATGTTCTCCATTTTATACATAAGACATCAGAAGCAAGTGAGGGTAAGCATCTGTAAAATTATGTAGGAAATTGTTGTCTGAAGTGCAGCACCACAAAATCTCTTGCCCCTCGGGTTCAGCTCTGCTGTTCAGTGGTGGATGCTCTGCTTTAGTTTTCAAATGAAACAACAGATGTTGACTGTTTCTGTATCTTTTCCAATGTAAATGAACATTTTAGACTACATTGAAATTGTTTTAAAGTAGAGGTAGAAAACTTATAATTAAAGAAAGAAACACCCCAACAAAATACTTTATCTTCAGATTTAACTGAACTCACATTCTGATTTAACTTTAAGCACATATGTAAGAGCTAAAGCTGAAGTAGGTGCAAATACTCACTACATGAGAAGATCAAGACTTTAGAGCAGCTTCTATCCCTACTAACGTAAGGTTCCCAATGAAGTAGGAATAGTTTGAGCCAAATCCTGAAGTCTGGAGAGTGAAAGTACTCAAGTTGTCTGGAACCAACCTCACAGCTCAACACCAGCAGTATGCCTCCTTGTTCCCACTGCAATTCTCCCTGGTGGCATAATTCTCCAAACCTTCCCCACCAGTTCTGGCAGTAGTTAATTGGACCCTTCAGTAAGCCAGTTCCACTTCTAAGCTGTCAGAAAATGAAACTAGCAAAAAATTGAGGGTTTTTTGCTAGATCCCTCAGCTGAGATTTGGCAGCTGTCCTCAGAAACCATAGACAAGAGTCTGCGATATGGACAGCAGAGACCCTACCAGTGCCAGCTCCAGGCTGTTTTCACCAAGGCAGAATGGAATCCAAAGGCATCTCTCCCCAGGAAGGACAAAGGCTGCCTTCCTGCTTCTGAAACCCTTTAAAAACACAGTCCATTTGTTACAGCAGTAAGCTTTTACTGCTGGCTTCAAATATAAAGTCTGGTTAGTGCAAATCTTCAGTAGGGTCCTAAATTTCAGTATTACTTAAACACAATGCAGAGAGATTTCTACCCAGGCTCTGAGTAGTGAATTGGGCTCCAAGTTCATTGAGAAGCTTCATGGGTTCCAAGCCCATAGCTACACCTTTAGCCACATCTAAGTCCCTGGATATATTAGTAGTTGGTGTCCCACATTAGAGTAAGAATTAGGTACTGTGGCTGTGGCAAAAAGAATATGTTGAGTCAGACTCTTATGTACTCTGATTGCTAAAGCTTCTAGTTTAGATTGAGCTAAATCCAGTTTAACTGCCAAAGTAACCAAATATTTCAAGAAAAGTATGCTTACTATCCCTTGTCTTTTCCTTAAGGCTTTCCTGGAAATCAGCTTTGCTGGTGCAGATGACTCCATCAGAATACAAAAAACTTGAAGTAAAGAGAGAATCATGTCAGATACAACAGTTTGGTTCTGTAAACTGTCCACACAAAATTGATCTGGCACAAATTGTCCACATGATGTTCTATTGTACTCTAGTAGGGATATTGACTTAAGCTGACCAGCTCTAGGCTCCTTAGTTTGATCTCAAGAGAATGTCCTTAGTCTATCTTCTGTGCAATGAAGGCATGGGCTGTCCCTGAAGGTATCCCTGACAAGAGAAGTTATACAAAAGCTTTCTTTTTGCCATCCTATTCTGCGTATGTCATGTTCTCTCCCCTCAACATTTAACATGCATCAGGAATGGGAAAGTTAGTGAATAAATGTGTTACATGGAGGGCCATAGCTTGAAGTGCATCTATACTCCAGTCAAATATGAGACTTGTTCTTCAGGCACAATTGAGCAGGCTTTTCATGCAGGTACTTAGAGCCAAGAAGCTCAGTGAGGGTTGCAATAGAAAATGGTTAAACACAAAAGCAGTTGGATGCTTGTAAGTCTTCCACACTCATTGAACCCAGGCTTACTAATTTATCACTAGCATTTAATTACTACATAAGCTGCAGTAATTTCATTGACAGCAGCATGAGCATAGCTATTGTAGATTAAAAGTCTGAATAAAAAAATGAGTTCTGCTTTATGGTTTGAGTGAAACAAAATTTGGTCTGAAGAGATTTCTACCAAAAAAATGCCCCACCTTCTAAGAGCTGCCAAGAAATGACTGAGTCATGAAGCGTCTCTGTTGAATACAATTGCCTTTTCAAGTAGATAAAGGTAGCGGCTTATGTTGTCTGTCTATGATCCTTCAGATACAGGACTATAAGGATGGTGATTCTGAAATGAATATGGAATTTCTCCTGCTCATAGGTAAAATTCTGAGTCCTTAGAGCTTAGGAAACACAGAAAGAGAGAGGGAGCAACATCATTACTCCAAGTGTCCTAATTAGTTTTAATCCATTAATTTCTAATAGTTTGTGTATTAATTAGTAATTTAGATCAATGTTTGTGAACAATTTGTCCTGTCACTAAGTGGATGTGCTATTTTCGATACATGAATATTTGTGGCTGAATTAAATCAGTGCAAAGTTCCCAGGGGACATAAAAGTGCAAAGCTGATTCCTAATTTTCCCTCTTTATCCCATTTGAAACTTACTCAAACATTTGCAAAGAAGAAAAAACAGCTACATTTCAGTTCTAACTATGTTGTAACACAGCCATCATGCAGCTCCAGAGCTCTGCTGTGATCCATTTCCCCGTGCATGATTTTCCTTTCTTGATAGAACTTGCTATCACCAGCAAGATTTTCAAGCTGTTCAAATTGATTAAAGATGATGACAGGATTCTTGTTAAAGTTGGGGTTTTTTTCCCCTCTCCTACTTCTGATGTGGGACTTCAAAAGCCTTCTGAACAATGAGTCATGTAGCTAAGATTGCACAAACCTGGCCCAAAGCTGATCATAAATTTATTAATGAACAGTGAGAGATGAAAATAATACACTTAAATAGGGGGGAATATAAGGTGTAAATCTACTTTGCTTGCCATAATTTATTCAATTCAGTGCTATGATATGTAGGCAATAAGTACACCTGAAAAACCAGGAGACAGTTTCTTAAAAATAAATTAAAAGCAGAAGAAAGGCTATGCAGGATACGATACAGGATACTTTGCACAGTGTTCAAGCAAATGCTATACAAACACTTGCAGTTTCAAAACACATCAAATATTTGTCAAATATTTAGGCATCCAAAATTACTCCTTGAATATCCTTCCTGGTAAGTCCTGAGTTGTTAACTGATCCATGATGTTGATTTATGCCACTTTCCTTGTCATCTTTCACAAATGTGACTGAGTAGGGCTCTGTAAGTACTGATGCACCTGAGGCACAGCCAGGTATTACAGGAAGACAATCTGGTAACTCAGTTGTTGCTGACTTTGCCCTCAAGTATCCCTGAGCCAACATTCATTTCCCCTAATGCCAAGACACTGTCAGAGGGGGTGCTGCACTTCAGACACACTTCAGATAGTTTATTCATTAAAACTAAACTTATCCCACAATCCTTGTAATATTCAAATGTGGAAATTTTCCTTTTCTCTCCTACTTTCTATTTAAGGAGCCGTCCTCCACATTTTTCCTTAACACTTTCTTTTTGTGACGTTTTGCCCATCTATTACTGATGATTTAACTCTAGAAGTGTTTGCGTTTCACTAGTATATGAAAAGTATTTTTGCATCAGTTTCAATATGACCTGTAGAGTCAAAAGGGGTATAAAAATATCACTATTATAGAGAGGCTGGCATTAGTCTAGGGGATTTTAAAGGAACCTACTGGGTTGAACAATAATTTCGTAGATGTTTAACCTGTAATGTTTAGGGAGTTCTGTCTCCATATAACTTAAAAGACTCAAATGCTTCCTCACACCACATAGTACACATTCTTTAGTGCAAAAGACCAAGAGCAAGAAAGTATACATAAAAGAAATCCACAAAAACTATCACCAGTGTCCTAGGTCTTTCCAACAGGGGGAATCCATTAGATCNTGTCACTCTCACAGTGAAAAAGTTTTTCCTGATATTTACATGGAACCTCCTATGCTCCAGTTTAAAACCATTGCCCCTTGTCCTATCATTAGTCATTACTGACAAAAGCTTGGCTCCATCATCCTGACACTCACCCTTTACATATTTGTAAACATGGATGAGGTCACCCCTCAGCCTCCTTTTCTCCAAGCTAAAGAGACCCAGCTCCCTCAGCCTCTCCTCATAAGGGAGATGTTCCATTCCCTTAATCATCTTAGTGGCTCTGCGCTGGACTCTCTCAAGCAGTTCCACGTCCTTTTTGAATTGTGGGGCCCAGAACTGGACACAATACTCCAGGTGTGGCCTCACCAAGGCAGAATAGAGGGGGAGGAGAACCTCTCTTGACCTACTGACCACCCCCTTTAGATGAAAATGTCCTGATGATTTTTAAGTAGTGCATTGTATGGGCTATAAAATAAAAGACTAACTCTTCTTATTGATTCAGCCTCTGTGGAAAATTTCTTCTCCATGCCAGATATGGCAGCAGTTGTGATGCTGAGCATGAGACCAACTGAGCTGGGGAGGACTGAATGTCACTAGCCAAAGAACAGGGACAGGAATCACTGGGTGTGGAGGGGCAAGAGTGAGCAGACACATTAGGACTGTCAGGGTAGTGTCTAGGACATGGGGGGGAAGAGGTTGAAGGAATGTCATGGAACAAGTTAGGTGAGGTGCCTTTGGAGCGAAATGAATCCATGAGATTCAGTGTGAATCTGATGGTTCAGACCCTAACCACTCCTTCATCAACAGCAAATGTCTGCCAGTGTGCATGACACCTTCCCCTGCCTGCTGTCCCTTATAATTTAGGACAACCACACAGGACTGCAGGCAGTTTCTCTGCTAGCACAAAAGAGAGATCTTCATAAAGGATCTAATAGTTATGCTTCATGTAGCAACCCAAGCAGGTGTCAGTGTGATGCCACATAATGGAATGTTGATACTTTTTTTAAAAAAAAAGAAACCTTGAAGGGCGTATACATATAAATTTACACACATAATGCTCAGAAAGTAATACAAATTTTTCAGGAAGAAACACTCAAAAATTAAGAAAAATGTTATTAAAACCCTTCTGTGCAATCTTAATGTGATCTTTTTATGTATTTGCAGTTCTGAACAGCTTAGATGCATACTAATTTTTTTCCAGGTGCACCTCAGTTGAAATAGCAAGGACAGACATTTGAAGGTTTTCTGGTGATAGTAGCTATAGAATAGAAACTTGATTTGCAGAAAACTAAAGACATGGGGAAAATGAGGCATGTGACAGCAAGAATAAAAGGATTGTTTTATTGTGAAGGCTGCACTGGGTAGCTGAGTTTTGTCTCTGCTCTCAAAAACCAAAACTTTTTTTGACACAAAGCCAGTCCCTTAAACCAAACTTCTCACGTGCTTTGTTTTCCCCTTGTGTTCTGGGTTCTTGTCTTGAGACCTTGTGGTTTGATCTTCACAAATGCTGAATGCTCAGCCACAGGGAGCTGAACACTGAGCTTTTAAAGCACTGTATAACGCCAAGCGTCTTGAAAAATGAAGTCTTACGCATCTTAAGTTGAATGCCTATAGTGTATGAATACTTCTGAATGCAATCTCTGCATGTATCAGAACATCATTTGCATTCTGAGAGCTGTATCATTCCCTTATAACATGAAATAAATTACTTAATGTTTGTGCAGCTCTCAGACATTACAGTGATGTGCGTCTTAGAAAACCCCATGAGGAAATTAATATTCTGTCCTCACAGCAGGGTCTGAGCAGCAGAGAAATGAAGTATTGAGTTTGCTGTTCATAAAATTTATTAAGGAAGGTAGGGTCTTTTAAAATAAAAATAAAAATATACCTATGATAATTTACTTAATGTTTGCATTGTATTGCACATCCACAAAAGAGAAAAGTAAAGATGACGTATATAACCAGAATCCCGACATTTCCTATTTTTGCTTACTTGCTTTTGCTGTCTTAAAACTTTTCTTTTAGTGTAGTCTTCCTTAAGTACCTATGACACTATACAAGGAAGAAATCTGCTACTTGCATAATCAGTAAGATGTCTTTTAAAATGTGGAGAAGAACCTTCTTACTTTAAAAAATTATGTAGTACTAATTACTGAATATGTAATTATTATGTTCTTAATACAAATGGAGCTTAAATTTATGTTCCTGCAGTTCAGTGAGAGGGTAGGAAGAGCCTCTCCATACACAGCAGCTGAGTTTCAAGGTGCATGCCTGCTTTCATAGAAGTATAGAATCATTTAGGTTGGAAAAGACCTTTAAGATCATCCAGTTCAACCGTTAACCTAACACTGCCAAGTTTGCACCTGCACTTCCCTTTCAGTAATCCTCATGGTAGATAAGGACCCGAACAGGTCCTGGCTGCAAAACAGCATAGCTTGGCCTGGGAAAGCATTTTCAGAGAGTTCTTGCCTGCATGGTTCAGCGTTGTCATTGGTACCCATGGGACATAATGAGGCTGTTAGCAGGTTTGGCTTGGCCCAGCAGATCAAGTAGATTTCCTGTTGTGATTTCATTTATGGACAGATAAAAAATTCTTTCTTAAAAAGGGAAATTCTCCTGAATATTCTGAAATCTACTTTTTTAGGAGCAACTGGGCTTGTATTAAGTGTTCACTGACTTTGAACACTCTGCACCTGATGTTCTGAGGACATACGCTGGAAAATCAGGAGCTTATGATGAGTTACTATGAAGTCAGCAAATGTGCTAAAATGGGATATCCTCTTTTAAGTTAGGCTTATTAATAGCTCAGACCTTATATTGTTCACAGATCACAGCTTTGTCAATTTTATAATAATCCAGCTTTCAGTTGCCATGCTGCCCTTCTCTGCAAGCCAGAGGAAACAGCCCAGTAGCATTACTCTCTTTGTTTATTAATGATCTACTTCTTAAGCCATAGCCATCTCCAAACAGCCTAAATACCTCATAAGAAATCAAATTAAGCAGCTAACCTGTTTGGTGTACAGAAGCAACTGCATGCATGCGGGATAATCAAAGTGGGGAAAAATGCAGTCCTCTTCACCTGAACCTTTCATTGCACATCACAGAGAGGGGAAGGAAGAGGGGAACATTGCTGAAAACTGTCCAAGAAAGCTAAGCTGACAGCACCCGTGTGATGGAAATGGGATCCAGAATATTGTAGATGAGCATGTTGAGCTTTACTGGGTATATTGAAGCAAAACAATAGCATATTAGTTTCACATGGTCACAGCTAATAAGACTTGCGAAGGCATTTAGCAGCAGTTTTCCATTGTGAAGGTCCTAAGTGCACAAGTGTAAAGTGGCAGTACTGCTGCTTGTTGCATTTTTTGGGTGGGTGTATCTCCAATGTGGCTAGGGTAGGATGCTGGAGAACCCAGAAGAGATGTGGATATGTTCATCTGTTAAGGATGCATTGTAGGATCAGGATCATGGCCACAAGGGCTGGAGAAGTTGTGAGCTATTTTTATTGTAATTAAAATACTTTTTACTGAAAGACTCTCAGGAGATCACATTTACCCTTTACCTGTTTGTTTTGTGTTTTATTTTTTAAATTCAAATTATCAGATCAATATAGCTTCTGTTTTATTTGGTGTTTATTTCTTGTATCTTCATAATATTTAAATATTATTTTAATAGTATTTGCTTATTTAAGTTATTGTACTATTCTGGCATCTTCTTTAATGGAACTAAATCATGATTTACAAATGACTCACAGTTGCCCCAAAACCAGTGTTTAAGTCAGCATTTTGGACTTAATTGTGATCAGTAGGATAGTGTAAAACTGTAAAGAATAAATCTGTTTTATTGGTATTTATTTAAAGCAGCAATAGATATTGGATTTGTAATTTCCTAAGGTTCTTAGAGAACTTCTACAGGGAGAACTCCTTTTCTGAACTCTCTGCGCTTGGCTGTTTCCAGAAGAACAATGCTTATCGATATCAGGGGTTTTTTAATATTGATCTGCTGGGTATAAAGTCCTTTCATTTTCACATTTTATTTTTCTGTCTTTTTGCTTTCATCTGGCTTTGCGTTTAGTACACCGTGTGGACTGCCCTGTGGGTCACCTGGAATGTTTTCATTATCTGCTTCTATTTGGAAGTAGGCGGACTTTCTAAGGTAGGTCACTTATCCTTCTTCAGGCTTACGGGAGGGTGTTTTAACAATAAGACTCAGATTTTGGACCCTAGAGGAAAAATGTTGTTGTTTAAACATAGAATTTGATCTTTGGAGTTCCCCACCGATGAGAACTCCAGTGTTTGAATTTGTCTCTGGTAGTAAATAATCATGGATTTGAAGTATATAAAGGTGATGAGTCTGAATTACAATTGTCTTCTGAAGTACCATTAGGCGTGAGGGGGGAGGTGGAAAATTTTGTTCTTTTTGATTGCTGAAAAATGAATAATGTAATTTTGATTGAATTTTCAAGTGTGTGTGAAAAGTGTATGTCTGAATTTCTGAGACTGCTTGGAAAGCAGCTGAAGAAAATTACTAAGAAGGTTAATGTAGTAACTTGTTGAGCAAATTGGTCTCACGGTGAGAATGTTAATTCTTTATAAAAAAGAATAAATGTCAAAGGATGGCTTTTTTTGCATCTGAATAAAATGTCCCTTTACATGACACTCAGTGCTCTAGGTCAGTGATTCCTTATTCAAACCTCTGATTAGAGCAGAAATGTTTGCTGGAAATATCGAGATACAGGTTGCGCTTGTATAAGGTAGCACTTATGTCAGCACAGATTATATTTAGCATTGTATCTACAGTGAATTCCAAACAATATCTTCTGTTTTTTATCTTCCTGTTGCACATAGATAATATTCATCTTTGTTTACCACATTCATACTTAATGATTCCAGGCACAGTATGCCCATAGCACATGCTGATCCTGGTATTACTAATAGAATAAATGTCCCCCTTATTGGTGGTAGATTCAGTGTTATGAAGTACATCTCTGTTAATTCATGCAATGCTTTTAGAGAATTGTGAACTCAACTCAGTTCAGGTGGAAACATCTGCGAGCTACATACTTTGTTGGGTTTAGCATTAAAACTCCTAACTTTTAGCTGACAACAAACAGAAAACTGGTGAAACTTATTTAATATGAAATAAAATTTAATTTACTCAGTAACAATCCCATTAAAACTAAAGCTTTCAGTGATAGATTCCTTTGGTGATAAAATTCCATAATGAAATGCTACAACAGTATTTTTTTCTCTACATATGTTGTAGTTCACCAGAAGTCATAGGCTTGATGAGGAAATTAGTGCACTTCATAGATGATCAAAATAAATTATTGTATTGGTATGTTCTGACTTAAAAATCTATTAGATACACATAGAAGTGATGAATGCCCAAAATAATTGTTCATTTTCATTATATACAGAGTTTGTATTTTTCAATCAGTTGGGTGATGACTATTTTTATAGCGTCTATTATATTTTTCTAGAAAACTAGTGGGTTTTATCTAAGTGCCTGGAAAGTGAAGTGAAACACCTAATTAGTTTCCCTGGATTTGTGAAAATTTGAGTTGTCTTTCCATTTATTGCAGAGGATTCTGATCATACCTTTAGTGTAAGTGGATTATAAACTATCAGGTATGAATTGAAATCTTGTATCTTCCCGTTTCACTACTGTGTTGCACCTTTAGGTCTTCTTACTTAACGTATATGACTAATCACAATGCAGAGAAATAGTAGCAGAAATATTACTTCACAGTTGAGAAAAATCCTTTTTATTAGTATGTACATCACTTGATCTCAGAATTTTGGTGAAATTTTTATCTTGTGGTTTATAATTACATTTGAAAAGTTGTTTCTTAACAAGGTGATAAACACCAAATTATCTCCATGGAAGTTAACTGGTTTTGTATAGGTTTCATCAAAGGCACCAGTGTTGGGACCAAGCTAGTAAGGATAGAATCAAGAATTTTGTTCAGTAAACAGTGGAATTTGGGGTCAATTTAGTGCTGTTTCTGAAAACTATGCTAGAGGTGATGTGGTCATCGAGAGACCGAGGTCTTTTTGTACCATATGCATAAGATCCTAGGTATTTACATATTTATGACTATTTGACATTGACTTAGTTGGGACCCACATTTTACCCAACATGATAGCTTAAAATTTTCATCATTAATATGTTCCTGTGTTGTTAGACATAATAGAAAGGTGCGGTACATTGGTGTGGTTGGCAAATCAAATGCTATCGGAAGCTTTTCAAGTATGGCCATTTTCTCAATGTTGAAATCTTGACAGGGAATATTAACCTTTTTCCTTCCTTTTGTTCTATTTTTCCATTTTTAAAACAAAAGGGTTTTGTTGTTGAAATGAATGCAGATTGATTATAATTTGTAAATTCTGTTGACATTCTGTCAGGGAAAATTATGAGGCAACCTGGAAGCTGACTGACTACTTACTGTTGGTTTGTTTGTTTTTAAGCATCATCATGTTTATATTTGCTCTGACAAGAATTAGTTAGGTATTGGAGTCCTATGAATTTATTATGTATTCAACAATGAGTGCTATCAGAAAATATAACTTTGTGCAATATTAAATGGTAATTTTAATTCAATGTCTTCATGTGGAGTACGCATTCAATATGAACACTTTTCAAATGTCCTAATAGAAAGCCCCCACTGCTGAAATTTTTGCTCAGATCTTATTCTTGCAGTGGAAAGAAAGCTCTCCTTTGAATGTTCATTGTTTGAATTTTGTCAAGAAGTTCCACTGCAGTTAATGGAAAATTTGAATGTGAATAAGGATGTAGGTAATTTACATCTGCTCTTTGCTGTGAGAGTTTGAAACATTTTTCCTTCAATTACAATGAATGATGTTCAGATTTTCCTGGTAAACTGTTTGATATTTAGTTTAAAGCTTATGGATCTAGCACACAAAGATCTTTAAACTTTTCTTGATAAGGAATGATGAAAACTTCTGCCACCTACCCTCCCAGTGTCAACCATGATGTATGTGACTTGATCCTTCCCATACTTTCAAAAAGTATGATGATTCTTCACAACAGTGACATGGAAAGCCTGTGTATCTTTCATTGAAAACACATTTCATGTCTTAAAATCTTTTGCCAAAAAGAACCAAAATGAAACCAAAAAACAACCCACAAAATAACCCATACATATCCAAATTCCAACCAGTTTCTTTTTAATAATCTGGGGGGCCAAACTTGTAATCCTGAGGGGAGGAAGCTAGTGAGGAGGGGTAAAATAGGAACTGAAAGACTATATATGGCTGTAGGCTTGTCATCAAGGAGTTCACTTGGGTCTTAGTCCCTGTTCCAATTAATATCATATTATTTTATATAAACAGGGAAAGCTTCACAGAAGAGCTTTCTGTGAAAGCACCCCCCAATAATTACATTATGGTATTTATGGCAATTCCTGAGAAAAAGGATGATATGGATTCAAGTTGTCTCAGAATCATAGAATGGTTTGGGTTGGAAGGGACCTTAAAGATCATCCAGTTCCAACCCCCCTGTCATAGGCAGGGACACCTCCCGCTAGACCAGGTTGCTCAAAGCCCCATCCAACCTGGCCTTGAACACTTCCAGGGAGAGAGCATCCATAACCTCCTAGGGCAACCTGTTCCAATGTCTTACCATCCACACAGTAAAGAATTGCTTCCTAATATCCAATCTAAACATACCTTCCTTTAATTTAAACCTGTTTCCCCTTGTTCTGTCACTACATACCCTTGTAAGAAGTCCATCTCCAGCCTTCCTGTAGGCCCTCTTCAGGGACTGGAAGTCTGCTATGAGATCTCCCGGGAGCCTTCTCTTCTCCAGGCTGAACAACCCCAACTCTCTCAGCCTATCTTCACAGGAGAGGTGCTCCAGCCCCCTGGTCATCTTCATGGCCCTACTCTGGATTCGCCTCAACAACTGCATGTCCTACTTATGCTTGGAACTCCAGAACTGGACACAGTACTCCAAGTGAGTTCTCATGAGAGCAGAGTAGAGGGAGAGAATCTGCTCCTTCGACCTGCTGGTCACACTTTGTTTGATGCAGCCTAGGATATTGGTTGGCTTTTTGAGCTGCAAGTGCACACTGCCAGCTCATCTTAAGCTTTTCATCATTCAGCAGTCCCAAGGCCTTCTCCTCAGGGCTCTCTCAATCCATTCTCTGCCCAGCCTGTATTTGTGCTTGGGATTGACCCAGCTCAGGTGCAGGACCTTGCCTTTGGCCTTGTTGAACCTCCTGCAACTTGTACACCTCTTGAGCCTGTCGAGGTCTCTCTGGATGGCATCCCTTCCCTCCAGCTTGTCACCCGTACCACACAGCTTGGTGTTTTTGGCAAACTTGCTGAGGGTGCACCCAATCCCACTGTTCATGTCACCGACAAAGATGTTAAAGAGAACTGGTCCCAATAGCAACCCTTGAGGAATGCCACTCATCACTGATTTCCACTTGGATAGTAAGCTGTTCACCACAACCAGCCAATTCCCTATCTACCAAGGATGTCATGTGGGACAGTATCAAATGCTTTACACAGGTCCAGATAGATGACATCAGTTACTCTGCCCTTATCTGTCAGCTGTGAAACCCCTTCATAGATGGCCACCAAATTTGTCAGGCATGATTGGTCTCTGGTGAAGCCATGTTGTTTGTCACCAATCACCTTGTTTTCTGTATGCCTTAGCATAGTTTGCAGGAGGATCTGCTCCATGAGCTTACCAGGCACGGAGGTGAGACTGACTAGCCTGTAGTTCCCCAGCTCTTCTTTCCTTTTTTTTTTTTAAATGGGGGTTATATTTCCCCTCTTCCAGCCAGTGGGAACTTCACTGGACCACCACATTTCTCAAATATGATGGAGAATGGCTTAGCAACTTCATCTGCCAGTTCCCTCAGGAGCCATGGATGTATCTCATCAGGTCCCGTGGAATTGTGCACATTCAGGTTCCTTAAATGGTCTTGAACCTGATCCATCCCTACTGTGGGTGATTCTTCATTTTCCCAGTCCCCGCCTTTGCCTTCTGTGACTTGGGCGGTGTGGCTTCAGCACTTGGCAGAGAAGACTGAGGCAAAAAAGTCATTGAAAACCTCAGCCTTCTCCATATCCTGGGTGACCAAATTTCCCATTTTCTTCCAGAGAGGGCCCACATTTTCCCTAGTCTTCCTTTTATCACTGATATACCTATAAAAGCTCTTCTTTTTGCCTTTGATGTCCCTGGCCAGATTTAATTCTATCAGGGTTTTCGCTTTCCTGACCTGATATCTGGTTGCTCAAACAATTTCTCTGTATTCCTCCCAGGCTACCTGTCCTTGCTTCCACCCTCTACAGGCCTTCTTTTTGTGTTTGAGGTTGTCCAAGAGCTCCTTGTTCATCCGTGCAGACCTCCTGGTATTTTTGGCTGACCTGCTCTTCATTGGGATGCAGTGCTTCTGAGCCTGGAGGAGGTGATCCTTGAATACTAACCAGCTTTCTTGGGTCACTTTTCCCTCCAGGACTTTATCTCATGGTACTCTAACAAGCAGGTTGCTGAAGAGGCCAAAGTCAGCTCTCCTGAAATCCAGGGTAGCGATCTTGCTGTGTACCCCCCTCACTGCCATAAGTGTCTTGAACTCCACCATCTCATGGTCGCTGCAGTCAGGGCTGCCCTTGAGCTTCACATTCCCCATCAGCTCCTCCTTGTTGGTGAGAACAAGATCCAGCACAGCACCTCTCCTTGTTGGCTCCTCTATCACTTGAAGAAGGAAGTTATCATCAATGCATTCCAGGAACCTCCTGGATTGCTTGTGCCTTGCTGTGTTCTCCCTCGAACAGGTATTGGGGTGATTGAAGTCCTCCATGAGGACCAGTGCTTGTGGATGTAAAGCTACTCCTATCTGTCTATAAAAGGCCTTGTCAGCTTGGTCTTCCTGATCAGGCAACCTGTAGCAGACACCCACTATAATGTTCCCTGCCCTCTCTTGAATCTTGATCCATAAGCTCTCAGTTCCTTATCATCCCCAGGCAGTTCTCAATTCACTCCAGCTGGTCTTTGACATAGAGGACAACACCACCTCCTCATCTCCCCTTCACGTCCTTCCTAAAGAGTCTGTAACCTTCCATTCCAACACTCCAGTCATATGACCCATCCCACCAGGTCTCTGAGATGCTAATAAGTTCGTAGCCCTGCAGACGCGTGCACATCTCTAACTTCTCCTGTTTATTCCCCACGCTGTGTGTATTTGCATAGAGGCATTTCAGTTTGGTTCCTGATAAAGCTGACTTAGTGGCTGGAGTGGCTGAAATTCCTTTGAAGCCCTTGCTTGCACCCCATCCCTCTAACTTTGTCATGTCCTCCCCCAGCTTTTCAGAGGGAAGCCTGGTATTGTCCCCCTCCCCCTTCAAGTCTAGTTTAAAGTTCTGTCAATAAACCCCACAAGCTCCCACACAAAGACCCTCTTCCCCCTTTGAGAAAGGCTAGTCCCATCTAACGCCAGCAAGCCTGGTGCCATGTAGGCCATCCCATTATCAAAAAACCTAAAGCTGTGGTGGTAACATCAGCCATGAAACCATGTGTTAATGGACTGGAGGCATCTGTTTCTTCCAGTGTCACTGCCCACAACTGGAAGGATTGAAGAAAAAATAAACTGTGCCCCAACTACCTTAACCAACGCCCCAAGGCCCTAAAGTCCCTTTTGATTTCCCTTGGTCTATATGTTGTGGCTTCATCACCACCTACATGAAGAAACAGGAGTAGATAATGGTCTGAAGGCCACACTAGGCTAGGAAGTTTCCTTGTAATATCTTTAGCCCTGGCCCCAGGGAGACGACAGACTTCCCTGAGAGGAGGGTCCTTCTGACATACTGAACCCTCCATTCCTTTCAGACGGGAGTCACCTACCACTATCACCCTTCTTTTCTTCCTAGTCAAGGTGGTTGTACTATAGGGAGTAGAACCTACTGTTTGTAGTGATGCCTTTGATGCAGGTGGGCCATCATCCCTTAACTGGGATTCCCCACCCAGAGCCTCATACCTGTTCTGCGGAGGTACTTGGGGAAATGAGGTGGACAAGGTAAGGGCTCACCTATGGCCCTGAGCAATGACTTGCCTCCATTTACTATTTACAATTAAGTAGTTGCTACCTCGTTGGTGGGGGGAGGGTACAGGGACCCCTTGATTTTGGGGTGGTTTTGCTGACTGTTGTGTGTTTTGCCCCTGAGAGGGCAGAGCACTGCATTGTTGATCTGTCTCTTTCTCTGACTTCCTAATGTTCCTTAACCTTTCTAGCTCCTCTCGGAGCTCTACCACCAGGCTGAGCAGATCATCCACCTGCTCACACCTCACGCAGGTGTTTACGCTGTTATCATTTGCCACCAGTGAAAGGCTGTGGCACTTCCTGCAGCCAGAGGCTTGGACAGCTGTGTGTTTTTGTGGCAGTTCTGTTTGGGTAGCCACCTCCACTCTGGTGAGTGTAGGGGATAGGATTCTCTTCCAAGTGGATACCATAGTTAGGCTATTGCCTAAGGGCTGGTGACTTCCACCTGAACTCACCTCTCTAGTTAGCAGGGTCACTACACCCTGCCCATGCGCGCTGCTGTGTATGCTGCCGTGCCACACTCCTGTTTGCCCGCTCCTGTCTGCCGAGCTCTGGGTCACTCACGCTCCTTAGAGCCCTTTAAATCTCTTTGATTCGTGGAATGACAATCATTGACATATCTTAGAATCACAGAATGATTTCACACCCAGACATGGGTGCAAAAGAGAAATAAACCTGGCTCCTCCACAGCCAGGTGTTACAATTAGAAAGCTAAATGAGTAAAGGTTTCCTCTCTAACTCATAAACAACATATAAGTGAAGCTCATTTTTCAATTATGTTACAGATGTGCGAATAAAATCTCAATACTTTTTCAGGGTTAAAGAAACTGTATTTGATCAGAAATAAAATAAATATACCCATATGACTCTTGTTTGTGTTATCTTAGGGTCTTTAATTCTTTTTTCCATTTCTGATTTTAGCAGTGAAAAAAAATGCCAGTATGAAAAATGAAATTTGCCTGTATTTTTTGTTTACTACTTTTATGAAGTGGAAAGCATAATTTTTGATGTTAACCACTCTGTATGAGAGAAACAAAGCTGCTATTAAAGCGTGACCTTTTAATCCTCCGCTGCAGGATGACAGATTGCTACATCCATACATGAACTCATTAGTTGTTTGCATCTTACTCTATGTCTTGAAATGAAAATGTGTTCTAATTGCTACATTTGAGAATATAGACAATTTTAAACATGTACACATAAACACAAATCTCAAGACAATAAGAGAAATTTTTTTTTGCCTCTAAAGCACATTTGAAAGTGCGGTGTGATTGTATCTTCCGTGATATGATACCAGAAGCTGTTATTTTGAAGTTTTGTATGTTTTCCTTAAATATGAACAAGAGAAATTCTGACTTGTATAAGCCAGCCCTCCATCCTCAGCAATACATTCTTTAATGCGCTTCTCACTTTACCTAATTTATTTAGTATGCCCTGTTAATATATCTATCATTGGTATCTCTTCAGTATTTCAGATCCAGTACGAAAATAGCTGTGTTTATTTGTATTAATCATTCACTCTACTAACTGATACTTTTTGATAGATCATTTTGCTACTAGTTTCATTGTGAATTAGTGACATTTCTTTATATGTGTTACTGCATTTATTCAGAAAATGTATAGCAACACTCCAGTACTGTGTACTCCTTTCTTGTTTGGTATATCTCGCCTAAGCAGCTGGGCTACATTGATGAGCTTTTTTCCTTTTCTATGATGTTTCTGCTTGTTCTGCCCAGTTTTCCTGAGGCATGCTTCACGAGCATGAACTTTGCTTCATTCTGGACTGCTTTAAGTTTAGCTCTCAAGGTTGAGCTCTCTGTTGACTGCCTCTTTTATTGTTTTTGGTCAAGGATTTTCATGACAAACACATATATTCAGTAGGAAACTACTTCTAAAACAGCTTAAACTTATTATCTGGTCCTTAGTTTTAGGTATTGAATGTAGGTGGATGTGATTGAATGTAGGTGAATGTGAACTCTAACATGCCTATGACACTAGTTTCATTAACCTTTCCCCTGAAGCCAAAGGAAATTTTGTATATGTTAATTAGTCAAACAATCTTTTTCATACATTTTTTTCTAGTAATATTTACTTTTATCAATGGAAAGTCAAAGTCTGTAGGGATCCCAGCCAACTTTATTAAGCTGGAGACAGAGCTATAGACTAAATTTTTGTATGGATATGTAGCCAGAGGATAGAATTGTAACTCAGTTAAAATTAATGATTTATTCCATTAGAGGACAAAACAGACTAATAAATCACTGAGTAGAACACTGTGGGAATGGAAACCTAATATTCTTTCCTAAGCAAAATATTGTACATCAGAATGGGGGCTAATCGTGTGGACTTTATCCTGGCTACTTCTGGAATCCAATTTATTCCATCTGGTGCATGTTAGTCAATCCTTAATTGTTGTACAATTATATCTAATCATCTCGGATGGAATAAGTTAAGATTAAAACCAATGCTATTTTGTTATTAATAGAGATGTAAAGGTATATGACAGTGCTTGTCTCTTTTGGTTTTTTATTTTGTTTTTTTGTTGTGGTTTTTTTTTTAATGTGAACTGAGAGCATAAGCATTGCTTGAATTTAGGATAACAATATGAAAGGACAAAGTGATTCTCATGCTAATGTGCAGATGTAAGTAAGTGAACAGAGACAATTATTTTGCTGTAATTAGCATCATAATTGTCTCTATGGAATAACCTACTCCAAAAAGCTTGTGGACAAAGTTTGCAACATCCATAAAACCTATATGGAAAATCAGCAGGTGTGGGGTAAAGGGCTTCCTTAATCTAAGTGGAAGACTGAAGGTAGGGCATAGTACATCTACTCACGTTTCAGCAATTTTCATGTGGAGGAAAGTGATAAGGTTTTTCATCTCCACTGGGAAGAAGGCAAAGAATAATTTGCTGAGCACATGGCAAAGAAGATATGGTTTGAGGCCAGGAGAAGCTTTTTAATAAGGGCACTGAATAGGATCTAAAGCTGTTAAAAATCCTCATTGCTGGATATTTTGAAGAATGAAGTAAAGGAATATCGATGTGGGGTGATATAGGTAACTCTTCTGCCCCACTAATTTTAATCTATAGAAATAAGCCTCTGCCAAGATAAAAGTCCAGGTTAGTGTCCATAGATGGTTTAGGGTAGGAGTGTTAAAAATGAAAAAATAAGTATAAGTGGAAGACTCAAAACCTCAGCTTTAATCAACTCAGAGTCTTACTAACTTCAGCAGGTGAGGCTTTCCAGCTGGGGAGTTTGGGGTGTCCTTGGCTCTTCTTCCCAGCAGGTTTGTAGGGACACAGAAAATGAGGGTCACCAGTTGAGGCTCTGAGGTGGCCAATGGCAGTTCTTGAGCATGCACAGGTAGAGTTTTGGTGTTCAGCTGTGTGACACTAAGTGGGAGCTGATGCTGTCATTGCTGTTCACTCGTGACAGAGATTAGGCATCTGTTACAGAAAAGAATTGTGGGCTTTCTGTTCTGTTGGTGGATTTTTAATTGAACACAAATCATTGCCAGTTGCCGCAACATATACTTCACTGAGGACAGCATGAGAATGATAATAATATATTTCTTCACTGCTGAACATGGTGCTTACGTTCATGTGCAACTCAGCTGAGAATTTCTTCCCACACACCTCTGATTCATATCAGTTGCTGTTGGTCTCTCTTGAGCCTTGGCAGACATACCCATTATTTCATATTCTTACCACTACTATATGTCCACTTGCTTCAGCTGATGCCATCACCTGCTACTAGCTGTGATATGCACAATAAAAGATCACACTAAAACAGGGGATGTAGCTGTAGGCAATTCTGCAATTTCTAGACATTACAAATAACTGGCTTTATAGCAGTAGTTAAATGTAATCTCTTCCTAGTGTGTGTGTTAATAAAATTCAACTTGCAGAAATTAAATCTGATGAAAAGATTGTTTTTGTTTCTTTGAGGTTTGGACCTTCTTGCTTCCACCTCCTTCCTCAACTTTGTTATTCCAAAAGGGTTTAAAGAATTGCTTAAAAAGTAATGTTCCAGAATATTCTCTGATGTGGAGAAAGGAGGAATGCTAATTAAACACAATTTAAGTAAATAGAATTAAACTAATATAAAGGAAAAGAAAACCAGACCAAATAGAAGTTTTTAAAGCTTGCATTTTATAATCCATTTAATTCCCTTGGCCTTCTTTCTCTGAACCAGCTCTTAGAAGTAACAGTTGGGTTTGTTTTGTTTTGTTTTTTAAATAAACCACAAATTTTTAGAACCAGTTGCCTTTTTGTTTTTCTTGTTCCCTTTCCTACAATAGAAGTCCCACTGAAATGTGTTTGCTAAAATATGAACTTTGAATATGGCTTTCCTTATGCAAGTTGCTCCTCCCATCCTGCTGTTCTCTCACTATAAAGAGAAATAATCTCCAGGTTTGATTGTATTTAATATTTTTCCATAATGTTCTATTCAAACAGCAACCTTTTGAATTTTTAATTACTTTGGCAATAAACCTGGAATCCAATTTACTGTGAAGTTATGCAGTGTAATATTGAACAGAAACAACATTTCAGCACTTCAAAATAATAGCTCTGGTCTTGGCTGGTATTAGGGACTGTTAATCAGAGATTTAGTGTGTTGGTGGTCTGCCTTTTGATGGTATTTGCAAACAGTGTTTTTTTGATGTTGTGCTAGGCTGACATCAGTACATGCAGGACCAGAAACCATGTGTGGTAGTTTCTGTTTAGAATACAATGATTGCTTCCATGAAAAGTTAGAAAACAATTCACCATGAACTGTGAATTCATAATGGTGAAGCTATGGAAAAATGCATTTTCTTTATTTGCAATTTACATTTCTCAGCCAAAAAATGGAATAACTACACATCCGTGCAAGCTATCTGAAAATGAAACTAAAAGAATGCCACCTGCAGAGTCCTTAAGAAGATAACTTAATACATGCTCTCATTAAAAAAAATATAAAAAATGGCAAATTAAAGAGCAGAAAAGTATTACTGTATTAGTACTTTAGTATTGAAATCAGTGTGTGTTCCTACAATTTAAAATTTTCACCAAGGAAATAGCCTCAAAGACTTCTGTTTTAATTGAAGACACTTTGTGGTTGATTTCTGATCATCTAGATTTCATGTAACCGAAGTAATTTTTTATTCAGTCTGTTTCACAGTACTGTGTAAAGCTGTAGCATCATGGAAGTTTTAATGAAATATATGCTTGCTCTTGGAAGGAGAATTAACATGTAGCTAGCTTGGTGGCACAGTATGAGCATAAGGTCATTCTGGGGAAAAAAAATACGTGAAACAAATGGGACACAGATAAATGCCACCAAACTACAGAATGTGTCATTCTGATGTTAATTAGTTTGTTTAGGTGATATGATCACATTGCTGAACAACTTAATCAGGAGTACATTCCAGATGGTGCAAAAATTGAATTTCATCCCTTTTCAGGTGATATTTACAGTGGTTCATAATATTATATAAAATCAGCACCATTAAAATATGTTTTTTCAAACAGAATTGGTGTTCTTTTATAATCCCTTGATGCTAAATTCTAAGGTTGTTATTAGGTGGTCTGTAGACCGCCTTCATCTGCATTAGTTTAAATAACTGAGATGGTATCTCTGTGGCTTTTTTTTTTAATAATCCATTTAATATCCATGGTTGATTGGCTTGGGTATGATGGATGTGATATATATGGTTAGCTAAATGCTACACAGATAAACTTAGTAATACAAGCATCACACGCATTAAAAAAAACCAACAACAACAAAATAAAAACAAAACAACAAAAAAACCAAACAAAAACACAAAACAAAAACAAAAACAAACAACAAAACAAAATACAATAACAAGCAAAATGAAAATGGAGTTTTACAAGGAGGAGGTAAGTAGCTCGAATAGCTTTCAAAATTTCTCCAAAGACATCTCTGGGTGTGAAAAAGAAATCAGGATGCAGTCCCAGTCTGAACTGGGTCCTGTGATGCAAAGGCTAGTAATGCAGAGGAGATAAATCCCTGAGCACCAATAACATATCTATGCCTGAAGCCCATAGCAAAATCTAAAAAAGAGTTGAGTATTTATATGTAGAAAAAGAACATACAGAGTAAAGAATCAGTAAGGGCAGGAAGGACCATCTAGTCATCTATTCTAACCCCATATGTCCAGAAAAAGTTGTGGTTTGGTTGTAAGCAAGTATGACAAATCCATCTGCAGATAAGGGGGAGCCTAGGTTTCATTGGTCAGGGTATTATTTTATCTGCTTATTGACAATTTGATCTATTTTGTAGTGATTGTTGTGTTCTTATTGTAGAAAAGGGAAGACTTGCTGAGATTTTGATTTTCTTCTTTTTAAATGTGATGTCCTTCTGGAAAAACTTCAATAAAATGTATTTTGAGTATTTCTTTAATCATATCCTTGTTTAGACATTGGATCAACCACAGCTGTTGTCTGTCCAGCAGCTTCTAATTACTGACAAGGAACTGCGGTGTACAGATTTTGAGGAAGGCAGTATGATTATTTTGGTGCTAGTGTAGGCTCTGCTGACTGCTGAGGTCAAATTGATGTTTTTTGCTAGTAATTTCTATACACTGATTTTCTGTTGTAGTGTACCCTTGGGAATTTTAGTTCCTACACTGGCCAAGTAAGGAGTTCTTCCTATTTATGGGAAAGCCTGTCATTTCATCAGTCTTCCAATAAATATTTGCATTCAATTAGATGTCTGGTTTTAAAACAGTTTCACTGTTTTGAAGTGAGTTTCACACTGATTCATACATCGGGTTGGTTTTTTTGTTGTTGTTTTTTATTTTTTGTTTATTTTCTTTCATTTGAAGACAATGCTGATAAAATGTAATTTTAAATAAGCTTTTATAATAATTTACACATAAGACAGTCTTAGGCATTGATGAAAGTAGAGAGTATTTATTGTTGGTGATAGTAGAATGTGAAAAAGTTCTTCTCAGAAATGATGATACTGAATTGTATGGGAGTGTTAAGTATGCCAGACACTTCTTATGGGAAATTTTTCCTAATATCCAATCTAAACCTTCTCTGGCACAACGTAAGGCCATTTCCTCTTGTCCTATATCTTGTTACTTTGGAAAAGAGGCCAACGCCCACCTCGCCACAACCTCCTTTCAGGCAGTTGTAGAGAGTGGTAAGGCCTCCTTTTCTCCAGTCTAAACAACCCCAGTTTCCTCAGCCGCTCCTTGTAAGACTTGTTCTCCAGGCTCTTCACCAGCTTCATTACCCTTTGAACACACTCCAGCACCTCAATGCCTTTCTTGAAGTGAGTGGCTCAAAAGTGAACACAATACTTGAGGTGCAGCTTCACCAGTGCCGTGTACATCTGGACAATCACTGCCCTAGTCCTGTTGGCCACACTATTTCTGATACAAGCCAGGATGCTATTGGTCTTTTTGGCCACCTGGGCACACTGCTGCCTTATATTCAGCCGGCTGTTGACCAACAGCCCCAGGTCCTTTTCTGCCAGGCAGCTTTCCAGCCACTATTTTCCAAGCCTGTAGGGTTGCATGGGGTTGTTGTGATCCAAGATTGTTGTGACTCACAGAGTGCAAATTCTGGAAATAAAAGGGGGACTGTTACAAACTCTGAAGCCTCTAAGACCTCTTTGACATGTCCTGAAGGGATTCTGGAATGCAGAGAGAATAGGTAGAATTGATAAAGAGCATTGCATGGGGTCGTTGTGACCCAAGTGCAGGACCCAGCACTTGGCCTTGTTGAATCTCATACAATTGGCCTTGGCCCATTGATCCAGCTGGTCCAGATCCCTCTGTAGATATTATGTAGATAGATATGTTAACATGGGCCTATCTTTGACCTGGAAAAGAAAGACAAGAAGCAGGTGATTGCTCATCATCTCTAGATGTCATCCAGGTGACTGCACATGCATGGTTTAGGATTCATGGACTCTACCTAATTTAGAGAAGAGGCAAGGGAGGATACAAGTTTGTTTTACTTTTCGTAGATCTACATTTGACAACCAAGGAGATTTTACTAACTGAACAAAGTTTTGTATCCACTCAGAGATTTCCTTGGTCTTGAGGATTTTCTATCATCTCAGTATTACACATGCATAGCCTTGAACTTTCTGAGTTAACATCTGCCTTAACTTACCTTGCTGCAGGGGTCTGATGTTGGCATTTTGCCTTTGAGTTTTACAAGCATTTTAAGTCTGATGGGCCTACCTGAACCTGACTTTCACCAGATTTTTCAAAAGAGCATCTGGAAGAAAATTTTTCTGTTTGGCTCCTGTTGAGTGGTTCTTCCTTGTTGCACAATAAGGAAAACTATAAAGCAGTGTCCCTGCCTTGCTCCCCACTATTCTTTTCTGTTGAAGACTTAAGCAAGCAAAAATACTCTAGTTAGTTCAATAGCATACTTTGGGTAAGACTTAAATATATTTCCAAGATGTCTGTTTTGACAATCTTTTGTTAACATTTATGTTACAATTATCTGTCTCTTAATCTTTGCAGGTTAATCTTGGAGCCGGATTATCCCCTAAATTTGGTTTTCATGTAGTAATTTAATTAGCCACCATAAGGTGAATGGATTTGAGAGCTCCTTTTCAATGCACAAGGGAATTGGAGGGATTGTTCCTTGTCTAGATTGTTATACTCTCTCTTCCTTTTTCAGCTGTCCTTCAGTGAAATTCCTTGCTCATGTTGATGATGTGAGTGAGTTTATTATTCACGAGTATCAGCACTCCTTTGAGCAGACTTCTTCAGTTTGGATTAATGGGGAAAGATTGAGAGAATCCTATTGGGGATTTGGCTGCCCTCCTGCCCTTTGCTTTGCTAGGAGGTTTGTTGTCAGAGTGGCTTTACTAAACCAGGGATAATGCTGGGTCTTTTTGACCTGTTCAGTTGAGTGAGGAAGACAGAAATTTTGGAATAGAAGTCATGGTGATGGCAACTGTGCTTGTCTGAGACTGTCTTCCAAGGGCAACTGCTGTTTATGAATAATTTGATTTTCTCTGTGTTATAGCAGAATTGCATTCTGTATACTTAGATTCCCTCTCTGCTTATATCTTGAGAGAGCATGTAGAAGTTCTTTAAGATTTTATTTTGGAAGAGCTTTTCCATTGCAGGGGGAGAATATATTATATATATTATATGTTTTATATATCATATATATTTTATATATTTTATATTTTATATATTATACCTATCTGCTGAGAACTGCTGTTCTGTGTTACTGCTCTGGATCTTACCTCTGCATGCTTGGAGTAGCTTTTTGTGACCCCCCCCTTCCTTGTTAGATCAAGAAATTTAGGTTTGATTTGGGAGTTTTGGCTGAAGATTTTTCCTTGTTTATCTCAAAGATGTTTGAAGTTGCCTCTGTCTAGTTCTGCTGTAAGGGGCATAGGTGTTATTCCTAAAACCCAGATGACTTCTTTGCAGCAGATACAACACAGTTGACTAATTTGACCTTTATTTTCTATGAACTATGGCTGATTCTTTTTAATTTTCAGCTTTATTTTTATTCAGTTCAGTAGTTTTCCTTGGTTTGATCAGAAGTGACCAAACTACTGGCCAACTTTCTCAAGGCTGGTATTGTCAAGGCAGATGAATTTCCTTTTGAACCATCTCATTTTGACTAAATTAATGTTTCTTTTCTTTACCTGTTTTTGAGACATTCACAAGCACTTCTTTTTGTTTTGTCCACCTCAAAGGTGGGCTGTTGGATAAAAGACAACGTTCAGTGGAGAAAAAACTAAGTACATGTTCATCTGTGAAGAAACTGGTTTCCATTAGGTCTTCATCTCAAATATACTTGCACAATGTTTAACTTCAGAGTTTTTCATGGTGTTTTGGGATGATTTTCATATGCTTCATGTCTACCCTGAGTTGCAGCTATAGTTTACTTCAGGTTATCTTCCATCCTTATGTCTTATTTTTCACATGAGCTAGTTATTTTTACTTTTAGATGTTGTAGGCATGTAGACATTCTGTGTACCCTGCAAACATTATCATGGTCCATGTAAATAGTCCCAAGGGAAAGTCAGTGATCTAAATTTCTTAATCACTTTTTAATTTGTAGTTCTTGATATTTTTATCAATCCACAGGTTTAGTTTTTATATATTTTACTCTTATGAATCAATTGACTATTTGATAGTTAAAAATATATTTTATATTCTGGTTTTAAAACTGCAATTTTCTGTGAAAAATTTAAACCATCTTGTGGTGTCATTTTATTTGAAAACATCTCACTTCACTTTGATACAATATCTGTGAAAATATTTACATCTTAAAATGTGCTTGGGACACAAATTTACCTAGTTTTAATGCATAAAATAACTAAATGGTTTTAAAAGGTTATTAGAGAGTTTTAAAATGTTCCTAGATGTTAGCAATGCCATCAGTATCCTAGGATTTCTTAATTCCTGAATGTCTAAGTAAGACCACTTTTTACATCTGTAACTAGTCAGCTTGCTTAAACATTCCAGGATCATACTAAATTTTATCCAAACATTTTATTCTCTAGGATGCATTTTCCAATTTTGTTGCATAACTTGTATTTCTTGCTTCCAGGGTATATCACTTTGCTTGTGCGTATGATTTAATGGATTTTGTTTCACTGATCCCACCTTACCGAGGAGTCCAGATAACCCTGTACAGCTGCCTGCCTTTTCATTATTTACCCTCTTCCCTCTCCTTGTGTCATCTGCAAATATATCCATTGCATACAGTGATTTTATATTTATTTCTAGATCACTGATGAAAATGTTGAATAACATCATACCTTGCATACTCCCAAGGGAGTCCTGCTAGAAACACTCTTATTCACATATGATTTTCCATTGATATAGATGTTAATTAGCTAATTTTCAATCTATTTAATTTTTAATCCATTGAAAATGTACTGCCACTCTAATTTTTTCAATAAGAATGTTTTGTGAATGCCTTATAGAGGTCTAAGTATATTATCTTCTTGCAGCTGCTTCTATCAACTCAACTTTTAACCTCTTGAAGTAATGAATTTGAGTTTGTTTAACAGGTTCTAATGTCTTATGAAATCTTATTGACTGCCATCAATTATACTGCTTTTGCTGGTTCTTAAGCATCTGTTTTTATGTCATCTTTCCCTCAGTTATTTTGACACTAATGTTAGTGCCTATAACCATTGCATGTGCATGTTTTTAATCTTACATAAGCTTTAAAATTCTTCAGTCTCATAAAGTTTCCATGATTTATTAAAAATTAATTTCGTTATATTTGTGGATCTCAACATCCAATGCTTTCGTGTTGTTGCAAATTGTCCTGGCTTAAAGACTGAATATGATTTGTTAATTGGTAGGCCATTTACCAGTGGTTTAGAAAGTGCTGCTTCCTCCTCTCCTCATTCTGTTCTTTACTAAATAAGGAACAGAAACATTTATTAAAGATGTCTGCCTTTTCTTCTTCTTAAAAAAATTAAAAGTCTTCATCTATTAGTAGGTCTAGATCATCTCTATAATTTCTTTTGCTCCTAATAAGCTTAATGAACAATCTCTTACTGCCTTTAACCTTGCTAACATGGATTCTACCTGACATATTTTTCTTCCCTGTTAAATTTTCTCCACTATATATCCTCTAATTTATATTGACTGAAATGTTTTCTCCATTTTTATTCTGGTTTCTTGAGGAATAGGCTGACACAATCAGTGTTTGTGTGTGTCTATTTCCCTCGCACCAAAAACTTTTGTACCCATTGACTACAGAAATTTTCACAAAGGGTGAATCTTTCATAATTAAATTCTTCTATATGTGTGCCATTACAAATGAAAAAAGATAGCTGGAAGAGGGGACAGAAGAAACTGTCTAGTGCGTCCACAGAGAAAAAAGTTGCTGCAACCTCTTATTAGAAACTTTGTAATGTATGTTTGTAGTTTAAACTAAACCAGAAGAAAGACCACAATGGAGGAGAAGGGAAGGAGACTCTTTTGTATTCCTTCCTGGTTTCTCTCCTTCATCCAAAGCACCCCAGATCTGGGTGCTTAACCCCAGAGACCCCTTAATTTATTAATCCCTGAAATTCCATGCTCCACTTACCTAAAGCCTATGCAGCCCTTCTCATAGAGTCATAGAATCATCAAGGTTGGAAGAGATCTTCAAGGTCATCAGGTCCAACTGTCTACCTATATCACCACTAAACTGTATCACCCAGCGCCACATCCAGATGCATTTTGAACACTTCCAGGGATGGTGACTCTCCCCGACTTGCTCAGTACAATGGACTCTTACTTTTCCTGACTCTCTCAGGACAATATGGCAAAAATGTATTGTCCCTCACTGAGAAGTCTTTCCTGTGTTCTTAGTATGCACAACCTCTATGTCTGCTTCAGAAAGGCAATGACCAGCACACACTTGAAGGGCTGCTATAACCTAAAACACAAGGGTAGTGTGTGCAAATTACAGTGATTATTGTTCTATAACATTGTGTATTCCCACTACTTAGATTTCTGTATAGTTTTCTTCTGCAGCTTCAGTACAGCAAGACACATGATTAACTTAAAATGCATGAGTAGTCTCATTAAACTCAATAAAATTACTCATATGCTTACTGTGTGTTTAAGTAGTTAATGCAGAATCAATCTAATGCAGAATCAGCATTAAAATAAGAGGTAATCCATAGACCTCTCCACTTCTCATATATTAAATTT
The DNA here is from genome assembly GCA_013398125.1 of Aegotheles bennettii. Classification (NCBI taxonomy): domain Eukaryota; kingdom Metazoa; phylum Chordata; class Aves; order Caprimulgiformes; family Aegothelidae; genus Aegotheles; species Aegotheles bennettii. The sequence goes on along the minus strand of VZRW01006181.1, from coordinate 317,897 downwards.
TGGGAAGGAGAGGAAGCTTTAATATAGAAGCTGAAAAAAACTGAAAATAAGTATTCATCAGGTGCAAAAATCTTGCTTTATGCGATAAAGTTGAAATGCAAAGATTTGATATATTTGATATATAAAGTATTGAACAAATGCTGATGTATGGGTCTATCTATATTATTCTATGTTTTTATATTATGCACATTCCAACATTGCCTAACAGTATCTCTTAACAGCATTTTCAAGTCATCTAGGTTGCATTTACTTGTATTGATCTTGTTTATATTACTGTGGCACCTCTTCTGTTGTGCTTGTGCTTTGTAAATTCTTCCAATACAGAACACAAGGTGAGAGAAATTCAATGAGTCAGAGTCAGAAAAAGTCAGGGAAGGATATGTAAATGTTTGAAATTTGTGTTAATGTTTCTTATATTTTTAAATAATCATCTGCCTTAGCTTATTGTTTTGGTGCATCACTGAAATATTTGATGTTTTAAGGACTATATCTTCAGATTTTTATAAAGAAGAATAAAAAAGCTAATGAGAATTAAAACCATTCTTAGAACCCAAAGAAGATTCAGAGACAAAGAATGCATTGTTTGTGTAAGAAAACACAATGTTGCTTTTCATGAACTGCGACCCACCCAACAAAGAATAATACACAGTTTGTCCTGCTACATCACATCACCAAGACTGGGTGTAATGTAATAAATAATCTTTTCTGACATAGTTTGCCTTTTAATTTAGTACTTGAATTTTGAGTTCCTTCATTTGCATGGAAATATAAATGTGTTCCTGTATTTAAGTGTTTTGCCAACAGTAAAATAAGTTGGTGCATCCAATAAGTATGATTTAATATTTCCCAGGGTTGTGTTCTGCTTTTAACAGAGATATCACTCCCTGTTACTTGTAATTTCACTTGCCTTGATAGATTATTTTGTCAGTCTATTGAGTGGCTGTTTAATTCAGGTTTTACTATAAATAAAAAGAAATACAGGAGCTTATGAATTACACTATTATAAATAGAAGGTAGTTCATAATAACTATACATTGAACTGAAGACAAAATATAGTATTTCAATACTTCAGTATTTCAATATTTCAATTTTCTGCTGCTCATGTACAGGCTGTTGATAAATACCATTTTTAGGAGAAAAAAATAGAATTTTGTTTTGTGAAATGTTGTTAATATTTAAATGTTCTTGGCTTTCTGCTGAGGTGGTGTAAACTGACATAGCTACAGGAAAAAGCATTGAAACCCTAATCATACAGATTAGATAAAAATTTGACCTTGTTGTCTCATTTGTTTCTTTAAAGAAAAAGAAGACACTTGTGTGCAAAGTAACCTTAAAGGAGAGACAGGGGTTTGTTTTCTTTTTCCAGGAGGAAGAAAGCCCAGAGGGCAGTTAAGTAAAGCTAATTTGACACCAACAATGTGTTTTTAGGGATGCAGTCACAGGTTTCACATAGGCCTCTCTGTGGTCTAGGATGGAGTTTCTCTTTTGAAAACTCTGCCTTGATGGTAATGCTGGAAAGGAAGCTACCTCTCTGTGAGTCTTGCTGCCTCTCCAGAGGGAAGAGAGGGCATCATATGTGTACTCAGGACTTCTCCTTCCATGCTTTTCCATAAATAGACCATAACTCTCCCCATCTGTGAAGGAAGGATACTGCAGTCCCACCTCATCCATCTGCAAGGGCAGAACAAATTTTACTGTGATGCCTTTTTTCCATAAAGCACTGTCCACCAACTCATGACATTGCTTTTCACCCTGAGCTATGTAGCTTTCCTCTATGTATTTCTTTTGGCCCTTGCTTTGCAGGCAGCTACTGTTCAGGTGTTTATCTCATGGAAGACAACCTGGATTCACTGTGTTTTTAAAAGGGATATGGGTGCTGTAGTGTTCTGGATCACTAGAACAAGATCTCTTCTGTTTCAGGTATCAGTAGCCCTGAGGTACCTGAAGTACCATACAGTCTAAAACATCGTTTGTATTTGTTGGGTATTTGAAAAAAATTGGCCATTTATGCTTTGAGTGAGTCCAGAAATGTATTATAGATCTTTGGTATGAGGACAGACTTTCAGTCTTACATTTTAGAAGTAAAAGTCAAGTACAAGATTTATATTTGTCTAGTAAAAAGGCAGACTGCAGGTTCCTGAAATCAATGACTCTCAAAATTGCCCAAATGTCGAATGATATGCATGAATAATTTAAGACTGTTGTGTTAAATGTGCAAAAGTCAAGTTACCCTTGCAGTGAGACTCATTGTAAATCGCCAGCAATTTACTGTGTTTCTGAAAACCACAGGCAGCAATTTACAGACAAGATTATACCTGTTACTATACACATGTGACATTTTCTTGATTTAAGCTGTCATTCTGAAAAGCTGTTAACTGACAGCTGAAGTTTGGAATGAGGTTATAAAGTTTACTGAAGAGCTCCTTACCACTGAGATTGAGCTATATTTCTGCTTGGGTAGAGAAGAGCACATAGAACTACCTCAACCAAAGTATGTATGCATGCAAATTATCACTTTCAAGGGAAATTATATATGATCTTTTTAGACATTCATGTGCTGCAGTGGTGTATGGTGCTGTGCTGTCATTTTATATCTCATAAACAAAGTAACGTATTTCTGACATACGTTCTTTCTTCTGAGGTATGTCAGAAATTCTGACTGTAAGTGCTACACAAGGCTGGCAGTATAGCAATATGCATCAGCTTTGTCATTTTGTCTGCTACCTCTAACTGATGTTTATTGAAGTTATTTCTGAAGATGATCTTTTGGGTTCCAGAATATCACATTGGATCAGAGAAGGGGGATGGTATTCATCTGAATTTACTTCTTTTTTTTTAAATTATCAAATAAGCTGGAAGTCTTCCTACCATTATACCCATTATGTTTCCATGACATCTAGACATGCAATACTTTACCTAAGGAATATAATTTGTCACTATCTTAACTACCTTCTCTTTGATATTATGGGAATCATTTCAGTATAAGCGACACCTTCTTTGTCTTTCTCTAGTGACCTTCAGAAATGAGCAAGCACTCAAACATGAGCTAACTTACTCTGATGTTCTCCAGAACTTACTTTTGACATAAAATAACTACTGCTCAGGTTCTCTGTCTTTTAAATACTTGCAAAATACTTTATAGTAGTCACTCAATCAAAACTTGTCCAGTTTTGCAGGCTATTGGTCTGGATAGATCCTTGGTATAAAGTCGTCACAGTTAATGAATCATCCAGGAACTGCCAAAACAGAAAAAGGGAACTTTAATTTATTTTGCTAGAAGCCCATCTTGTAAGGTATACTCTACAGATGTGATAAAACTTTCCCAAAATTTTCACTGTAAGTTTCAATCTGAAACTTCCTTATTTGTTATGAGGAAATCAAATTTTTCTTGTCAGGGATATGACATCCCTAGATTTTGCATAGAAGATTTTGCATCTATCTCGATTTCAGTAAAGCATTTGACACTGTCTCCCACAGCATCCTCGTAGATAAGCTGATAAAGTATGGGTTTGGTGATCAGGTAGTGAGGTGGATAAAGAACTGGTTAAAGGGAAGAAGTCAGAGAGTTGTAGTCAATGGGACAGAATCTAGTTGGAGGTCAGTAACTAGCGGAGTCCCTCAGGGGTTGGTACTGGGACCGGTGTTGTTCAATATCTTCATCAGCGACCTGGATGAGGGTACAGAATGTATCCTCAGCAAGTTTGCTGATGACACTAAACTAGGAGGAATGGCTGACACACCACAGGGTTGTGCTGCCATTCAATGAGACCTTGATAGGCTGGAGAGTTGGGCGGGGAGAAACTTAATGAAATTCAACAAGAGCAAGTGCAGAGTTTTGCATCTGGGGAAGAACAACACCATGCACCAGTACAGGCTGGGGGCTGACCTGCTGGAGAGCAGTGTAGGAGAAAGGGACCTGGGGGTCCTGGTGGACAGGAGGATGACCATGAGCCAGCAATGTGCCCTTGTGGCCAAGAAGGCCAATGGCATCCTGGGGTGCATTAGAAGGGGGGTGGTTAGTAGGTCGAGAGAGGTTCTCCTCCCCCTCTATTCTGCCTTGGTGAGGCCACATCTGGAGTATTGTGTCCAGTTCCGGGCCCCACAGCTCAAGAAGGACATGGAGCTGCTTGAGAGAGTCCAGCGCAGAGCCACAAAGATGATTAAGGGAGTGGAACATCTCCCTTATGAGGAAAGGCTGAGGAAACTGGGTCTCTTTAGCTTGGAGAAAAGGAGACTGAGGGGTGACCTCATCCATGTTTACAAATATGTAAAGGGTGAGTGTCAGGATGATGGAGCAAAGCTTTTTTCAGTAATGACCAATGATAGGACAAGGGGCAATGGTTGCAAACTGGAGCATAGGAGGTTCCATGTGAATATAGGGAGAAACTTTTTCACTGTGAGAGTGACGGAGCACTGGAACAGGCTGCCCAGAGAGGTTGTGGAGTCTCCTTCGCTGGAGACATCCAAACCCCACCTGGATGCGTTTCTGTGTGATGTACTCTAGGTGACCCTGCTCTGGCAGGGGGGTTGGACTAGATGATCTTTCGAGGTCCCTTCCAATCCCTAGAATTCTGTGATTCTGTGATTTTTTTTTTTTTGCATAAAAACTTAAGGCGACTCTACTTTCAGTAACTCTCTGAGGAGGAAGAAAGCCAGTCAGCCTAAAACTTCATTATCTGGAATATTGTGGGCATGGTGTCCAAGTGAATAAAACTAGAAATTAACACTATTTATTGGAGACTTTCTTTTGCCATTACCCTGTAGATGCACCACAATTTTCTTCCCTAGCAGATGGGCATGAAGAAGAATGTCTTGCAGTGCTGTTCACCTGGAAATTGTTTGACAAGTATGATTCAAAGACTGGAAAATGTCAAAGTAGAAAGTGATTATAAACACAGGATAAGTTTAAATGGAGGTTCTCTGTAACTTGAAAGTTCAACATTTTCTAAAAGATTTCTTGGGAAAAGAGTCTGAAGTAGTATCCTATATAAAAAGAGACAAAAAAAAAGTTGCAGACCACTGGGATCTGAATTACATGTAAGAATGCATTGGGGGAGAAAATCCAGAGACAGTCTTGTTCAGCTATGTGAGCCAGGAATACTCGAGATCTGATTAGCACTTGTGTTACAGGTGGGGGGCAACAAGAGGAGATGGGAATGTGTGGCAAACCTGACAGAAATTAGAGTTAAAAAAGGATGGATCTCTCTGTAAACCAGACAAGCTACAGTTGTTGCAAACAAGTGACAATTTGATCTTCTAGGAACTAGGCGATCCCTCAGGCATTGACACTCCTATTACTCCAGCCAAACTGTTGAAAGGTTTCAGCCAGGGTATTTGTTACAAATAGTTTCTTAAGAATATTTGGTTAAAAAAGAAAAAAGACGAAAAACCCTAGAATGAGCTGAAATATCATTTAGTAAATAAATTATGGCTTCAGAGTGTACCTGGATTATTCCTCATACTGGACTAGACTGGGTGTTTAAAAATGTCAGTTTAACATCTGGGGACCTAGTTCTCCCCAGCTGTTATTTTAGTCACTTTCCCACTAGCAAAAAAGTTGCTAATCATTGATTTATTGAAAAGGCAAAACCTTATAGCAAAATGTCTTGCTGTGACATTTTACTTATGCATCTTTGATTTATAATTCAGTCCCTGTGCCTAAAATGTATTACATGCATATGCACAGAAAGGCTTCTTTTCCAACTCGGTTTATAAAAAGTTTCCTTTTTAGTTTCTGTGAGGTGGGTGTGCTGTCCATGTAGTTCCCTTTCCTTTGGTGGAACATTAGTCAAGTCTGCCTGCATAAGACCTTCTGGCAATATGAAGTTGTAGAGGCCACCATGCTAATGGTAATGCACCATGCTGCTGTCTCAAATGTAAGTACATGGATTCACCTCACTGAGAGCTAGTATGAGTTACGCAGTGTCCCAGGGAATTCAGCGATGATGCTTTGTGGATAAGCAAGTCAAGAGTAAACTCTGCCTAAAGCTGCCCTAGAATAATTTTTTTTTTATTTCTTGCATTTCAAATCAACCTACTCCAAATTAGTATCTCCTTTCATCTTTGGTTTATCTGAATGTCAACACTCACACATTTTTTCTCAAAAATGAGAGCTATGACAATTCTTTAATAAATTACTGGTTTTCTTTCCCCTTTTAACTTCCATGGACAAGAACAGAAAATGTTAGAACTTCATCACAGGAATTAAAAAGTGAAGTGGTCAGTGAATACAGATTAATATTAGCTCATTAGTCTGGTATTACATGAATTACTTCATAAGTCAGATCAATATTACACAAGCTAGTTCCAAGTGGCCTGTGAAATCTTTCATCAGCTTTTGATTTTTCAGAAATCTTCTTGGCCATCTGACATCTAACAAACAAGTGCTCTGTAAACAGATACTTGTAAGTACCAAATAGCACCACAAAAGAACAATAAGCAAGAAACTGCCATAAGTATTGCCCTGTCTCAAGTATAAATACTTGGTTTAAAAGCAGTCAGATTAAAAACTGATAATTTAGAATATTTGGGTTAAAAAAGTTGATTGAAGAATTATGGTTAAATATATGCTAACAATACGATTGATGATTCTTTTGTCTTACTCAATTTCTACATGCACTGCATCTGGTTTTGATTTGAGGTGCTGCCAGCTTTTAACATGAGTTTAGTAGGGTTTTAAAATAACTTGGAACTTCCAGATTCAAAGTGTTCTGTAATAAAAAGTAATCCTGCAGAGTAACTTTGATTTTTTTAGTTTCATTATCATTGTAAACTAAAACATGTAAAAAAAATGTAATCAAAACAATAATAAATCGTGAGAGTGAAAGTTTAATAATTAATGTCTTGCTTGAAGATCCCTGGATTATTTGTTGTAATTAAGAAACTGAGTAACATCTCATGGTACTCTCTATCAACAGAATATCTAAGTCAAGGTTTAAAATGTCCTGGAACACACAATTTATAACTTGTTGTTACTGTCAGTTTCTGACTCCCTGGCTTGTTTTATCTTTATTTTTTAGTAAATGCAAGGAGGGTCTTATTTTATCTGCTCCCACCAAAAAAGCAGTAATGGAGCAAGAGACTTTATGGAAAACGCAGCTTTGCAAAAATCACGTTCTGCTATCTGTGGGTTTCTATTTGAGTATGTCAGGCAACATCTTCCCTTAAAATCTCTGAGTGCTCTCAGCCCTGTCATTTTATCACCAATTTTTATATTGGAAAATGTAAGCTGCTTTGATGTCTACCTATCAAAAATTTTGGAGAGGCATGAATCAGCTGGGGTCAATTCACTAGGAAAAATGTTTTTTGATGAACAAAGAAGATAAAAAATTGCTGAAATAGATTAAAGCATATTCTTAATATCAGTAGTTTGGAATTGCAAGATATTTAAGAAAATAGCTGAGGTAGTTTGCAGTGAATGTATGGAATATATTGCAAAGAACTAGTTAGCTAATTTTGTCATGTGTTGCCTGTGAGCATATTGCATAAACTCTGGGTTCTGCTGTGAAAGTGGGATAGGGTATTGCAGTTGTGAGTGAAAAGCAGAATGTAGTGGTGGTTATAGACTCCACGTGAAAGTGGACAAGGGATGTTGTGTCTTGAATTTACTGTATTGCTCTCTTGTTCAAAAGTTTCATTGCTAATTCTATTCCATCAGCAGTCTTTGTACACAATATAGGAGCATGTGTCCACAGAGAGGGATAACACTATAAATTCATTAGGTTAAATTCTTTTTTTTGCAAGTGTCTGGGCCTCTCAGTACAAGAAAGCCATTGAGGTGCTGGAGCATGTCCAAAGAAGGGCAATGAAGCTGGTGAAGAATCCGGAGCACAAGTCTTATGAGGAGCAGCTGAGGGAGTTGGGATTGTTTAGCCTGGAGAAAAGGAGGCTGAGGGAAGACCTTATTGCTGTCTACAACTGACAGAAAGAAGGTTGTAGAGAGGTGGGTGTTGGTCTCTTCTCCCAAGTAACAAGTAATAGGACAAGAGGAAATGCCCTTAAGTTGCACCAGGGGAGGTTTAGGAATATTTGAAAATGTTTCTTCACTGAAAGGGAAGCATTGAAACAGTCTGCCCAGAGAAATGGTTGAGTCCCTGGAGATATTGAGAAGACATGTAGATGTGGTGCTTAGAGACATGGTTTACTGGTGGACTTGGCAGTGTTAGGTCAATGGTTGAACTCGATGATCTTTTCCAACCTAAACGATTCTATGATTCTACATGAATCTAATTCAATGTAAAAATTTAAACAAATAATGTTGGCATTTACTACATAAATATCCAGCCTTACATTACATTGTGGAGAAGAGAGAAAGATCAAGGTAATGTATGAGACACATAAGCAGAATGCCTGATTAAAGTATGTTTCAGCTGGGGCAGGCTTGTGAAGAGTTAAGGGACCATGACCTCAAGCTTGCAAGATACTGTTCTCCAGGAACCATCCTAAATTATGATGTGATGTCTAACCATTAGCTATCCCAAATCATGTCTTCACATTTTTGCCTCCAGAGATAATGTATTGCCTCCAAAAAACCAACTAATTGTTTATTGTACGGTAATGATAAATCTGTGTTTGGAGAGGCTAGTGTTTAATTTTATATAAAAACTTACAATTGTTACTTTTAGTAAAAAGAAAACAATAAAATGAAAGAAGAGAAACCAAACCAAACCACCCAAACAAACAAAAAACCAGAGCCCTGATGGTTTGTTCTGTAATCAGATCCACATGTATCAGCAGGAAGGTGTGCCCTCACTTCACAGGCACATCTAGATATGTGAAACACAGAGGGAAAGTTTATTTGAAATGTGTATTTTATGGGTTCAAAACAAGCCTTTGTGGATATGACTGAGAGTAAGAAGCTGCTAGTTTACTCATAATCTTAATTCAAAAACATCTATTGGTTCTAGAAACTCTTTTGCAAGTCTCATTAAAGCAAGTGCTTCTGTTGCTTTTGTGGAAATTTTTGTTCTTTTTTTCCTGGTAATTCAAAGTTCAAGAAAGTTCATTTAGTTTTAGAAGGAGGCTTGAGTTTTTCTTATTATTGAAACCTGTTTGCTCATCCAGACAGCCTTCTAGGTTATTGGAAGAGCCTTATTTTCTTGATTTAGGCTGCTCTTGCTTTAACCTTTTTACGGTAAGATACTTATGGCAGATTTCCATCTCCATGGGTGGTTGAGTTCACAAGCGGGGCCTATAGAGATGCCAGGTTTGGAGAGTTGTTCCTTTTGTGCCATTCAAAGATGGAAAAAGAAAAAGGCTGTTTCTTGTTTTTATGTCTTTGATTATCTGAAAGTGTTTGAACTCTCTCATTTTGATGGAGGGAAATAACTGCAGTTTCAACATTCCAGGTGCTGGTAACTAATAAGTTGTTATTTTTCTTTAATAAAAGCTTAAGTAACTTTTACTTTCCTGGTATGCACATCTCCATTTGAATTATGTCTTTCACATTAATTGCCATTCAAGCCAGCTGTATGACTCTTTTATATTGGGAAGTCATATATATAACAAGTAAAGGCTTTTTTGGCGCACACTGAGCACCTGCACTACTGCTCCTGCAGATGGAAGAGGGCCAAAAATATAATTTTAATTTTCCCCTTTCCCCTCAGAAATCATAAAGCTTGTCCATTTTCAGACATCAGAAGCTACTGAGACACCTAAACTGTGGTCTTAAAAATGCTGACATTAAAAAGTATTTAAAAGTCAATGATTAAAGTAATGAAAGATGCCAGTTAGTCAGTTGAAAACCACAAGATGCATTTACCTGAAAGGTCAGGTAAATGAAGGAGCTGGTGCAGAAGGCTGTGAGGTTGGGCATTAATTCCAGCAGGTATCTTGGTATCGATTACACAGATCATGAGTACTCTTTTGTATGTGAGAAGGCAGATACATGTCTTTGCAGGCCATTTGTCTTCTTTTGGTTCTTAATTAATATCACGGATTTGAAAACTTGTGGTAATGAAATTGGCCTGCTAATTAGGCTAGTCTTTAGCAGTGAGGTTTTGATATCATAGGTTTTTTCCAGCTCTGTTAACAGCAGTCTTGTTAAAATTTATGCTTGTTTTCCTTTTGTGAAGTTGTCTATAATTTAGTTATGCTGATGTGAGAAATAAATACATTTTCTGCTTATTAACCATTTTAATGTTAGGTTTAAGAGAAAAATACTGATTCTAAAATCTTGCTGCTTTTTGCAATCAATATCTTACATGGGGAAAAAACTGGGTGATTTTTTTTCTTTATATCCAACACCTGGCGGTATTTTGCCTGATATAAAATATTGTATCACAATATTTTGATGTGAGTTTTTTTGTCAGAGTCAGTTTCTCTGGTGACTGTACAGATTTTTTCCAGAACAAGAGGGAGATCTTTTATTTCTTTTTAAGAACAAAAAAAATTAACGCATAGCAGAAAAATGAGAAGAGGGATGAGAACACCAGTGTAATATATTTTTAGATGTCCTGGTGAGTGTTTTTTGAGGAAGATGTTTTGTTTGGTGCAAATTAATTTCCTGGTTTGATGTTCACCTTCAATTAGAAGACAACACTTTCCTCTTTTTTTTTTCCTAATATGTTGTGACTTCAAATATTGTTTTGCTCAGTGTTGTTCTAGGTTGAATTCTGAAGAAGTTATCACTAGAAATCAATGATGAAATTCCATCTGTGTTGACATCTCATTCTGTGTCCTGCATGCAGCCCTTGTGGTTCACAGATTCAGTCACATAACCTTTCATTACCTTCTCATATTTTCATCATTTAGGTCACTGAAACGAGTATTGTTTTATTTTAGCACATCTTTATTGGAGTGAATTATATTTATATTAAATAGATGAGAAATGTAAGTCATAAAACAGAAGTAGATTTATGAGAAGGGTAACGATCCCTCTGTAGGGTTAAGGTGAGAAAATGTTTACGTGAAATATTTTTGTTTCATGTTTCCTCATAAAATATTATTGCATGTTTTGGGTCTCCCCTACAAGGTGGATCTGGACAGGTGCAGTAGACATGATTATTCACATATACAGACAAAAAAAAGCATCTCTAAAATGAATACTTACATTATCCCATTTTTTTCCCTTTGTAAGTTATTGTGATCCTCCTTTAGGAAATATTCAGGATACTATATTATTTTAAGGTAACTGGAAGGGATAGAAAATATTGCTGGAACCTGAACTTCTTCTAAATAAACTAGTCAGAATAAAGGAATTTATTAGAAAATGCTTTTGTGAAATCTGGGAATATTGCACAGCCTAACCTTATGTATACTCTAAGATAAATATTACATCTATCAACTCAAGCGATGAAATGAGCTTATTCTTTCCTTGAACAACTGAAGAATAGGTTGCTGTATTTTGCTCACATTTTCAAAAAACCACCATGATTAGGAAGAAAGACTGAATATATTAGCTTCCTCAAACCTGAGATTTCAATTGTTTTAAAACTGCTATAGCAGAAATTGCACGCTAGTTTTAACTATAATAATTTCTACCTCTATGTTGTACGTTTTACATTTTACATTACTTTTCCTGTACATCTAAACCAAACAGTAGAACCTAGAAAACTTTAATAACATATCATACTTGGCTGCCAAAGTAACTTTGTTAATTGAAACTTTCATCTCAGTGGCATTGCTCTTGACATTTTTAATAAACCTTGAGAGATTTCACAGTTTCTGTCTTTGCTTCATTATTTTTTGCTCAGGTTTTTCTGAAAATTTTTCTTTTTTTCAAACACACTATACTATAACAAGGCTGTTGGATAAATCTAGCAAATCAATTAGTCGAGGCCAATGAATGAGAGACACATTCAGTTGGTATTTCCTAGGCCAGCCAAGTGAAGCAAATATCTCAAATTGAACGAAAAGAACTGGGAACAAATAATGTCTAATGGTGCATCCTGTTAAGGATACTTCCATTTTCTGAGCTAACAGGTAAAAGGAGCCTGGATTAAGAAAAGTGGGCATACAAGATACTTATTCAGTCACCACGTGTAGTCTTTTGGATGACTAAGAGTCCTGTCATGTAATCTCTTTCATAAACTAATAAGTTTATTACATATCATAGAATCATAGAATGGTTTAGGTTGGAAGGGACCTAAAAGATCATCCAGTTCCAACCCCACCTTCCACTAGACCAGGTTGCTCAAATCCCCATCCCGCCTGGCCTTGAACACTTCCAGGGTGGAAGCATCCGCAACCTCTCTGGACAACCTGTGCTAGTATCTCAACACCCTCACAGAAAAGTTACTTCCTAGTATCTCATCTAAATCTACCCACTTTCAGATTGGACCTGTTCCTCCTTGTTCTATCACTACATGCTCTCATAAAAAGTTCATCTCCAGCTTTTCTGTAGGCCCCCTTCAGGGACTGGAAGGCTGCTATGAGGTCTCCCTGGAGCCTTCTCTTCTCCAGGTTGAACAACCCCAACCCTCTCATCCTGTCCTCACAGGAGAGGTGCTCCAGCCCCCTGGTCATCTTTGTGGCCCTCCTCTGGACTCACTCCAACAGCTCCATGTCCTTCTTATGTTGGGGACTCCAAAACTGGACACAGTACTTCAGGTGGGGTCTCATGAGAGCAGAGTAGAGGGGGAGAATCACCTCCCTCGCCCTGCTGGTCACGCTTTTTTATATGCAGCCCAGGATACCACTGGCTTTCTGGGCTGCAAGCACACATTGCCAGGTCATGTTAATCTTATCATCAGCCAACAACCCCAAGTCCTTCTCCTCAGGGATGTTCTGAATCCGTTCTTCACCCAGCCTGTATTTGTGCATGGGATTGCCCCAACCCATGTGCAGGACCTTGCCTTTGGCCTTGTTGAATCTCATGTGGTTTGCATGGGCCCACCTCTCAAGCCTGTCAAGGTCCCTCTGGATGGCATCCCTTCCCTCCAGCATGTCAACTGCACCACACAGCTTGGTGTCATTGATAGATTTGCTGATGGTGCACCCAATCCCACCGTCCATGTTACCAACAAAGAATAGTTAAATTACTCTCTTTCCTGTAAATGTGGCCCAAACCAGTCAATGTTTGGCATGGTGCCAAGAGGCACAGCGCTTTTAAAGTTACCATCTTCTAAAAAATTAGTTTTGCCCATTAGTAATCATTGAAGATACTCTGGCACAGTTAGCTGCTATTGAAGCTGAGCACTCTGATTTCTTCATCTGCAGCCCCTGTAGTGTTTCGACACAACGAGGTATTTTTTAATGGTGTTAGAAAGAAATGCTGTGGTCCCACCCAAGAGATTGCTGAAATAATCCTTCCATAGATGTTCTGGTTACTCGCTGGGGTATATTTTAGCATCAGTTAATATCAATAAAGAATCTTAAACCACTATTTAAAAGCGCAACATATAAATATAAATCTTTGTTGCTTTCTTACTTCTGAGAATTTATACACATTCATACAAAATATTCCATGCTTTTACACCATGCAAATGCTATATGAAAACCTTCAAAGGAAGCTGGTCTCCTCCTAGGGACAAATACCCAGATTTTGGATAGAAGTGTTGCTGCTGCAGTGGACTGCTTGCTTTAGTGTGCTTTGAAAAGGATATATGGGATGTCAAGTACCCTAGACATTGAGCAGCCATTTAGTGGGCTGGCAACAGTGAATTATGTGGTGGCATACCTGCACTATATGTCAAAAGAAGATGGTCCTGGGTATTACTCAGTCAGTAAGGTCTGTCTCCAAGGGAGCCAAGGATGAGGGCACCATCTTTCAACTCTTGTGAATGGGAGAGAGACAAGAAGATTGCAGGAGGTCACATCTTTCATTTGTGTTATAGATTAAGTGCCACCAGTCAAATGCCTTGCAGACTGCTTTCTCAAGCTTGTTAAACAACTGCTTCTTTCTTTGCTGGCTCATACATATTTTTTTCAGCACTAAATAAATACATAAGGATGCTAATTGCATTTAGTACCTTAATTGTAGAAGCAGAGCATGCCAAAAAGGAAGGCAGAAAGATTTTCCACATCACTCCTGGGTGGACACTATGGATAATGAAGAAAACCACAGAAAGTAGACACTGTATGAGAAGACAGAAAGAAAACAATTGAAGTTGGTGAAACATAATTTTGCCTTTTGAATGAACAGATATGACTAGACCTCTTCTGCCTCCATATGAAGACAAAATAATATTTGAGCCTTTGACAGCTCCTGGGCAAAGTCTCTTCCCCTTTCAGTTAATGAGTTGTATTCAGATTGTTATGTTATTATGTTTTTAATAGTGTTTTTATTGCTACAATTACACTGTCCTAACTGGGTGCATCATTTGTCTTATGGAGCTAGGAGTCAGAAGCTGTATTTTCCTTAGGCTCTAGGTGTGAAGAACTCAGAAGTGCCTATACTTGTAGGGTAAAATCTATAGCAAACCTAGTACAGGATGGAGATGTCAATAGCATTTAATTAGAGATCTAACCAGCTTGGAAGAAATGTTTTTTCTACCTCAATTTGAAAGATATCAAGGAGTATGTGTCAGGGTGCTCACCAGTGTTAAACAAGCATGTTGACAAGCAGAAGATGGTGTTCATCTACCAGAAGTGTGAAGGAAGGAAAGCCAGTAAGTGTTTCCTCATTTGTTGTGAACTAATAACCCTGCAGTCCCAGAGCTGCCCCTCTCAATCTCCCCTTGCTCTGTGGCCGTTCTCAACACAGTAAGTGTGGCTGGTGTGCAATCTCTGTCTACACAAGTGAGCATATGTGGAACATTGCTGACCCCACGGGAACGATCCACACAGCAATGCAGCTGAGCACACCTTGGCCTTTCCCACTTCCCCTGGTGCTGTGAGACCCTTCAGCTGAATGCTGACCGTTCACATTTGCTAAGGGCCTGCTATCTGTCCTCAACAGGGCTGTTTCATTTTTTTTGCCCCAAAACTGGGATGCTAATGCATCTTTAATAGTGTTGGGTACTGCCCACCTTCTTGAATAATGGGCCTGACTTTGATCATGCTGTACCAAATCTGAAAATCATTCAAGAAATGAATGACAGGGTATGAGTAAGGTGTAGGGAAGGGATGGATGGGGACAATGGTTCAGAAAGAGAATATAAGCAGCCTTCTTGCGGTCACTTGGTCTCATTTCATGGACTCTTGTGCAGGGAACAACAAAACTGGTTATCATGAAGCTGGATGGAAGAGTCAGAGATTCAAGTCTCTTGCCAGACTTGGTAGGAAAGTAGATGTACCACATGGCTGTTTTCTTTCCTATAGTATCTTTCAAACAACCTTCAAACTAGGGAATAAACCCTGTGCTGTAAATGCAGTCAAAATTAATAATAAATACTATCAGAAGGAGAGGGAATTAATGGAGAGAGAACACGTGAATTTTCAGCTTAGTTTAGAAAACCTCTTAATCTCACAGTAAAATAATTTTCTAGTATACCTTTTTTTCACTTTACTACAAGCAAGGGGGAATGACCTGGGAAATTACCTGCAAGGTTGAGTCTACCCTGGAAAAGACTTTATAGTGACATAGGGTTATATTTTAGTGCCAGTAGCTATTATTTTGTATCAGCTTCCAAAACAAAAGAGGGAAGGTATTTTGGCAAGGAACCTTTTCCTTCTAGCTGAGTATCTGAGGATTTTTGACAGTATTAAGAATGATGTTAAAAGTTTCATCATTAAGCATTATCATGCTAATACAGGTTTTAAATCTAGGTTTGTCTTGCTAGGTTTACCTACCCTGGAAAATCTGTGAAGAACACTAAGGCTTTAATTCATACTAGTTACTGTAACTTAACACCCACTGTGGAAATCCTAGACTAATAAAATACATGAACCAGTTCAGTTCACTTAATACATGCTGATATCCACACCAAGAGTTAAACAGAAGTAGGCAGTGTGCAATAGGCTAGCTTATTTTGGAGCAAATTCTCAGAGAAGGCGCACATTCCAAGAAATTCTTCAGCTTCTGCTAAATAGATGCATTAGCTTGCTCAAGAAACATTTCTGTGTGTTTTGCAATTTTGTCTTTTGATTGAATTATTAAGTAGCGCAAAGTCTCGGCTCGGTTTTCCTGAACACTGTTTTTTCATCGAGCTACTTACTGCAAACCAGCACAGAAGTAAATGTCCTCTCAGTCATTAGGGGATGACTGATGAATTTTTGTTATTGTGATTAGGCATTTTCTACTTAATCTCATAACTGCAAAGCTGCATTAATGGCGATGAATGTAGCCTGTATTCTACAATGCTAAGCTTACTCAGCAGCTCTTCTTAAAGATATCTGACTTCCTGGGGATGGAATTTAGCTTTATGCTATAGAAATTGGAGCCATTATGAGCATTAGTAACTTAGTTCCTTAGAACAGTTTATGTCATCTTAGTTTCTGGAATGTTTTCTACTGCAGGACACCAATTCAAACGCTGTGGCAGCCTAAGTCTGTGTAAATACTTTTTGCCTTTATTCTGGGGAAATGAGGGTTGAAGAAGAGGAACTGGCATAGCTGAGATTGCTCTAAATATTGTTATTTCTATTCTCCCTACCATTCCTCCATCTCTTTTAGATCTTGAACATGGAAGGCATTTGTCAAGCATAATATTCACTCCTATGTTGGAGGTTAAGATTTTCTGTCAAATTATCTATACTGAGCCCTAGTTTGAAGTTGTCAGGGTAAAGATTATGAGAATCTTTTAAAGTTTTGATGACTTTTTCAAGACCCAACAGTATAAAGCCCTGAGCAACTTGGTCAGCAACACAGCTGACCCTGCTAGGAGCAGGGACCCCTAAGGTCCCTTCCAACCTGAAGTATCCTATGCTTCAACTGATATGATTTGTTATCATAATTTGTCTTTCTTGCAGTCTGATTAATAAAGTTTGTAAGTTGTACTTCTATGGGTCTTCATGTTGTCCTTGCCTCCTCAGTAATTTAGAGTAAAGGAACTATATTAATTAGCACATTTAGGAGGATGCCTTCTGTAAATGCATTTAGTACCAGCTGGACTTCCTGGAGACTCTGTTGTGCAAATTTTTCTCTGTCATAGAGGAATAGGTCCATCTGTGATTTTAAGCTTTCTCTTGCTAGGCTTCAAGTGTTCCCAGGAGAAAGAAAAAGAAAAAAGCTAGCTGAGGCCTACAAGATTTCTCTTACAGCAATCTGAAAATAGAGGGGAATCATCTCCCAGTGGCAGGGACCCATCTATGTGAAGCTTTTTCTCATTTCTTTTGATTAAAGCTTCAGATCAATTTCATGGGTTATGGGTTGGTTTGTCTCTCAGCAATAGATTGAAATGTGTTCTTCAGTCTCTCATTAGTCCAGTTCTCACAAAATTGTAAGAGCCCAGCGGCTACCGTATCAGCTATGACTGAACAGGCAGAAATGATACAGGATGATGTGCAATAGTGTCTACTGCCTGAAGCCGCCAGCTATTATCAAAAAGCTCTTCTTAGGCCCTGCTACTGTAGTGGTTCTATTAAAAAAAAGATTGGTATAAGTGTGGTATCAGACTTTCTTCTCACAACCCAGCATGCCAATTTAGTAAGCCCACCTTCTCAGCTGGATGCCAAAAGCTGCTTATGAGTCAGACCATGGCAGGCTGCTTGTGTCATTCCCTCAAAATAGCATAAAGCACTGGCCATAACCCTCAATCCTAACAACTGCAATTTCTCATTAAAAAAAAAAAAGCTTCAGTAAGGACATTTACCCCCCCAACCACATCTTATTATTGGGTTTTTCTGTGGCCATCAAGGGACCCAGTGGTGACTGAAACAGTGCTGCCCATCTCCTCCGAGCTACTGGTGCTGCTGTTTCCTTCTGGTGTAACCACACAGTGACACACCTCACTTGCAAGCCCTTTCCTGTTGCTGGATAATCCATTACCGACATTCAGGCATATGAATAGTCTCTCTTAACCCTTTAGTTCCAGGCACAGCATGAGACAATTTCTAATACAAATATTGTAACAGTTATTAATCCTGTGTTTCTCATTTTCTGATTTGTTGATTAGAAGCAAAAACACCATATGCTCTCAGAGGATGTTAGTTCAAGATCTGTTCTGTACAAATGTACTGGTTTTGGCTGGGATAGAGTTCATTTTCTCCACAGTAGTCAGTATGGGGCTATGTTTTTGTATTTGTGTTGAAAACAGTGTTGATAATGCAAAGAAGTTTTAGCTATTGCTGAGCAGGGCTTACACAGAGTCAAGGCCTTTTCTGCTCCTCACACCACTCCACCAGCGAGCAGGCTGGGGCTGCAC
Organism: Aegotheles bennettii; assembly: GCA_013398125.1. Lineage (NCBI taxonomy): Eukaryota > Metazoa > Chordata > Aves > Caprimulgiformes > Aegothelidae > Aegotheles > Aegotheles bennettii. The sequence continues at coordinate 299,713 of VZRW01006181.1, read as the reverse complement.
AAGGAGGTGGGAGGGGACACAGCTGGGACAGCTGACCCCAACTGACCAAAGGGATACTCTATATCATATGACATCATGCTCAGTGTGTAAATCTGGGGGAAGAAGAAGGAAGAGGGGACATTCAGAGTGATGGCGTTTGTCTTCCCAAGTAACCATTACATGTGATGGAGCCCTGCTCGCCTGGAGTTTGCTGAACACTTGACTGCCAGTGGGAAGTAGTGAATTAATTCCTTGGTTTGTTTTGCTTGTGCGTGAAGCTTTTGCTTTACCTGTTAAACTGTCTTTATCTCAACCCATGAGTTTTCTCACTTTTACCCTTCCATTTCTTTTCCCTGTCCCAACTGTAGGTGAGTGAGCAAGCTGCTGTGTGGGGCTTAGAGGCTGGCTGGGGTTAATGCATGACAAAAAACAAAGTCTGTATTGCTGTTGATGTTTTCAAAAGCAGGAAACGTGTCAGATACCCCAAGCATTGTTATTCTTAATCTTTTGGACTTGCCCTTGCTTCTGTAAAATGGGAACAGTAATACCTCTTCATATCCCAAGGAAATAGTGGAGACAAATTTAAAGTGTGCCACCCCAAACAACATCCAGTACAAGTAAGTAGATTGTTTGCAGTAAGGATTATGTAGTAAATAACAGATGAAAATAAAGCAATAATTAGGCAAATGTTTATTATAAAGAATAAACATTATAAAGAATTTTTCCCTTTCTTAAGGGAAAAAGAACACGTGTCCACGGAACTAAAGATTGTATCAAACTGCAAGTGCACAAAGGGGCTACATAAGGGCTACATAAGCAGTTTTAATTCTTGCACTTAATAACTTTTTATGCTTGATTTTGCTAAATTCACATACTTTGGACTTCCATGGAGGAGCTTGCTAAAATGACTAACTTTGTAAGTTAGGTTTCTCACTGGTAAAAATCAGAAAGAACTAGTGTCTTTAAAAATAGCACCACTAAATAATACACTTTGATATTCTGGGGCTTATGAAGCATTGAAGAGATATGTAGGAGCAATTGTTATTTTAAAAAATCACAGCAATTTATTGTTGCTAATTACTCTCTTGGCACCACATGTATTTAAGATTAATTGGAATGTCTGTACTCAGTAATGAGGCCCCATGTAGTTTACACTGACTGACAACATCTTCCTTTATCTGGAAAATTACCACACTGGAAAATTTGTAAACAGGGCTGTAGCTCTTGGCAATCAAATTTTGCAAGTTTTACTTGATACAGTAGCTACCGAGTTATGACAAGAAGATCAGACAGTTCCAGCAGTTAATAATAACTATAAAAAAATCCACAGAAATTCTGTCATGAAAGTATAACTTACTCACATAGAAATGGATGTTTGGCTCCTAAGTAATCAGACTTAGCATTCAGAGACCCGATTTCTCAGTATGATACAACATCATGAATTGAAACTGCATCATTTCTCAAAGATTTTTATCACTATTTTGCTACTGTAAATTTAGTCACCTAAGGATGGATGCTGAAAGAGTAATCCTTTCATATCCACCCCAAAAAGCTGTGAATAAATTACAGTAGGTGTTGATGACAGAGGATAATCTTTTAGTGTGCTATAAGACTTTTTCTGAAATGCTTTGTTTGTGTATACGTGTATGTACATGTTTGTGCATTTGAATATTTCTTTAGCAGTTGGCCTATTTTTGTAGTTCCCTTAAAAGTGGGAACTTTGTGTCATTATTTCTTGGATGCGTTTATCAAGTGGGGCTGATAAAGAATCACGTATTACAGATAACTTTGTCAAAGAGTAGGAAATGCCTGCTGGTAGGAGAATTCGCTATTATTTAAACTGGAGACCTAGTCTTCCCAGCCACAGGCACATTTCTGGTGCTTCAGATAACAAAAACATAACCAGACCTCAAAATACCTACCCAAACCCCGTAATTTCTGCATTGCAAAATTGAAGCCACACTTAGTAAACCAATCAAAAAAATAGTTGTTTTCTGAAAGCTCCTGGTCTTCTTGTGTTCAAAAAACATATAGAGGCCCTCAGTGATATGGTTTGGTGGTAGACTTGGTAGTCCTGGGAAAACAGTTGGACTTGATGATCTTGAAGGTCTTTTCCAACCTAGTTCATTCTGTGATTTTTAGAGAATTCTTCAGGTAACAAGGTCATTACCTAAATTATAGGGGTGCCAGTTTTCAGATTGGTAGGCAGTCAGACTGTAAAATTTCAGTTAAAATTGTCCTGAGCATTTCTTAGATGAGCCCTTGAATAAAAAGTTGTAACATCAACGACCAACAGATAGAGTGGTTTGTTAGATGCATCTTTTTAGTTTTTCAGTGTTAATTTTATAATTTCTCATAGACCCACCTCTGCTCAGCTGGTGAGTAGATGAACTGTTAGTATGGAAGTTAGAGCAAAATTAACAGATACAGTTACTTGTACTTGCTTGGAGCACTGTGTATCTGAGTATTATTGTTGATGTTAGAATTAATTTGGAATTGCATTTTAAATGGATATTTACACTGGTGCTTAATGAGACTGAATTAGTCTCAGAGCACATCTCTATTGATTTTTTTGTAAGGGAATGGGGAGAGATGAGGTCTTGACTGTTGTGGTGATTAGTTACACTTCATCAAATCATTTCAAAACTAAACAGTACATAGGGCAATGTGTGTTGGTACACATGAATTTTGAGTGGTTCTGCCCAAAAAAGGTAACAGCATACATGCTCATTTTCAGTTGGCCAACACCCTAGCTCAAGACTGTGGCTGAAATTGTGGTTCTCATTTCCACGGCGCCTCTGGGTGATTTTGCACTTCAGGGGTTGATAGAAGAAGCAGTCATTGCTTTCCCCAAAGCCTGCCTTTGCCCAGAGGGTGCAAAACTCCTCATAAGATCAAAACTTCTCACAAGTTTGTTTATAGTCCTGCATATCTGGGCAAGGGCCAGGGAAAGTCTGTCTCTTGATTGACAGAGCTGTTTATTATATACCAAATGTTTTTTTTCTCCTGGGTAGCAGAACTCTGCCCTTGTTAAAATGGCTCAGAAAGAGGGAAACCAGAGGGGCTGTGTGCCTTGGTGCACAGTGGCTAAACATGATCAGGTGCTTTTCTTTGCTGGCAGCTCCTGTTACAGGCAGCCAGAGAAACTAGGGAGAGGGATGGTGTCCAACTAGGTCAGTCTTGTCACTCGTTTTGTCACTATGTAATCTTAAAGGCTGGATGCAGCCACCAGAGCTGTAGAAGATCAGGACCTATCTACATCCATGCTACATCGATCTTGCAACTGAGTTCTTAAAAACATATTTTTTAAAAAAAATTAAAGTGGCACAAAAGGAGATAATAACCAGACAAAACCACTACAATCCCTCTGCATTTCCACTAGTGAACTAAATCAAAGCTGACAGAACATCTCACCTTAGCTATATATATTTTCTACTGTTTTTTGTGGCAGCTGTTGAATGCTCCTCAGGTTGGTGCAAAAACCTGACAAGTGGTGTTGAAAATGAGCTACTAAAACTCAGATATCAGAACAGAAATGAGAAACTCCAAAACTTGTCAGCAAAAAAACATTCTGAAAGAAAAAAAACCCAAAACATTTGAAATGAGTGTGGCATTTGAGGGTGACAGAGCACTGGAACAGGCTGCCCGGAGAGGGTGTGGAGTCTCCTCTGGAGAAATTCAAAACCCACCTGGGCGTGATCCTGTACCACCTGCTCTTGGTGAACCTGCTTTAGCAGGGAGGCTGGACTAGATGATGTTAAGAGGTCCCTTCCAAACCCTACTATTCTATGATTCTATGACCAGATTTGTGTTTTGTTATGATGTTAAAAAAAAAAAGCAAACAACAAACTATCCTGGAACAACTGGGTGCTAGTTTAGCAGATTCCCTAGCTGTCCTGGCCCAAAGACATGCTATTCCCAGGAAGCTGGGCACCTCCTGGAAAATATAGGAGTCATAACAATATTGTTGTGGCCGAAGTGCATGACCCAGCACTTACCCTTGTTAAACCTCATGCAATTGGCCTCAGCCCATCACTCCAGCCTGTCCAAATACCGCTGCAGATCCTCCCTACCCTCAGGCAGATCGACACTCCCACTCAATTTCATGTCATCTGCAAATTTACTGAGGGTGCATTTGATCCCCTCATCCAGGTCATCGATAAAGACATTAAACAAGACTGGCCCCAAGACCGAGCCCTGAGGGACACCGCTTGTGACCGGTCTCCATCTGGATTTAACTCCATTCACCACCCCTCTCTGGGCTCGGCCATCCAGCCAGTTTCTAACCCAGTGAAGAGTCCACCTGTCTAGACCATTATCTATCTCTAAGGCATTTTAAAGCCACTCTAAAATTTGAAATGTTCGGCTTCCTTACTTAGTCCAGGGGTCTTTCAGCATTGTGTAGTGCTGCTGCCCAGTAGGCAGAAATTTTGAGAGCTTGCACAACATAGTGACAACATAGAAAAGGTCAGAAACCCCAAAAAGTAATTAGCAGAAACCTATGTGTTATCTACAGAAATGTACTGGTTTGGGTAATAGCTTTTGCCTGAATAATTTTGTCAGATAATTCCTGAGAAGTTCCACCCAGTGGCTGTGCATTGTGAAACCACTGTACATGCATCCTTGAAGTGGAATCTGGCAATGCTGCTGTCATTTTGTATTGCAAAGGGTGCAAGGATTTTTAAAGACCAATAATTAATTTAGAGATGTTTTTTCATATCTCTCAAAAGAATTGAGTCCACCACTATCTCAGAATTATTGGTAAGGTCAAGTACTGTTAACCCAGACAGTCAAAAGTAATGAATCAAGGCCAGAAAAATAATAGGATTTCAAAATAAAAATTTATTATTATTAATTTGCCTTCAGATATCTCAGATTTCTGGGGTATTTTCATGATGTCCTCTATAATAGGCTAAACCCTTGCATTTTGAGCAAGGTACAGTTCTTAAATAAGTGTTCTTCTGCTGCAATGGAAGCCCAGCATATTAATATAATAAATATATATATAATTAATATATTAACTGTTCCAACTACTGATAAAGTCATGATAAAAAAGAGGGTTAAAATAGCCCTTGCAGAAAGGGTAAAAATCAGCAGACATATAGAAGAACGACCCAGAGGAGATTCAAATTCTCTAGAGGAGGGTACTTTATGACTGCTGGATGCCAAGATGCATGGGAAGCAAGTCTCATTTTGCCTTGGCAGTAGAGTTCTGTCCACATGAAGCACTGAGAGAGACATATCAAGGTAGCCATCATACACTTTTACGCCACAGGTAGCTCAGCGGCTCCAATGATGCATAATGCAGCACTGAAATGAAAGGTATACGAACATTCTTCTTGTCCCTGATGTCCGAAGCCATCCAGGTTCAGAAGCTTTCGCTCTAAGTGACCAAGTCTATTAGGAGATCTGCCTGCCAAGCTTCTCCAGTAACAGAAGGTGTTCCCAGATCAGCAGATGAGCAATGCCAACAGGTCTATTGAATCTGCAATAAGGGAAGTTTCAGGTTTGTAGTAATGAAATAAAGAAATCATTAACTTAGGTGTGCATGCTTCTAGTGAGAGCCATTAGGATGCCATTGGCAAGATGCACTTCTTAATCCTTTACATTTTAGAATTGCTTGTCAATGCCTAGGTTTGGCTATTACTTTGAAGGAACAGCCAATTTTTAGCTCAGATGAATATCAAGGCAGAAGTAGCAAAATCTCTAAGGGGAGTTAATAATGTAGCACACCCTTTGTCCTTCATCCTCTGAGATGTGTAATGATTACCTCCTAGTGATTTTCTAGTAATAGGATTTGAAAAAAATGTGCTTTTTTCACATTAGGAACATCTGATTTTTAGGTCCAAACCCACGCCAGTGGTTCATGGTTTATGAACCCTTAATTCTTATTGCTTCTTTCCCAGACTCCAATCTCTCAATTAGAATTTTATTTACTTTAATTGCTGATGAATTGGTACATTTTGTATTTGTGCATTCAAAATTATCAAAGTTAGAGAACTGAGTTTTTGCAAAGCAGTGAAACCTATGACTGATTTAAGCTCTTGAATGAGCATGATCTTAATATCTTACTAGCTTCTTTTTCTTCTGAAATTTTTCCCTCTGTAGGTTGACAGCTTCATTAGTACTCATCACCCAAACAAATCAAACTGAACCAGGTCACTCCAAAATAATGAGATTGCCTTTTTATTTTTCCAAAGTACTCCTTCTCTCTCCTGGTTATATTAGTCTTTACTACAATTAGCACCTCATTTTATGCAAGGTGATTTTGAAAACTGAAAAGTAATGTTATTTAAGGAATATGGGCATTTTATGTAAAATGGTCATGCTTCCCCCATTGTTGCCTCCTCAGGGGTTCCTAGTGTATGAGAGATAATTTGAACCATGTGGAACTTGATAGCAGAAGGAATTAGAAAAGGAAGTAATATCACCCTTTCAGGAATTTGTTTTGAGAGTTCCTTAAAATCGAGGAAATGAATGAAAGATATGTTCATTACCATTACGATCATAAAGGGAAAAAAATTACTGATTTTACAGGCCATAAGGGTAGATAAATAAATGTTTATGTAATATGTAGTACTTTGTAATAATATGTAGTTATTTTACGTATCTTTAGTCTTAAAGGCATATTCTTTGGTAAATTGAAATAGGAATGAGAATAACTGGCTATCTGCTGTAAATAAGCTACTCCTACAACTGTATCTCTTTTTGACCAACATAGGGCAGCAGATCCCATAGCTGCTCAGTACCAAGTTATGATTAACAATGGATGCTTTAGTAATGTGGGGGCTTTTTAGTCTAATAAATGGGTGACTTATTGCTGTTCCATGAACATCTTGTGAAATTCAAGAGTTTACTTCTTGCTGTATTTTGACTTAAAACTAAAAAAGAAACAAAGTGAGCATCCTCAAATGACCATTTGCTTCTTAAAGCAATCATCCAAGAAAAGACTCATTGTCTGCTTTGCCTCTTCCAACATTTGAAGTAAAATGTTTAGCCTGTAAGGAATTCTGCTTTGCTATGCTTCTAGAACAGATTTCAAGCCATCTGTAGGTTTTGTGCTTATATCAATACCACTTATTCCTTATGTATTGTCTGACCACTTCTATTTTTTAGTGGTACTGGTAGTTGTAAACTGCAGCAATTCATCTGATGTAGGTTGGGTGCTTGCTTGGTGAGGCAGCTGATTGCATAAATGAAAGCTGCAGCTTGTACATATCTCCATGGCTGTGTTCAGTCACCCTCTCCCTCATAATTCACTTGGGGATGTGGATTCCAACATTATGCTTTTCTTTTCTCAATTTGTTATGGTATTTGGACCTTCATTCTCTCGAACAAAATAAGGGACCTTTGATGTGAGACATTGCTACCACTTTGGGGGTCAGGAAACATTTATTTTTTATTTTTTATTTTTACTTTTTTTTTTTGTTTAACACAAGTTCATAATTTGCAAATCAAGATGTAAAGGCTTTCGCAAAAATAGTTTGAAGACCATCTATCTGCATATTTGCTGTTAAAATGAACAGCAGTCTTTGTGAACTGAGATAACAGTGACCAAGCATCCAGATTTGAGGTCCAGGACTAAGAGGGAATTTAATCCCTTGGGCCCCGTCAAACAATGAGGTAAGTGTATTTTTGTATCTCTTCTTTTCAAAACAACAAATGCAGACCAATTTTGGAGACAGGTTAGTGGGACCGGCCAGTGATTAACAAGACCTTGTAAATCAGATCTTTTGTACCTAACAGTGTGGAAGGTGGCAATGGCTCAGACAACTGATCTAGCTGCCAGAGTTTAATAAATTACTCTACATCCTCTAAACTGCAATAACAAGCCACACAGCTTTTCTTATCTCACAGATTAGGTAAGTTGTATCACTTCAAGTCAACTTGATTTCTACTTTCAGTGGAAAACTGAGAAGGAAAGGCAGCTGGGCTGCTTATAAAGAAAAGACTCAAAATCCTTGTAGGAAAGTCACCAAACTTGTTTGTGGTTGTCATTGTTTTTGGTTTCTATATTGCTGAATGCTACCAGAGTGTACCAGAGTGTACCAACCTGCCAATGTGACACCCATCTACAAGAAAGGCAGGAAGGAGGATCCGGGGAACTACAGGCCTGTCAGCCTGACCTTGGTTCCAGGGAAGATTATGGAAAGGTTCATCTTGGGGGAGATCACACGGCAAGTGCAGGACAACAGGGGGATCAGGCCCACCCAGGATGGGTTCACAAAGGGCAAGTCCTGTTTAACCAACCTGATCTCCTTCTATGATCAGGTGACCTGCCTAATGGATGAGGGAAAAGTGGTGGATGTTGTCTTCCTGGATTTCAGGAAGGCATTTGACACTGTCTCCCACAGCATTCTGCTCCAGAAGCTGGCGGCTCATGGTCTAGACAGGTGGACTCTTCGCTGGGTTAGAAACTGGCTGGATGGCCGAGCCCAGAGAGTGGTGGTGAATGGAGTTAAATCCAGATGGAGACCGGTCACAAGCGGTGTCCCTCAGGGCTCGGTCTTGGGGCCAGTCTTGTTTAATGTCTTTATCGATGACCTGGATGAGGGGATCGAATGCACCCTCAGTAAATTTGCAGATGACACGAAATTGAGTGGGAGTGTCGATCTGCCTGAGGGTAGGGAGGCTCTGCAGCGGGATTTGGACAGGCTGGAGCGATGGGCTGAGGCCAATTGCATGAGGTTTAACAAGGGTAAGTGCCGGGTCCTGCACTTCGGCCACAACAACCCCATGCAGCGCTCCAGGCTTGGGGAAGAGTGGCTGGAAAGCAGCCTGGCGGAAAAGGACCTGGGGGTGTTGGTTGACAGCCGGCTGAACATGAGCCAGCAGTGTGCCCAGGTGGCCAAGAAGGCCAACGGCATCCTGGCCTGTATCAGAAACGGTGTGACCAGCAGGAGTAGGGAGGTGATCGTGCCCCTGTACTCGGCACTCGTGAGACCGCACCTTGAGTACTGCGTCCAGTTCTGGGCACCGCAGGATGGGAAGGACATTGAGGTGCTGGAGCGAGTCCAGAGAAGGGCAACGAGGCTGGTGAGAGGTCTGGAAAACAAGCCTTATGGAGACCAGCTGAGGGAACTGGGGTTATTTAGCCTGGAGAAGAGGAGACTGAGAGGAGACCTTATTGCCCTCTACAACTACCTAAAAGCAGGTTGTAGTGAGGCTGGTGTTGGTCTCTTCTCCCGAATTGCTAATGACAGGACGAGAGGAAATGGCCTCAAGTTACATCAGGGAAAGTTTAGGTTGGATATTAGGAAGAAGTTCTTTACTGAGAGGGTGGTTGGGCACTGGAATAGGCTGCCCAGGGAGGTGGTAGAGTCACCGTCCCTGGGGGTGTTCAAAAAACGGGTTGATGAGGCACTTGAGGCCATGGTCTAATGGTCTAATGGCTAGGAATATGATGGGATAAAGGTTGGACTTGATGGCCCTGGAGGTCCATTCCAACCATAATGATTCTATGATTCTATGCACCTTCAGCAGATGCTCGCAGCTGAAATGAAGTATCAGCATGTCCATCATTCAATTTTATACATTAATGTGAATTTCTTCAAGAAAATCGGTTTCTAATTCTTCTGTTTGCTAAAGAGTTCATTCAGTGAATGTTAGTGTCCATTTAAAGAAACAAACAAAGAGATTCAACACAAAACATAAATTTCTATGCTCTTTTCACACCCCTCCTTAAACAGGTTTTGTAGTGTGTTTTATATCGATCACTAGCGTGCCTGCCTAAATTTCTACTGTATCCATTTTCAGACTGATGAGAAATTAAGAAGAAAAAAGGGGAAAAATCGTCCAGGTATTTAAGGTCTTGGGTCATGTCAGCTGAAACTCATTGCCTAGTACCTGGTTGACTCTGACTGATGTGTCAATGGCAATATAAAATCAAGTTTGATATGCTGTAATCTAGAAAAGAAGTGTAAGAATAGACATTTTATTATTTCTCACAATATAGGCCATCTTTCAGCCAAACAATTAAATGCATGCCTGACTTCTGAGTTGCTCACTATTAAGTCCAGAATATTCTTGAATGCCTTGATGAATGAGCAGAAATATTCAGCAATGAAATGTGCAGAGTATGTGGCAAGCAAATCAGATGACCAAGTATTTTACCTGTGGAAGTTATATGCTAAAGTAGCGGTCACCAACTTTTGCTGGCCATTAGACAGTAAGACCAGTAATATACTGCAGCAAGCATCATCTGTTGCTTTCCCTGTGGGACTCTGTTCTCTTTGTTTTGACCTCCTCACTCATGAAGTACACCAGAAGATTTCTTGGACAACATGTCTGTGCAGTCCTTAAGCTGAGGACCTACCACCAAATGGCTTATGTGTACTATGGAGATTATATTTGCCACTGATGCCATGAGTACGTATCTCCACTCTAGATAGATCAGGACAACTGGCATTCACTTACAATCATTTCTCTGAGGATGACTAACACTGCTTTTTCCTGTCTACTTTTGCAAGTGCCTTCTGAGCTTTGCCAATGGAGTGTTATCTATTGGTGAGGTATGTTGTTGGCAGCAGTCATTTTCTTTTTCAAGATGAGCTCTTATTCCTCCTGGCATTTACAGTTTTATATATGAGAGCACAGACAGTGTAGCCTTGAGGTCACTGGATTTTATCGAGTATATTGTTTCACTCTTTCTGCTCTGGCAGAAGTGGTAATTATCTCATATTATTGTTCCACCATAATAAGAGGCCTCACAGTCATGAAGTACATCTGAGCACAGCCAGTTTACATTAAAACTAGGTTTGAGCGATTAAAAATTACCTGATCTTTCCTCCCTGGTTGAAAACATGCTGCAGGAGTGCTGCTGAAGTGTATTAAACCAATGTATTACGGCAATGCTAAGTATCTCCAGTCTAGAATAGCTTTGTTGTTCATGTACACCAAGTAAGTTTTATGTAAACTACCTATTAAAACACAAGCTATCCATCACCATAGAGATGGGTGCACTAGCTACATTTCCTAAAAAGATCATAGTACTTTTTAAAATTTATTTTAAAGCCCAAAAGCAAGGTATAAAACCTTGTTTGTTGCTAATTGGTGGTGTTGTCTAAGAAACGTCTAGGATTCTAGGAATCTTTTTTATCTGGAATAAGTAAATATAGCATTAAAATGTAATTGTTAAAGTAAAATTAGTGGTAAGTCATAGGAATTCAGGTGTAAATTAGAGTGTTCTACAGCAGTGATGGAGTTCCATAAATGATGTATCAAACAACAACAATAACTGATAAAACTTTTAAAGACAGAAAAAAGACAGTGAGTTTCACATTCTCAACCCTGGCTTTAACTTTCAGGTACACACTATAGACCTCTATGCAAAACGTTTTGCACATAACAGCCACTAAAGTATTTTCTTTTTCAGCAAACACTCCTGTTTTCTGCAATGCTCCAGCGTTTTCTTTACATCATTACCATAGCACCTGGGTTATGTGCATAATAGCACTGTATTTTGGCACCTGTATGCATATGCGCATGTATGTGTATACTGATAGATACCCATGTGCATCTATCTATCTGTAAAAACATATATATAATTAACTGTATAGAGGTGTATAAGAATACCTCATAAAATCTGTGAACAGAATAAAAAGAAAAAAATGAAATTATCTACCCGAACTCAGGTGCCTTGCATTGTACAGAGAAGCTATTTTGCAGATCCTGTTGACAGAAGCTCAGGTACAGAAGCTGCAGCACTGACAGCCACAGAAGAACAGATCAGGCAGGAACTACAGATGACCACTCAAAACCCAGCATTTAAGATGTGAAACTCATATTTCTGTTCAGGTTTCTCTAGGTTGCACAACATATGACTTTATACATACAACCTCTATGAATGGTTTTTACTACACTTAGGATTGAAAATCAATGGACTTTGTGGAGAAAAGGTGGCAGTCTTGCTAGTGGTAACAGCAATGACATGAACAAATGTTTAAAATTGTTTATCCAAGTAACACTTTTTGTCAATGTTCCTCCAATTATTCTTAATTTAAATCTGCTGCAGAACTGAGGATCAAAGAATCTAAAGCAGTTGAAAAATATTGTGGTCAGATACTATACAGTAGAAAATAAAATTGCAGTGTAACAACTGTGTCTGAATGGAGAGCACTGGCATTTCTCCTCAATTAATCTATGCTAGTGCCCAGGCAAATAGCACATCGAGCAAATCTCCTAACTGCATAAACAGACAGGAATGCTAATAGAAAAACAACTTGTTGAAGGAAAAAACATCATAAAAACAAATGGTTTAAGAACAATAACAAACAAAACACATCAGATGAATAAATGTTGATGAAAATAATAGAATTAAAATTATAAATACATCATTCTCATAATTCCTTTCTCAGAAGGAATCAGTTTAAGCAGCTTCTAATATAAGAGCTAATAATATAAATATAATTAAAATAAATAAATTCAATATATTTAATACTGGAGATAAAACATACAGTCTCTGAAGACCTGACTTTTGATTACATTAGCTTGTCATGTGTTATTTGTCAGCACGGAGGAAACTCAGAAAGTGAATGGGTATTTTAGTAAAGTTGTGTTGCTGTAGCGAGACAGTGAAAGGGTACTCCGAGCTGCGTTAGCTCTGACACAGAGCAGAAGATCACTAAGCAATGGCTTCAGCTGGAGGAACTTTGCTGTTAAAGGCAGTGTACCCTCTGCTATAGGGTGCAGGGCAGCATGCTGGTGACCACCCTCACCTCACCCCTACCCCCCCAAGGGTTCCTGCACGATCCAGCTCTGCTTCACTACAACAAACAGAGTTTAAATGTCTACTCCCAGGGGATTTTCCTTGTACTCGACATTGAGACTTCTGGAAAGGGAAGTCAGGGGCACAACTACCAGCTGATGTGGTAGGTTTCAGGGGCTTCTTGTTTGGGTGGATTTCTTGGATGGAGATGGTTGGTGAAAGACACCAGAGAAAGGACTAGCAGGAGCTGATGAATGGGCAGAGTTGCTCTCATTCCTTGTTTTAAGAAAAAATTTCTTTATCTTTGGGGATTTTTGCATTGGAAATGCTGTGGCTTTCAATATCCTGACTGGTCCCTGCTATCCTCTTACGGCGATGGCAGTACTTTGAGCAAATCCATCACCTAGTAAATGCATTAAACCCAAATTCTGATAGGACACCAGGGCAGCTACTGTACTTGGTGACTTGCCAGAATAGATATTGGAATACTTAGGATGCTTTATGAGAGAAGGCTTCCAGATATGGGCACCACATGGGCCAGCTACATCCAATTTGTCTTCCAGCTGAGGCTCTGCCAGTGCTTCAGCAAAGTGCTGCTGCGTCCAGATATTGTGGAAAAACTAAGGAATTTGCACACACACCAGGCAGTCCCAACATAGACTCCAGCAAGATGGGAGAGATGCAGGTAGTGACCAGAGCAAAAGCATATGAAAGGGCAAAATCTTCTTCCTCTGTATTGTTTCATGTGTTGTCACTTGCTTCAGGTTTGTTTTAATGAAGTGATTGCTATCCTGCCTCCTTCTCTCTTCCATTCTCCAAGTACCAGATATTGTCAATGAAGAAAACAAGTAAAACTTCTGGATAGTCACCAGTGTCTGTAATCGCTCAGTGCCAGAATTTTAATGAGTGGCATGTTTGCAGAATATTTAGATTTAAATATTGGATGTTGAATGTGTGTCCGCAGCATATTGGTGATTATTTCTGTGTGTGTGTGTGCATTTGTTTATTCATCACTTATTGAAGAGTGCTTGAAAATAAAGACTTCTGTGGCTCAGCTACACAGATAGAAATGGCTGTACAAGACCTTTCTTTTAAATTAAGAATCTTTGCGCTCCATGGAAAGAAAAGGCCTCTATTAGAAGAGCCTCATCTTAGTCTCTTCTCATTGTCTTAATTGAGCCTTTGAAGTGCAGTCAGTAAAAGCTCACAGCAAATACACTGTCCAATCAGATGTATATTTTTAAATTAATCTACATTTGAATACCTTCCCTAATTTACCACCACCACCTGCAAAATAAAAAAAGGGGGGAAAAAAAAGGAAAAATGTTTGAAAAAAAAGGGAATACATTTGCAAATTTAATTTCCCTAGGGAGAAGGGACCTTTTCAGAACAACTTTGATATGTTTCTTTCTTCTTTGTGTAACCTGTAGTTCAATTTTTTTCACATTTTTGCATTCACATTTGCATGATAAAAGAGGTTTCACATTTCTTTTAAAGATTGTTCTAGAAAGTCAAAATTAGTAGTGGGAGAAGACTAGTAATAAAATGAAAAGTTAAAAATTGTCTCCCTTTTCAGTAATTTGTATATGCAGTCTACTATGATATGAGCAGACAGCTATGTATTTCAGAAGGTTGCGTGAAATATTGTTGTATTGCTATTTCCATGGTGATTCTGTAAGTTGAGTCTGCATTTTTAATGAAAGAATCATCCCAGACATTGAATTTTTGATCTTCAATGTTGAAGATATTAACAACAAGTTTTCAATCCAAGAAGATGTTTGGGCTGTGCAGCATCCCTTCTAAAAGCTTCTTTCATGCCACCTATCCTGCAGCTGAGGTGCTTGTGAAGCTGTGAATGAAATGACACAGAAAGTCTTTGGAGCAGAGCAGAAAATTTCTCTTATCTGTATTTGTTAGAACTGGAGGCCTATGGTTTATTTCCTGCTCAGGCATGTTTTACACAGTGTTTTCCTAATTTGCTCTTGACCACTTGAGAAAGCAGAAGCAGCACCACCTAGTAACTTATATACGTATGTACATATATGAGATGAGACATTTGCTTATCACACAGAATCCATGCTTTGCTTTCGTGTGGTATACCTGCTACCTACCATGCAGAGATATGTAGATCTTAATCTGGGGACCTTAGTTTTAATGTATGTTCATGTGATGGCTGCCCCTCCTGCTGGGTTCCTCACCCCCATCAGATGCAGCAGGAGGATTATCAGGCAATACAGCAAGCTGCAGAGCAAAAACTCTATTATATATTATATCTCAGGAAGTAGGAGCAGAAAGAAATTTCTAGCTGTTCAGAGCTAGAAATTCAACATTTATTAATCAAAGCTTCTCTCAACATTGTATATTCCAGGGCATTATATCTTAACTTCAAAACATAGTCATAGAATTCAGGTGCACAGATATATATACACACATGTATGTGTCTTCTGCCACTAAATATCATCTGCATGCTCCAGTTTGCAAGTGATCTTTTGAAGGAGATGGCACATATATTGCTATTCACAAGCCCAGCTTCATCTCAGCTGCAGGCCCCTCACATACTTTACCTGCCAGCATTAAGTATTACCCAGCATTATTCAGTATTACTCAGCCATATAGTGGGTCCTAGCTGCCAGCTTCTATCCTAATTATCAACTAAAATGTTATAATTTTCTAAACTTATATCATATTCTGATTAGTATCCTTACCTACAGTAATATTAGTTATACGGAGCATAATTCGCTCTGTGTTACATGCTATGGCAATGCAAATAGTTTGGATCCTATCTGTTTAGATTCTTACATGGTATAAAAAACACATAGTACCAAATCAGCTTGTGGTATTTAATGTATAATGAGTGGAGAGACTCTTTGCTCTTTCTTTACCCAGTGTGGCTGAAAGGGGAATAACTTGGATAATAGAGACAATGTTGAAAACATATACAATTTTTTAGGAGCCTGGTGTATCTCTGAAAGAAGTAGGGTGTTGCATTAATTATTTTTCACACTTAAGTCTGTTTCCCTATTTTATTGATGGTTTTATCCTATCTGAAATCTAGACTGAAGGTTTCTCGTTCAGGAAATTAAGCAATAAAATGTTTATTGCTCACATATTTCTTTACTTTCTGTTTGCTGGATGTTTTTTGGATGTTTTTTTCCATTATGTTCTTCTCAGTTATAAATTGTAGAATGTCAGGATTTTCTGCATATTTGTATTGTCCCACATTTTAAATTCAAAATTTGCTGCGTGGGTAATAGTAACAAAATAGACTGGGATGTAGAAAAAGGTAATCTTAAATAGAAACCTTAGCACATAATTTTAAATAACCATTTTTCTTGATGCCTTTCTTTTTTTTAAATCTCCTTGTTGGTATCTGTACACATGCCCACAGAACCAAAACCAAGGCTTAGTAATAGGATTACAAGAAACATTTTGTGTTATACAAAACAATTTGATATTCCAGTGTGACCTTCAATGCTTGTAAATTATTGTCCAACCTAAAGCCTTCCTCTTCATTCTTTACCATAATAAACACAATAAATACATTTCTTCCACAGCTTTTCAAATTTTCTATCAACAATTCTTCACCTGCCGGATGCAATGGAAGTCAATCAATCAGCTGCATTCCTGATTTCTTTTTACTTTTCCAGTTTGCATTTTGAAGGGATTGTACACTTTATCTTAATAAACTAGAAGGTTCATTTATTTGTGTAAATCCAAATATAATTTGATTTTGTTTAGTATAATTAATCATAGGCTTGTAACTTTTCCTATACTAGTCAATATATCATGATTTTTCTCCCGCCTACCTCCCTGTTAAGTAAGACCTCATTTTTAAAAATAAAATACCTCTCTACTAAGTAGGAAACCTGTATACTCTTGATACAATAAATTACCAAGGCAAGATGAGTACCATGTTTATCCAGTGTCAGGACACATTAACAAAAATACTGTTGTGGGACTTAGAAGTGTGATGCTTCAATGTATGAAACTGAAGTAGGACTAGGATTCAGTTTTCATAGGTGCTAGTTTATTTTTTTATAAGGACCCTGTTGCAACTTCACACACCTTCCTTTGAAGTTCAGCTGCTAACCAGTCTTACAGGAAAAAGAATACCCTCAGTCAGTTCTTTTGTTTTGACGGCACTATGTTGATAAAGAAGAAAAGCAAATTAGTCCCCTCTCTGAACCAGCAAAGGTTAGGTGTTCCCAGTGCATCCTCTCACTGGTTGTAAAGAGGGGGTAAGTAAAGAAAAATATGGGATGGGGGTATAGCACAAGCAAGCTAAAAGTAGTAAGTACCATAGTGACACCTTTAATATTAAATATTTCTTTTGGGGGGATTATTTATTTATCTGTTTGTGTATTTTTTATTTTACAAAGAAACATCCCACTTCCCATGAAAACAGACAAAAGCATATGAAGGAAGTACACTTTTTCTGTTACAGTTAATTTTGAGAAGGAACTTGCATTTGGCTGTAGTAAATGTGCTAAAACCTTAGAAGCAATGTACATTACTTGGCTGTAAAAGAACTGAAAGTTAACTAATGAGGTAAAGGAACTGTTGGCATGATGCAGCCATTCCCTGCCGACTGTGTGCAATGGAACTTGCTGAGAATGAGGTTTTCCTTCATTTTGTTCACTTAACAGGTGGATGATTGGGTCAATTTGACTTAATGATGCATTACAGCACAGATTTCTCTTCTTGCAGTCAGAAGCAGCTTCACTATATGAAGGGGATACTGTGGTATAGTCTGTTGGACCAAATGAGAGAAGCAGGGTGCTCCCAAAGCCATCACACACAATTTAATCCATGCTTGATACTTTCTGATCAAGATTTAACACTATGTTTGATCATATTGAGGTAGAATCTTTCTGGTTAAGTGAAAGTTTTTAGGGTTAGATGCATTTGAGCAAAAGCCTATGTGCTTTTACTGAGAGATTACACTATGTGCAAAAACTCCTCACCTGTCCATAGGGTGTGATTGGGAAATGTCAGTTCAAGGCAGTGAGGGCCTAATGCACAAGTTAACATTTGGCTAAGGCTTTTTAAATGACTGAAAATACCAATTATGTGACAGCGTGGAAATGTGTTAATGATAATTGGTTTCAAGGTGTTGATCATTCTTGTCTGACCTGGGAAAGCAACTGATTAGTCCCACTAAAACTGAATTTATTGGATGTGAGCCCTTTGTCTGCTGTTCACAGCTATTATAAGTAAGTGTGATAATTTCATTTTTTTAAAAGCTATTTATGAATATCATGTCCAGACCTGATGTTTGAATTATCTTAATTTGAATTATTTCTGGAAAGTTTCAGTTAAATGGTTCAGACACAAATACTGCTAAGTAAATAAGTTTTAAATATTTTATTCTAATAAAATGTTCTCTTAGGTAAAAAGCCATTAAGGAAATTCACGGCTGTTCTGCTAATTTTCCAGGGTTTATTTTTTGTAAAAAAGATCATCACATTTTAAGCAGTATGGAGAACTCTTAAGTATTTGACAGGAAGAGAATTGTGTTCAGGATGTGCAAATTATTTTATACAGAAACTATTTTTCTCAAGTGCTTTTTCAATATTGGGGGGTTGACATACTGGTGGTGCTGGGACATGGGGTGGGGAATAAGAGAGGGAAGAGGGAGAAGGCAAAACTTTATGATCTCCTACACAAGGTGCAGCCAATGGGCTCTCATGCCTCTGGTCCTTCTCATCTCTGTATCAGTTCTGCCTTTGCTATGACTACTGCCTCTCAGCTGTGAAAGCAGAACTTTCCTCATAAGGCCTGCTTTGCATATCTCTGAAAGAATATCTGGTCTGAACCTAGGAAAACAAGACTATTTTGTCATGTTACTTCTCTCCATGATTATTTCAGCCCCACGTGGCAAAGCATTTCCGTGTCTTGAAACGGACTCATGGTCTTTAGGTATTGTACATGAACAAGCCTAAGGATCATCCACTGTAAAAGGAACAATTCAGCACTGACTTTCCAAAACTCTCAAGTTGATCTAACTGAGCAAATAAATAACTGGCTAGTTCTTATTCTGCATGTGTCTGTGTCAAGCCCTCTGAACAGGCTATCTGGAAGAAAAAGAGGTGAAAACTGTGAATAATTGATGGGATTAAGCTGAGCAATCTGCAGCCTTAAGAAAGATTTAAAGCCTGTCCCACCTGTTTAGAGAAAAGAGTACCCATGAATCAGCTTGTCCAAGAAAGAAAAAGGCAAAAAAAAGACTACTTATATTTTAGTGAAATTATACTTTAATATAGTTTATTATTTGTTTGTGTACACATATGCACACCGTGTGTACACACGTGCACACCAAATCCATCCACCATTGAATTAATCAGTAGAATCTTTTGATAAAAATACAGCCAGTGATTTCTGACAGCAGTGAAATATGAGGAGATTGTCATTGGTAGCTTTATATACTTAAACTGAACCAAGAAACGATGTTGTCTCTCTGAGCATTTTCATAGATCTTGAATTCTGTTGTTCCCAGCAGCAGTTAGCTTATCAGTTTTAAAGTAGCTGACTTGAGAAAATAAAATATTGCTATTATCACAATGCTAAAGCTGAGTGAATCCTGCTGCAATTATCCTTCCTTGAGTACCATCCACCATGGGTCAAAGTACTGTAGTTGCTAACTTTAATCTTAGCACAAGATAGATCCTGCAGATGTTAGCCTTCCACTGTGTTCACTTGTTTTACTCAATTGTGAGCTGTGTTAACAAAACTGGGTGATGCATTGATGCAGTCTGAGCCCCGCCTTCAGATTGATCATGATGTTGCTTCATTTTAATGAACAGTCGTATTACAGTAAATGTACTTATTATATACATGTTAACAAGTATATTTGCTTGCTTAGACTTTTAAATAAAAACTCTTAAAAGCGTGCAGAGCTAGTTTATTCAATTACCTTTTAGTATAGCATATGAACTCAAAAGCTATAGGTGACCTCAGACCATAACTTTACAACTCTCTTTCCTATGCTTCTAAGTAAGTCTCCAGGTCCTTCACAGGGACTGTGTAACCCGTTTGTATGAAACTTCTGAATGTTTTCTGTAAGCAGAACAAAGTAAGCATGTTCCACTCTACTATTTCTGAGACTTAATAGACTTAATAAAAGAGGGGACTTTGACCAACCTGGTCTAGCGGGAGGTGTCCCTGCCCATGGCAGGGGCGTTGGAACTGGATGATCTTTAAGGTTACTTCCAACCCAAACCATTCTATGATTCCATGAAGATTGTGTTCTCTCATTCTTTCTGGCATTAAGTAACATTTTTAACCTTCCTTTAAGTGAGGAAAATGTAAAAAAATTATTCGGGGTTTATCTTGTGGTTTTTTTCTTGTTCATCTTCTGAACAACAAAAAACATATTATGTGTTATGCATGCAACACTGCATCCAGCTGTTGGACCAGACACAGATATCTACCTGCTTGTATTCATTTAATTTGCTGTCAGTCCTGCTTAACCCTGCTTTCTTTATTGTAATCTCAGTTCAGATGAGAAAGTCTTAATATGCCCTGCAATGCAATGTTCACCCTAATGTCTCTACTATAGAAGTAAATATTGCAAGAATAACAAATAAATTAACTTGAAGCAGAGTGAGAAAGAGAAAGATTTTCAAAAAGTGGTAGGGTGTCCAGAGTTTTTATATTATGCTTTTCCTGTTTTCTTTCAGTTGGCTGCTTAGAGCAACCAGTATTTTGCATCCATTTGGTTGGTGCAGTCATATGGAAGGAGCTGTGCTATGATGGATGAAGCTGCCTTAAATCCTGCTGACTTGGGTATCTAATTATTGGGCCAGTGCATTACGTTTGCTACCAGCTGTACTGTCGGAAGTCAGAGCTGCCTTCTCCTCCCCTTTTCAAGCTAATAAAGCAGAATATAGGGCGAAAACCTATATAGATTTGAAAGTAATTTAAGAGGTACTTTTCATTCCAGTACAGGCTAAGCATGTCAGACAGATGATTTCACAAAGGCTCTGTCCTAAGAGATTTTCACTCAGAAATGAATACTGCCCTTCTAACCTAAACTCAGATCGAAGATGAATCCATGACAGTATCACATATTTATTGGATGAAACTTAGAGACCATGTCTTAAGATTCTGAGTACTTTAATGGAATGAGAAAAGTAGTGTCATGGAAGGACAAAACAATAATACTTTCTGGTTTATGGATCCTCTCCTAGTTCTTCCTTCTAAATCATGTCACTTTGACATTTCAAATTAAAATACTAGGTGCTTTGCCTTTACATAACTTGTCTCAGTATCTCCTTGTTTCTGCATTCAGGGGAAGTTGCAGTTGCACATTCCATACGTCTTCTGATCACTGTATTTTAACTTTATTTGAAATGTAACGAGTCTTTCTTCCATAATGAAGAGCATAGAGATTTCTGTATATTTGCTTCTGGAGCCCATTGCCTTCAATAGATTCATATAACCAGAATGACTTTAAAATTTTTGTATTAAAAATATGTAGATCATTAAAATCATTGTTTTAATGTAAAATTAAATAATTAGAAATAAAAATTAATAATATGCTTCCTTTCACTGATTTGATAATCATTGCAACCTGAGATGTGTATAATTTACAGATATGCAAAGCTGTGTTAGGTAGCGATAACCTCATTTTATTAATGGTGAGAGTTAAGGGTAATTTTGTATAGTGGGGCTGTTTGAGCAAGGCACCAAGGAAGGTACTTCGTCGGCACTTCTCAGGCACTGGAACAGACTGCCCAGGGAAGTCGCTGAATCACCATCCCTGGAGGTATTCAAAAGATGTTTAGATGTGGTGCTTAGGGACATGGTTTAGCAGCGGACTCAGCAGTGTGCTAGGTTAACAGTTGGACTTGATGATCTTAAAGATCTTTTCCAACCAGAAGGATTCTATGATTCTAAATTATCTGGTTTTTAGAGGCACTGAGCACCTGCAGCTTGA
Organism: Aegotheles bennettii; assembly: GCA_013398125.1. Lineage (NCBI taxonomy): Eukaryota > Metazoa > Chordata > Aves > Caprimulgiformes > Aegothelidae > Aegotheles > Aegotheles bennettii. Next base: position 278,090 of record VZRW01006181.1, on the reverse strand, counting down.
ATGTATTCCAGGGAGCTTCCTGCATGTCTCTTCTAGATCCTAGGTTTTGGCTTCTGATCCTAATTCTGCTTTTAACTAATGCTAATAAAAGTGTCACACAAAACTGGCTGGTGTCAGTGATGGGGGTGGGTTCCTGCTGATACCTCCCCTCCTGCTGCCCCTGACACCAGCATCTTCCTCTCCTCTATCTTTTCACCTGATCAATACATAAACCTTTTAGCCTTCATTTTGCTTGGACTAAACATGACAATCTTCTGGTCTCCTGTCACTCCATACTTACAGATCCCCCTGAGCAGCCCTGTAAATCTGTGCATCTGCTCCCGCTTCTGAGCATTGCTGATCTGAACTGATTGTAGGTGATCTGATGTGACAGGGGTCCCATCAGTGCTTTTCCTTTTTGCACTGGAATTTCTGAGTAGTTCCAAAATATACTAGCGCTTCCATTCCTGCTTAAACTCAGTTATATCCAAATCATTGGTTTATAGAATGCATTTTTTGTCATTCTCCAAGTGAAAGACATTTGGACTACTCTATTTCATCTGATACTAAAAATTCAGGTGGTTCACACCATTTATTATTTTGATTCTCTTTCTTCGCTGATACTTTCTACTTCTGATGTGGCCCAGAGAGTAAATTTTTACTAGGCCATACCTACTTTTTGTGCCAGAACCTATATAAACATCTGCCATTTGCTGAGTTATCCATATGATCATACAAATGTGTTCTGCACGTGTAAAATTGCCTAAGGCGAATGCATGTGCCTCTGTAGTAGATAACAGCCTAAAGGCAGAGCTTTGAACCACCTCTGCATTAAATAACATCCAGCAAACACAACCAAGACTGGAAGATACAGTATAAGCCCTAGTCCTCAAAATATACAATAAAGATACTATTTTGTCTGAAATTGTACCTTATTCCTTTTGAAACTCTTAGTTTAAGAGAGAATCTTATTTCCCTTGGATCTGTTCCCCGAGCTTTGTTCTCTGAATAAAAAACAAGAATTGGGCCTCTGAAACAATTGCTGTTGTGGCAGCAGCAAATTACTCTGTGGTGCTTCTAATTCCTTGTGGAGCATGATGCATTTGCAGCCGCCTGCTTTTTTATTGATTCTTTCTGTTAGTCTGCACTGAACCATACAATAGAGCTACAGAATTTCCAATATACTTTTTAGCAGAATATTATTGTTGTTGTTGTTATAATTATAATATTTGTGCTTTTTTTCCTGTGACCTCTGAAGTTGCAATATTGCCAGAAGAAAATGAAATAATTGTGGTTTTCATCTGTTGATGATGATTTGTTTTCTTCCATTATTTTTCTTAATGTTTAGAGCAGTAATCTGTGGCCAAGCAAATCCCAGTGTTCTCTCTGTCTTTATTCTGAGTGTGTTTGGTTTCCATATGCTTTAAACTATTCTCTGATATACGATTCTGCCATCTTTGGTTCTCTGGAAGCAATGTGGTTCTTGGCCACATGGAAAAAAACGAAATGAAATTTTAAAGATTACAATGAAAGTCGAAGTAATTTAATTTGTAAATTAACATCAACTTGGCCTCCACATTTAAGCCTTTATGAAGACCTTTATCAGGTCTTTATGAACTAGTATTTACACCACAAAAGCCCCCATCTACATGTAGATAAGTGCATGCAGATGAAATAGGTTCCTTCCTACCCAATGGTAACATGCAAATGGTATTTCTATGTGCAAATGCTTTTCTTTTGTTCTTATTCTTAGCACAGACTATGCACCCAAAATTGCAGCGGTATGGAATCATGAAAATTACACAGTCAGTGAAGAAGTCCATTATCAGAAGCTAGTTATGCCCTCAGTCCATCTTAGTCTTTGACAATGTATTCACTCACAGTGCTTTGTCTTCTTTTTTTGCTTTTTTTGTTTGTTTGCTTTAATTCGTTATCTTCAGAAGCAGAGGGTTCTCATTTTTCCTTAAGAACCTGCAAGACTGTCTACAAAAAACATTTCACTGCTTTACTTCTATTTCAATCCTCTTTCTCACCCAATTAGCGTGTAAACCCTTTCAAGGTCTGTAAACTACTGTAATCTCACTGCCTGCATAAACTGGATAAATGCATGGAGAGAGGGAAACACACTTTCTAGAACTGAGATTTTACAAAAAATTTTATTATACATATCTAGACTTTGTTTTCTGTTCTTTTATATCACCTTCTCACTGCCTATTCCTCATATCACAGTTCCCTCTAAATAATAGTTTTCCACATTTTTCTATCTATGGTATATTATTCTCTTTTTTGTTAAAGAACAAACTGGTATCTTTAATTCGTGTCCTTCTTTTTCAAGGAGGAATTTCTTATTCTCTGGTTTCCTACTCAGTATCCTTTCTCTTCCCCAGCTTTTGATCCTTCCTTGGCAGATTTTCTGTTTCTTTTTGTCTGAGACAGCGCTCTACCATTAAGTCTTTGTATGTTTTCCTGGTTTTTACTACTACTCTAGCAGACAGAGGACGTAAAGGAAACTGTTAGAAGTTGTCAGTGAGCCCAGAAGGTGACAACGGAATGATGTCTTCTTGCTTTCCTTGGTTTTGATGTAGCTCCTTGTGTTTTGGAGAGCCTCTGCCCTGTGCATATGTGGGGAGGTGAGGGAGAAGGGCTGCCCTCCATCTCTGGCAGATGCAAGATGTGCTCCGTCACTCTGAACCAGGAATGCCATTGATCAGAGACCACCTCTCAGGCACAAAACTAATAGGAGAGAAATAGACCAAATTAGCAGAGTTTTAGTTTTTGTTTTTGTTTTTTTTTTTACAACTGTGGATAGTGTGAGTGGGATGCAGGGTGATGATTTAATACTGACTGTATTTAGGTTTATTTTATTACATGATAGGTCATACTGTGAAAAGGTCTCTAGTGAGAACCATTCTGCAACTGCAAGAGAGACTGGGGGAGCTGAGCAGTCATTTCATTGCCAAGACATCAGAACTGGGAGGAGGCTGCAGCATCTTTGATTACTCCCAAACAGTAAATCCTCCTCTGACTTTGTCAGCATGAAATTGCACTCTCTGCACTAGTCATGTACAACATGTTGCAAACCCACCAAAATCAAATTATCTCTGCTGCATGCAGCCTGCTCTGGAACCACAAAGGGCTTCTCTGTGGGAACTGCCACTATTGCCCCAGTTCCTCCTTGATCTGGGTCAGGACATGGAGCAGCCTGGCATTGCATCTCAGCTCTGCAACTGTCTAACAGCTGGACAGGAATTTCTGAGAGAAATATTTTCTAGCAGAAAATGTTTCATGCACAGAATGAAATTTCAGGAGTGTATGGATTTCAACTGACATCTCACTAAGATTCTTTTCAAAATTTTTCATTTTCTTTAGGTCAGAAAGTCTCACTTCCATTTTACTTCTTCAGGTTTTGTGTCACTCTGATATGACACTGATTCACATAAACTGAAAAAGAGAAAGAAATTATTAAAGCTAATCCAGGTTGTTTTGAGGTTTCTAAATACAGAATATTTAAAATGCTGCTCTATTTTTTGAAATTTAGTTATTGTTTTTTCTACTTGGACAAAAGGAAATTTTGCAGTACTAATTTTTCACCAAAACAAAACAGAAATTTTATTTTTGATGGAAGGGCTTTGTTATACTTCTTTAGCACAGCTCTTTGTTTTTAATAATATGGATTGTTATTTAGATTTGAGCTTTCTGATCCCTGGCATAGACCTCTACCACTGTAACTGATAGAACAGCAGCTAGAAAAAGTGGTTTGACATCTTGGTGGACCAGAACTGGAGTGGGAGAAGAGATTTTGCCCATGGGTTTTGCCCATGGGTGGTTTTTTTTCTGTTGTTGTTTGGTTGGGTTTTTTTTCTGTTCTTCTCTGCTACTGTTATCTTCTCATATTTGCTAATGTCCTTTCCTTCAGCTCTAGCCCTCTTTCTATCCTATCCCATAAGCCTCCAACTAACTCAATCCATCTTATTACTCCTCATTTATTTCAGTATTACTCCTCCTATTATTTCTCTCCAGTTCTAATTTGATTCTGTTACAATGCAAAGTCAGAACACAAGTGAGGAGAATAGATGTAGACATTGCTGTTCTTTCCCTTCACTGTTAACTTTTCCACTTCCTCCTCACTTTCCCAGTTAGCTGTGCTTTTAAAACAGCTTTAGCTTTCTCAATTGGAGCTATTAAAAATATGTCTTTGTACACCCAGCATCAAACATCAGTGGTGTCTATCTGTTATTCCATCTTTTATGGTGCACACAGACAAGACCGTAGGATTTACAGGAAGGCCAGGTAAACAAGACTTTGCAATACTACCAAATTAGTTGACTTTGTTCCTAGGAAAGGGCGCTAGATTGGTTTCATGCTATTCCCAAAAGAAAACTGTGCCAAGACCCACAATTGTCTGAATGAGGTAGATAAACAATTTCAGATCTGGTCTATTTCATCAGCAAACCTGAATAGCTACAAGAGGGAAGTGAAAATAATCTCTTCCTCTGTTGCAGCAAGCAAAGGATGGTAGTTCAGGAGGGATCAGAGCCATGAGGACAAGTATGTGACCATGACATCTGACAGGTATAAATGAAATAAGACTCACATGCCTGAAATCTTTCCCAGCTGAGGTTTACTCTATCAGCCTGCCAGAAGCCCAGCTGGAAGATCATAATATAAAAAATAAAATATAATAGATTGCTCTTGGTATTATAATTCTTCATCCCCAGATGGAGTCCTACACCCTGGTACTGAGCTCTGTTTCAGAGGTGGGAGACATGGCAGGGGTATAGCTTTGATCATTCCTTGGTGGTACAAATCCAGAGTCAAGCAGTTTTCCTCAAAGAAGTGTAAGAAAAGAAAAATTAACAAATTCTATTGGAAAAAATGTTGGCTGTGTCAGCAATTACACCATGAAAGATACTCTGAAAACAGTTTATATAAAAAAAAAACCAACACAACACAAAAAAACCTGCTCCAGAGGAACAGAGCATTGTATAGCATTGATTCGATTGTAGAACTCCTTATATTGGTTTGAGAAAATCTTCATGAAAGCACATGATGAAGGGATCTGAATACAAGGCAATTTCTTGAAGTAGATCTATACTTTCAATTACATCAGCACCACAATGAACTCAGAGTAACTGTTATATTTTTGCAGTTTTTGGTCTTCTGTACTGCAGGTCTTACATTTTCTAAAAAGCTCTGGGAAGAGTTTTATGGGTAGATATGGGAACAGGTAGAAAGGTAATAGGCCCTTTGGCCTTAAATCTAACATCACCACTGGGGTGGGGTCCTAATTATGGAGCCTCACTGCCTCTCAGCTCTTATTTTTCTATACAATAATATAACATCTTCCCAACTAAACTGTAAAAACTGATGGCACAATATCCTTAGTTATTATTACAATATGATAATTATCCTTTTTTTTTTCTGTATTCTAAGTGTCACCATTTTCTTAAGATCTAAAAACTGCAAGTTGTGTAATAATTAGTCACTAAACAACTGGATTATTTCAAACATGTCTGACAAATGCTCTGCAGAAATAATTAATTGCTCAAGATGTATAAAGCATTTCTCATAGAATTATTAAAGATTTTTTCCATGTTTATACATGCTTTGAAAAATAAAATGGATAAGGAAAATTCCCCCAATAGCTTTACATTTAAAGCCATATTTTTTCTGAAATTTAGTTCAGCAGTTACTTATTGCAATAGCCATTTAGGAAGGTAATTTACATAAATGTAATATTTGCCAATGTTGATTATATAGAGATGCTGCTGGTAACTTCAAAGTATACCTGATTGTTGGAAGATGACATTCTCCATCATTTTGTATTTATGGATTTGAGGACGTAAGTCTGCTGGTAGAGCTTTACAGGTAGTGTATGCATGCAATCCTTTGTCATCAATGGGCACCAGTAGGAAGTGGTGTCCCCCAGGGCTCTGTACTAGGGCCACTACTGTTCAGTCTTCATTAATGACAGACAGTGGGCTCAAGTGCACCCTCAGCAAGTTTGTGAATGACACCAAGCTGAGTGATGCGGTTAACACACCCAAAGGTCAGGATGCCATCCAGGGGGACCTAGACAAGCTCAAGAAGTGGGCCCAGGGGAACCTCATGAGGTTCAACAAGGAGAAGTGCAAAGTTCTGCACCTAGGTCGAGGCAACCCTTGGTATCAGAACTGGCTGGGGGATCAAGGGATTGAAAGCAGCCCTGCTGAGAAGGATTTGGGGATACTGGTAGATGAAAGGTTGAACACGAGCTGGCAATGTGCCTTCACAGCCCAGAAGGCCAACCGTGTCCTGGGCTGCATCAAAAGAAGCATGACCAGCAGATCGAGGGAGGTGATTGTACCCCTCTACTCTGCTCTGGTAAGACCCCTCCTGGAGTACTGTGTCCAGCTCTGGAGCCCTCAGCACAACAAGGACACGGACCTGTTGGAATGAGTCCATAGAAGGGCCACAAAAATAATCAGGGGTCTGGAACACCTCTCCTATGAGGAAAAGCTGAGAGATTTGTGGCTGTTCAGCCTGGAGAAGAGAAGGCTCTGAGGTGACCTCACTGCCACCTTTCAATACCTAAAGCCTATAAGAAAGGACTTATAAGAAAGATCGAGACAGGGTTTTTAGCAGAGCCTGTTGTGATAGGATGAGAGGTAATGGGTTTAAACTGAAGGAGGATAGATTTAGGTTGGATATAAGGAAGAAGTTTTTCACCATCAGGGTGATGAAGCACTGGAACAGGTTGCCCAGGGAGGTGGTGGATTCCCCGTCCTTCGAGACGTTCAAGGCCAGGTTAGATGGGACCCTGAGCAACCTAGTCTAGTGTGAGATGTCCCTGCCATGGCAGGGGTGTTGGAGTAGGTGACCCTTAAGGTCCCTTCCAACTCAAACTATTCTGTGATTCTGTGAGATATACTATGATTTATATGGAGAGAAGGTCCATATCAGTTGATGTGTAGTGTCAGAATTTCTTACTTTTATTTGAAAATTCCTGCTGGTACAACAGAATTATTTGATAAAAACAGTTATTTTAATTTTTAGTCAGCCAACAATCATCCTTCTATTTGTATCCACAAGGCAAAAGACGGTGTTGTTTATGGTTATGTACAAAGTTAAATGTGACACCAAGCAAAAGAGGGCAAGTTTTTCAGAGATTTTTAAAAATGTAACTAGAAGATCGAATTCTCATCCTGAGTATAATCACAGGAAAGCTCAAATCTGTCCTTCTCAGGGAGGAATTCCTGGTTTGGTTTTGCTTCACTACAGTCAGTCAAGAAAGAGTTAGTATGTAGGAGCATAATGTATTATTTTCATATATTGTCCATGAATTTATTGAAGGATTTAATTTTAATAGGGGTGCAAGGTTGAGTTGTGCCTCTTTATCAAGCACAACATGGTCAACGCCAACACTGCTGCCGGGAAAAGCCACGAAATTAAGAGGCTGTGGTACACACCAGACTGGAGTCTGTGATACGTCTACTGTTATGAACCAGGAATTCTTTTTTTTTGTTTTATTTGGAAAAAATAATTTGGAAAATTGTTAGGATTTTGACATTTTTAAATAAATCCTAGGAGGAAGCCACCACAGTTATTTCTTTTTTTTGTTCTGAGCCTGGACTTCAAGGCAGTACAGAAATCAAATGACTATTGCTCTGTCCATATGCCACCCAATCTCAGCAATTTCATAGCTATTGCATTTCAATTTCATACCCATGAGCTGGATTCAATAGACTATAAACATAACCCTACATCATATCTTTCTCTTCACATATGCATAAGAACTTTTTTTCTGAACTGTTCTTGATATTTGTTGCTTTGAAAGAATAATTCAGTTATCTTAGTGTCATTAATTTCTCTTAACATTTCCTCCCTTGGCAGCCATTTCCATGGGGACAAATATTGATGGTGGCCTTCTTGTCTTAGGAAAACTTGATTTCATACCACAAGAGAGCAACCATTCTGCCAGATTCATGTCTGTATCTTCCCCTACACAGATAAGGCTCGATGCTGTTCAGAGAAACAGTGAATTTTGGTTTATTTGAGTTCACACATATTTCTGATTTTTTCTGAATGCACTAGAGCTGGTGTTTGACTATTGGATAACCTAACTTTGCTCACCCAATTTGCTTTCAAATTACATCAGGTGAAAAGTATTGCATCTCCTTACAAAAATAATATTATTTTTCTTACTGTTTCTGCACATTTAGCTTTGGAAATTTTAAACTATAAGCCATGAAAAGTTAGTGAAGAAATGTTGTGTATTATTGAATAATTCACACTATTTTTAAAGGAATACTTGAGATTTTTTTTTATTGTGGCAAATACTTTGAAGTAAAATTTCTCTTTGAACTTGAACTGTCATTGATATTCCTTAGCATTATCCACTGCCCTCTGTTCACTAAGAAAATTGCTGACTCTTAGACATAAAGTATTGTTTGGGCTTGAACTTTCATATTTAACACAATTCTGTAACTAGCACTAAAGGAAGAATTCAGCCAGTCTACTTGCAAGAGTAACTGCAGCTATTAAAATAGACACACTCACAAAATATTGACTGGTGGGGGTTTCAGGTTTTTTTCACTTTTATGGAGATTAGTGATGTAATTTCTGTGCCTGGAAGCAGAACAAGAAGGAAATGTAGGAAGTGACTTCTTTAAAGCATTAAGACTGCTTTTCTGAAGAAGATTGGAAAGCAATATCTTTGCACATGGGATTTAAAACCTACATGTAGTAGGTCTGTAAAATTTTATACAGAAGAGAAGGTTAGGGATAAATCTAGTTCATTATAATGCAGAAAGGATTATGCACCCCCAAGGAAAGGAGCTTTACAGTTTGATAAATGCAGTGTAAATTATTAGCTACTAAATGCCAAGTCACTCTAGAAGTACACTGATTTTTGTGCTCCTGTCTATTTTAGGAGCCCAGATTACTTTCAAGTTTTGTAGTTTGGAAGGAATCAAATAATTATGAAATGTTTATTTCATAGACACTGATAAATTGCAAGTACACTAAAGATTATTATGCATATAAGTTATGAAGAAAGTATTCAGCCATTCTCAGGAAGTCTTCCTGGGGAGAGCAGATAGTGTGGGTTATAAAATGTCTGATACACCAGAAGAAGTAAAGTATATATGTGTTGTGATTTAATCCCAGCTGATAACTAAGCACCACACAGCTGCTCGCTCACTCTCTGCTCCCCCACCCCCCCACCCCTTGCAGTGGGATGGGGAGGAGAATGAGAGAAAAGAGTGAAACACGGGCTGAGATAAGAACAGTTTAATAATTGAAATAAAATAAAGCTAATAGTAATAATACTAATACAAATAATTGTATGAAAAGGAAGATAAGAAAAAGAGAGAAAATAAGGCCCAAGGAAGACAAGTGATGCGCAATGCAATTGCTCACCACCTACTGACCAATGCCCAGCCAGTCCCCGAACAGCCATCGCTCCTCCCGGCCACCTCCTCCCAATTTATATGCTAAGCATGACGTCATATGGTACGGAATAATCCTTCAGCTACTTTGGACCAGCTGTCCTGGCTCTGCCCCCTCCCAGCTTCTTGTGCACCTCCTCGCTGGCAGAGCATGGGGAGCTGAAAAGTCCTTCACTTAGGATCAAAGAACTACTTAGCACCAGCTAAGCCATCAGTGTGTTATCAACGTTGTTCTCATACTAATGCTAAAACACAACACTTGACAGATTAGTCAAAAACACTGGCACTCTGATGGAGCAGTCTGATGGAGCAGTCTGAAAGCAACAGGAGTTGTAGTGCTGGACCAGCTCTAAACAGCAAACCAAAGATTTTTGGACCATCCACACAGGAAAACAATGCCACAATACCACAGATTTTAGGAAACATAAAGCCTTATTTGCCCTTTCTATGTAAAGGTGGATTATAAAGCTTCTTTTATAGAGGAGGCTTGAAGAACATGACATTTCCATGGTTTTTTTCAGCATTTTACTCTCCTGGGAACAAATTAACCCGGACTTCAGTGGTTACTGTTCAAAGTGATGTGGCTGAAGGGCTTGCTGCCTTGTGGGGCTGCCCAGCGAGCTACCCTTTTCTGTGTTCCCAGCATCCATTGGGTTTCCTCTTAAGACCCCAGTGCAGACTTGTAAAAATGTCCAAATCCAGTTTATGCACTTGAACATACTGTCCTGCTCTGGGGTACCTGGTACCCAAAACACTTCAGCCTGTCACTGATGCAGCCTTAGGGTAGGTCGGTTGCTTGGGGGAGGGGTGTGTGAGGGAGGGATCTCGTGCCCCTCCAGCCAACCTTATTATTCAGGAGCTTGTTGGTGCTTACACCTCTGAGCAGACTTGTAGGTGGTTATGGTATCTTCCCTATCTGCCAAAGTGAATTAATTCTGTTAACCTTTCCTCGTATATCAGCCTTTTCAGTTCCTTAATTATTTAATGTTTTTTACTTTATCCTCTATTTGTCAACATCTTTCAAAATCTGAATAGCTCAAAACAGCATTATTTATGGCTGGAAATTGGATTAGGTTTTCACCATTAAAATAAAAAGGTATAAATGTCATTCTGGAACAAAATTGTTTATTAAGGGAAAATCTTATTATTAATTACTAATATAATTTATTAGTGTGATTACCATATTTAAATAAAGCCAAGCTGTTACCTGCTGCTTAAATTGCTATATTTCAACTTTTCAGTGTGCTATTTAGAAATATGAAGTCGTCACCTTATTATACACTGTCTTCCAGGATTTGAAAGCAACTTACATATATAAATGGATTTAGCCTCATCAGTAGCTCAAATGATGAAAAAAAAATGCCATTTTTTACGTAAATGCATCTAGTGCAGATCCTGTCTGCTGGATTTAAAGTCCTGATTTACATTTCAAAACACTTTGGAGGATTAATCACCTCAAACTAGTCTAGGTTGATTTTGTGGCTCCTTCCATCCTCAATGGAAAGAGGGAGAGACATCCTCCAGAGGCTTCTCACACTACTTTTAAATATCCATTTGTAGGAACAACTGCCCTTTAGAGGTGCATCTCTTTCCAGAAGTGATAGGCAATTGGGTGAAATGAGGTACTTAACTTTTAAACACTTTAGACCTACTGGAGATAGGAGAGATTGATCTCTTCTCCTGAGAATCAAATCATTAGTTTCCTTCTGATACCGTGTGGGACATTGAAATACTTTAGATAAATGCTGAATGAACTGCATAGCTCTACAAATTAGATCCATCTAATGAGTAATAAGAATTGGTAAAATTAAATGTAAGCTTTAACTAATTAACTGATAAAGAGCGACAAAATTCCTTTTCTATCTCTCTTGCCTCTAAGATGCCTAAGATTCTTCCTTTATCACTCTGCTTATTATTAATTGACTAAGAAATTGTTATCCTCCATAAAAATATTTTTCTATTTTCTTTATTTAAAGAAAAAAGATTATTATCAGGGGAAATAATGGAAGCTTGTATCAGTTCATCCTTCCATTTAAATATTAACTTGGATCTTTAAAAAAATGGGGTTTTTATTATATAATAATTGGAAAGTCAAAGTTTCAGTCAGAGTGGGACTGTTAAATAGTAACTCTAGATATTACTTTCTTGTTTTCACTAAATTTGGTACCCCAGGGAGATCTCCTAATTGGAGAAGGCTAAGTTATCATACCAGCTGATTATTTTTGTGACAAGTCATAGTAGGAACAGTGCGCACTTCACTCCCAGGTCACTGCCTCAAATATCTCCTTCTGCTCTACTCAGTTTTATTATCCATGCGATTCTCTGAAGTAAGTAAAACAGCTTTAACGAACAGTAACTTGTTTCCTCAGGTCCACTATCATAATCTAACCATCAGCACTTAACAAATAAAAATCTTTCAGTCCTCCAGTCTATGTCATCAGCAACTAGTTTTCCTTCAGCCGAGTTAAGGGATGTTGATTTTTTTCCTTTCTTAGTCTTTGAACTAATGGTAGCTTTTCTTTTCCTTGGTTTGTCTTTTTCTGCTTTTTCTTTTGCTTGTCAAGAATGGGGTTTATTTGCATTTGTGGTCACATAGATATTCAAGTGTCTTGTGTGAGATTATAAGGAAATTATAGTGACGTCTATGAAAAACATGATGTGACAGTTGACTTATGAGCCAGGGAGAGAACAGAACCAGCATATGAGAAAGATCTGAAACTTATTAAAAAATATGTCCAATACTGGGATGTGCATGCTGGAGCCTTACCAGGGACAAAAGGTACCTGAATGAAGAGACTGTGATTGCCCTTGGGGTCTCTTGAATAACCTTTCAGCAGCCTTGAGCCTTGTTGTCTTGAGATGTACGCTGGTCCTTGGGGAGCATACACACAGGTGCCTTAATGGGACTGCAGAACAAATGAAATTTCATTGCCAATAAAGAACTTATTTTCTCCATAGGATGAAGAGCCATGAAAAAAAATGAAGCCTTACAGAGGCTTTCTTTTAAGGTTTTGAACTGGAGCCTCCATACAAATGGTTATTTTGAGGAGGGTTAAGAGGAGAAACAACTGGGAGGACTGTCCTGTGGGGCTAGTGCCTCTTTTAGCCATACAAAGAGAAAAGAGAGGACGCTCTCACATTGTGTGTTATGATTGCTCAATTAACATTTTTTACACAAAAATGAATAGTCCTCTGAAAAACACAAAGATTCCTTATGAAATAAACAGACATCATCTTTCTTAAATCTACTCCAGGTTGTAAAAGAAAATGCAAGTTTCTTAAGCAATTCTGCCATTTTTTCTTTCTTACTAGGATTTTCTTTATCTCCCTCTCCTCACAAGGCAGAAACAGTGTTGTTTTTAGAGGGAAGAACGGACTGCAAGAGCACTGGAAACTCTGGCTGAGTTTTGCACAGCTTTCAAACTCATGTAGTTTAATTTAAGAAGATGTCAAAATAACAACCTATCAGTCTGTACAGCATGTATCATTTTACTGTTGGACATCTTGGGGAAAAAAAAGCTAGAATATTTGCCATCTTTTTGTTTTGTCAGAAATGAGGGAATGCTATCATATACACTGTGATGTCCTCTTCACTGACTGGCAACACTGTGAATAAACACAATGACTTTCATGAAGTGATGCAATGATTTATTTTGCCATTTATTTTTTACATGGCTATAAATCCTGGGCAATAGGAATGGGAATATTCTAAAAGTTAAATTCTACGGGAGATGAAAGACTACACATGGAAAATTGAATTTTATATGCATAGTATAAAAAAATTGTCCAAAGCATTAATACTTGGGACTGTATCTTTTGTGTCGTGACCATCACTGACACCTCCATATCACAACTAAGAGCAGAAACACAGAAGACAAGCTAAAAACATCACAATGAGACAACAAAAGAAAGCATCTTAACTGTGTTGAAGAACTGTCACATGGATCTGCTTCTTCACATTTTCTGCTCTTGTTGCAACTGGCATATTGGGAACTGGAAGGTGACCTACCTTTGACTTCTATGAAGTACATTGTTCTTAAAAACTTTCTGGATTTTTTGAAAGGATAAGTAGCAGGTACAGTATTTGAAATGAAGAGAGGGAAAGCAGCCTACCCACTGTGAGTAAATGTAGCTGTTCTCACTGCACAACTGGTGAGAGTTGCTTTTTGAAGTGCAGGCTGTTGTGCCAGGAGAGATGTGGAATCTGGGAAGTTTTCCAAAGGAATCATTAAAAAAAAAAAAGACGTTCTCAACATTAGCTGCCGTGTTTACCTTTTTCTTTCTTGAACTGTCAATAGCAACACTGAAGACTACACTGGATGACACACTGAGAGCATAAACCACTCACAGAAGAGCACTGAGGCAAACACCGTGTTTTCCAGCGCACTTAAACCCTTCCCTAGCAATCTGTAGCCATTTTCAGAGAATAAAAAAGCTCTTTCACTGCTATTGCACCATTTGACCAGGGGCCCACATTCTGGAAAACTGAAAGTTTAGGCTTTTCCTGTGACATCTGAGAAATGATACAGTGGGAGTAATTACACGATTACTGCTGGTACTGATGATAGCTCCCTGCCCTGCTGGTACTGCTAATCTGTTTTACATTATCTTCTGCTTCAAGAAAAAAGTCATGTCTAAACTAAGGAGGATGTTAATGATGACATGGCTTCCAGCATTATGTTTGTAAAAGTATCCTACTGATGAACTTGTCAATATAGCTAGTGTCTGTCAGGTGCCACTTTTAGATTTTTTTTGAGAACTGGAGGGACAAAGAGACAGAGGCTCAGACAGACACCACTCTTGATTGTACTTCTTTGGAAAGATCTTTAAAGAAAGTCCAAGTAATCCTGTTTTAAATAAGTGGTTGAGGATTTCCTTCAATGTTAGAGACTTGTCACGGGTTTGGCCAATAAACAGGTGACAGATACTCTCTTATCCCGCCACCCTCCCAGGGAAAAATAACAGGGGAATAAGGGAGAGGGACTTTGAGGTTGGAAAACACTAGAACAAAACAGAAAAACAGTAATAAAGAAGATGACTTATATACAAAGATTAAGTACCTCAATATATATAAATGAAAATGCAAATATGAAGCCCACACTTCCCAGATGGTAATGATGTCCAGACAAGAAAAGGTCCCAAACTGGGTTTGGCAGCAGATGGGGTACCTGGGTTGCAGGTGTCTCTGATGGCAGTCCAAAAAACCACAGAGGAGCTGCATTGGTCCTACTTCAGGAAGCAAAGGAAGGCAACCTCTCTGAGTACATGATGTTTTTCAGCAAGATAACAAGCTGTAGGAACACCATCAGCATAGACACAATGACAAAGAACACTACCAACCCTACCAGTAGAAGAGGCAGAGCAGCCATTTTGTACTGAGCACCATGGGCAGGAGCACTGTGAGTGGTCCGTTTGGGTCATCTGCCCTGCCCTCCCCTCCCTACAGGCACAGCTGCTTCCCCCCAGTCACTGCCCCACACCCAGGCTGTGGCACACGGGGGGTCCTGGTCCCTCTTGGGTTAGTATGGACACGGAAAATTTGTTTCCTGGTGCTCCCAAACCAGGACAAGACTCTTCTGTTGTAAACCTACCTCACCTGTTTGCAACACTAAGAGTTTTTAAAAAAATATTTGAGAAGTGCATTACTTACAGCTGATTCCCTTAGGAGGGATTGTTGTAGCTGGTGGGATAGGGAGTTACAAGAAAACTGCTCTGAACTAGCCCGACGCCAAGATTTGGCAGAAGCACAAGGCTGATTTGAAGCTACTTTTCCACTTTCTTAGACAGCCGGCAGGCACGTAAAACCTGAACCTAAGCAACTCATAATAAGCAGGGCTGCAGTGACCTTGGACTAGTAAGTCGACATTCTGAATGAAGCAGGATTGAAGCTTTGCTGTTTCATACAGATTAAAAAATCAAATACTGAAACAGGAGAAATATCTCTGGTATTTGCAATTTTATCATTTCAACTAATTTTACCTGTAAAAATTAGTGAAAATACTTATCTAAATCCTCTTTAATATCCTGAAAGCAAAAAAATAGGAAAACAGACTTCTCTGAACATGACAGGGATTAGATATTAATAAAATAATATTAGCATCACTCTCTATCTTTCCAGTCAGACACCTGGAGTTATTCACAGCAATAGACACTGCTGTAAAATATGATGGTGGTAGTTATCGACTGTAAGTCTAATGTGCAACAGTAAACCTCAGTCACAGGAGATTTTTATACTTTTAATAATTACTCTATGGCTATAAATGGCAATGGCCTTAATGCCTAGAATGTTGCTGCTGCAGAGACTCTAATTACCCAAGTCATGCTGTCAATATTAAGAATGGGTGGTGTTTCTTGTTCTCTTACTATTGGCTTCTCCAAGCTAAAATCCTAATTTCTGTTCTTCCCTGACTGCCACATTCCCAGGGCCAAATTCTTTAACAAGCTAAATGTTCTCTGAATTCATTTCAGTGCAGGTGCATCTATTCATTTCATTGCCCTTTTTCTCTAGAAGAGAATCTAAACTAGGGGAAAAGGAAATGAAACATACTAGAGACAAAATTTATTTTTTCCCCCTACAGCATAGCATTAGTTTTAAATTATGTTTTCTCTTCCTTTGTTGTTTATGTAATATGGAAGGGCTTGTAACTGTTCATAATTTTTAAAAAGAGCCAAGTGTTGCAGATGAGTATGCATATATTGTAAGAGAAGGTATTGTTCCATACTGATACAGGCTCATGACGTGTTCTGGAGCAGTAACTCCCATGACTCTATATTTTGTTTTCATATTGTATTACGGTAGAAAATAAATTCTCTGATTTTTTACAGAAGAACATTTGTAAAATACTGTGAGTTGCAGTAGATAATAGTTGTTTTCCTTTATTCTTGTTTACTTCTTTAGGCATTAAAAATGCATAGAAACAGCATTGTAGTCTTAGACAAAATTTAAAGGACCAAAGATAACTGTGATAGGAATGAGTCCAGCGTGGTGGCTGAGTTGGGAATGAGTAGGGTCTGGAAGAGAAGGACAAGTTTCAACATAAGATGTGGAAATTTAGACAAAGGCATAAGCAAAACTAATGCAGTTGAAGTGAATCTTTAGCTTCAGCTGAATCAACAGAGAAACATATGTTGTTTTCAGTAGGCCTGCATTTCACCAGATGTGATTAATGTAATTTTTGCAGCTGTTTTCTGTACAGATCAAAGTACAGAAAATGGACTACATTATGAAAATGGAGCAATAAAGAATAAATTATTAATATCTACTGAAGTAATAGCTAAAACAAGACATAAATCTAAAAAAAATAACACACAAGACCCAAATGGTGTCTTTAGGATAATATATGTGGCTTTGAGTAGAAGCAATGGTGAGGAAATGAAAGAAATACTGAAAGTGAGTATCACAAAATGCTTCTAAGAGTTAAACCAGGAACTTGTGTTCTGTTTGCTTCCCTGCTTCATATTGGAGAGGGGTGGGTGTTTGCTGTTATGTAGAGCTCAACAAGATTGGTCCTTTTTTTTTGTTTTGTTTTTAACCGTGTTTCCTTCCAAATCCTAAATTGCATTTTTGTTGGTTTTCCCACATGTCTTTAGGTATCAAAAAGGGAAATAAGAACTACCAATCCCCCTTGGTGTCGAACACATACAAAAGAACTAAGACTCGTTTCTTGAGACACTTTTCAAGACACTTTTTCTCTCTTTTTGGGAGTCTTCCTCAGCCCAGTCTTCAAATATCGTTCTCTGCCCATAAAACTCAATGACAACATGGTCTTTTGCTGCT
The DNA here is from genome assembly GCA_013398125.1 of Aegotheles bennettii. NCBI lineage: Eukaryota > Metazoa > Chordata > Aves > Caprimulgiformes > Aegothelidae > Aegotheles > Aegotheles bennettii. Next base: position 260,906 of record VZRW01006181.1, on the reverse strand, counting down.
TGTTCTTATTGCAACAACCCAGGCTGGCCAGTGGAGTGGAATTCTCATGGTCTTTGATCAACCAGTAGCAGTTTCTAGGATTCTAAACCTCTTACCTCGTGCAAGCTGTCTGTTTTGTTTCAACTTAGGTTCCCCTTACAGGATCTTCTTGTAAGTCCAGCACCCCTGGATGTCCTTTCTGAATGCAGCAGGCAAGAAAAGATCAGTCTGTGCCTCTTAGTTCCATTGAGGCAAGCTTTTTTTTTTTTTATCTTTCTTTTTCTTTTTACCAAGTACATAATATATTTTAATACTTTTAAAACAGTTCATGATTTATCATGGTCATTCTCCCAAAAATGTAGTAATTACATTGCTTGTCAATGTTCAATCATAATGTTCAAATCCTAGTAAATATGCAATATAAATAGTTGTATGAGCAGTAGAAGTAATGATGCTGCATTTTATATTTGTGCTTTGACATTGATCTGCCTTATAGTTTTTCTGATTATCAGAAAAAGGCAAACTTTCCCTAGGGTCCTTCTCTTCCTTGTTTCTTATTTTAATGAAATCTTCAGGAAAGTTATTACACTTGAGACCTTTCCTCATTTGCAGATGTTTTAAAATGTCCCGGGGGGACTGAGGGACAGACACATATACATACTGAGATGCTAGGAGCTTGCTTTCTTTAGGAAACCAAACTAAAACCAGATCAGATCAGATTAAAAAGCTTACTTGCTTTATTATACACCAGTGAGTATTGGCCATTCAAGACTTGTTTCTATGGTGGTGGAATTCATGCCAATTTAATTATATCAATTTAGGTGAAATAGTACCACTCTGTGTCCAGGCTTTGGCTGTGGCAATCTTGTGTGATTTACTTCTGTATGATTTACTCATGCTGTGGTAATAGGGATTTTTTGTTTTGTCTGAATTAGGGTTAATTTTTTTGCTTTTCGTTCATGTGTTAGCACAATCTGTATGAGTACAGTTCTTAGAGATTGAAAGCTGTCCAAAGACTCAGCCGTGCCAGCATTTAAAGTGAACAGGAGCAAGCCACCTCTGTTTAGAGCTACTTTCTCATTTTTCTTTTAGTAAGAGGACTCCAAAGAAGTTATTTTACAGACATGATTAATGTATAAAGTTTGTTAGGTTTTCATTATTTTTATTTCAGGGAAAACAAATTGTTTGCTTTCTTAGAAATCAGGTGTTTTGCAGAAGTCTGTCAAGTTGTTTTTTTCATTTTTTTTCCTCACTCTTTCTTGGCCTTTCTGAGGTAAATACCTTGAAATTAAAAATGGCGTGGGAGGGATTGTACTTGAATTGAGTCTAAATCATATAGTGCAGGTGGTCTCCCCACTTCTAAGAAAGTGCACCTCCCACAAAAGTAATCAGTTAAGCTAATCATAGCTATTGAAACATCCTTTTGCTGACAAGTCCATCCGTATAACCTTGTTAAGGCAATCACTATAACTTTTTTATTCTATCACAGCATTGCTGACTTTGCCTGACAAGTAAGACTAACACAATTTTTGAAGAACAGAGATATTTTTCCTGTATCATAGTAAAGTGAATTTTAAAGCAGCAATGTACTAATATAGGAAGAAAAAGAGTTATACCTCCATGAATCATAATGCTAGAATTAGGAGTTGCCCTTGTTTGTACCAATATTTCATTCCTTTCTGTTATATAGTACCACCTACATGTGCTCCATTCTTGGAAGTACATTCCAAGAAAGCTCATTTTGGGAGGTAAAGGGGTATCATCCCATGACAGAGCCTTGCATTTCAATTGTTTCCTTTCTGCCAGCCACTATTTAAAATTTCTGAACATGTGTAAACACGTTAACACTATCATCTGTTTATGACATTTAGACAGTGTTTCCTACTTTTGTCAATCTCTTATCACGTATTTTTGCAAATTGAATTAAGAATAGTCATCTATATTTTCCAAGTAAATAATTTGACTGACTGTGAGGTCTCACTTTTAGGTTAGGAATTTAATGATGGCTTTAGAAGATATTGCTGACTCAGAGTGACTTCAGGAGTTGCTCATTCTGCTATCAAATGAGAGGTAGCCCTGCCATATATGCTTACATAAACTGTGTGTATTGGAACCTCAATCAGTGGAATTATTTCATAGAATCATAAAATCATAGGATGGTTTAGGTTGGAAGGGACCTTTAAAGATCATCTAGTCCAACCCCCCTGCCATGGGCAGGGACTATCTGATCTATCAGGTTGCTCAAAGCCCCGTCCAACCTGACCTTGAACACTTCCACTGATGGGGCATTCACAACTTCTGGGCAACCTGTTCCAGTGTCAAATTTTGAGCTACTCCAATAGAGAATCCAATCCACTGTGCTGTCTCTGAAAAGAAAGCAGAGCGGTGTGATTGATTATAGGATTAGGATTTCTTTTCCACAAATAATACAAAAAAAACCATGTTTTGAGGCTTCTAGCACTCAGCAGCCCACAATACCTCCAACAAGGAGAATTTGCTGGAAAGTGAATAGGGACTGTGGGCTTACAGATCTGAACTGCAGCCCACAGATTTTGCCTCTCTAAAACGCGGTGCAGTAAAGTTAGTATGATTTTACAAGACACGTGCTTTCTCAATTATACCAGTAAAAATAATTAAAACTTCTAAATTTTCTCCCAAGTAGAAGCTGAATTTAATAAAATGTAACAAATTAATTGTAAAATTTTTGGAATCTTTTGAAAACAATGTAGCTTTTATCAATAAGGGTTTTTTTAAAAGAAACTATCAGTAGACCACTGACTTCAGGTTAGAGAGTTCAGTAAAATCTTGTGAAGGAACATTTTAAAGGTCATGTCTCAAACATTTCATTTTTCAAAAAAATTTCAGATTTTGGACCGCTTTGAGGTAATGTCTGTATAAAATCATGTGAAATAACTGTAATAATTCTGTATTTCTGTAAGAAACAGTAACAGAATTCTACAGTAACATATTCTAGATGATATTTAAAGCTGTGAAATAAGATTAGATGTCTCCTTAAAAATCCTCCCTTTCATGAGTTTCTAACTAGGCCATATTCTTTGTTCAGAGATAAACATTGAGACATATGGTCTTTTTAATGCTGGTTTTTAGTACTCTTACTGTGGAAGTGTGTTTTCAGCTGAAAAATTGCGTCCTGCACAATGCATTTAAAATGAAACAAAATGTGAACATTCAAGGGGTTTTGTTTTAGTTGATTTTTTTCCATTAGGATATTTAAATTTTCGATGTTTGTGTCATAAGTCTTTACTGTGTAATATTGGCTTTTCCTGTTGGCAAGAGAAAAATTCAGAAATAACAACTTCATTTTTTAAAAGGATTGTCAAGTTCAGATATCTGCAGATGTTTACCTTGTTTAACTTGCAAAACTAAGTGCTCCCTCCCCGCAATGTTCTGCCTGCTGTTGAAAGACATACCTGATTACAGTATATGAATGCCTAATGCCCTCCTTGTGTTTGCATGAGCAATTGTATTATTTTAAAAAAAGAAAATATCAAGTTGTCAATATCTATTTTGATTCCAAACAGGAAAGCAAAGTTCAGTGGAGGGCAGTGAAGGTGTATCTATTTTCTAGGTGTGCATGTTGATGTGCTTTATAGCTGCAGCTACCCTGTCATCCTTCCCTTTTAGACTGAAGTTGTGTGGGCTTCCCTGTCCCAGAGTTAGGTTGAAAGAGATCTAATTCACAGAATCACAGAATCATCTAGTCCAACCCCCCTGCTAAAGGAGGTTCACCTAGAGCAAGATATACAGGATCTTGTCCAAGCGGGTTTTGTATGTCTCCAGAGAAGGAGACTCCACAACCTCTCTGGACAGCCTGTTCCAGTGCTCTGTCACCCTTGAGGTAAAGAAGTTTTTCTCATGTTTAGATGGAACTGCCTGTGTTCCAGTTTAGGTCCATTGCCCCTTGTCCTGTCACTGGGCACCACTGAGAAGAGTCTGGCCCTATCTGTCTGAAACTCACCCTTTAGACACCTATAAGCATTGATAAGATCCCCCCAGTCTTCTCTTCTCCAGGCTAAACAGACTCAGGTCCCTCAGCTTTTCCTCATGAGAGAGATGCTCCTGTCCCCTCATCACCTTTGTAGTTCTTCGCTGTACTCTCTCCAGTAGTTCTTTGTCTTTCTTGAACTGGGGAGCCCAGAACTGAACACAGTGCTCCAGATGTGGCCTCACCAGGGCAGAGTAGAGAGGGGGGAGAACCTCCCTTGACCTGTTGGCCACATTCTTCTTAATGCACCCCAGGATACCATTTGCCTTCTTGACCAAAGGAGCACGTTGCTGTTTCACAATTCAAAGATGTCTGAAGTTCCTGAGGGTCTGTACTACCAATGGCTGCTCAGCCATAACACTACTGTGCAACTTGGATTTAAAACCAAACCCATGAAGTGGATAGCTGTTGAGACTTGCAGTGCTATAGATGTGAAGACATGAGGGTTACTTAGAAGTACTGAGATGAGGTAGCATTTGGTGAGATTTTTCCCATCATGTTTCCTGATCCCTAACCCTGTCAGACAACATCCAAATGGACCGCACTGAGGTAGTTTTCCTGGACATGGCTGATTGCTGCTCGTCTCCACAGCTGCTATTACCTAAGCTGGCACAGCTTTCATGCCCACAGACAGGCAGCCTGTGTCCAGCTGGCAAGAAATTAAAGCTGACCAATCCCCTCTCATCCAGCTAGCCCTCAGCAGTGCTTTAAGAAACAAAACTGTTGTTCAGTCTCTGGCTCTAGGAAGCAACTACTGAAAGAGCAGCAGTGAGGAAGTCTGAGAGGACTAGGGATCAATAAGAGGCAGGAAACTTTCTCCTTTCCTACTTATTTTCTCCACGCCTCAAAATTTCCCCACTTTATCCTATCTATTAACTCCCCCCAGCCATGCTTAGCACTGAATTTCTCTATATCTTTGCTATTTAGCAAACAGACATTAGCTGGCTACAAGTCAGGAATAAGCTAAATCCACTCTCTTCATGCTTCTCTTCCTCTCACTGAGGCTGAGAGGGAAATTCACCTTTAGAAATGTATTCTTAAAACGTCAGCAGTTGCACTTGAGAGTAACACTAACGTCCACTATAGTTACCTGTCCAGTGTTTTCAAAGATTTAACTAGAGTTTTACAGCAAAATATGCTATGTGTTTGTTCAAGAATACCTTCCTCTATGCATCATTGAACTACACAAATCTGTATAGGACATACCCTACTGAAAAGAAATTCTATATGCTTGCCAAGGTGTATACAATTAAGCTAGTAAGAATTTATTCATATGTTATTACCTTTCTTATCCTTCTCCTCTCATATCTTCCTTATTGCCTTTTTTGCTGGCCCTAATCTGGCAAATATGTGTAGATCACTCATGTCAATGATGTCCTTGTTGAAATTAAGTAACGTACATGCGTGTTTCTCGAATCAACTCTATAGCCTTGTGAACTTAGACTCACGGCTGCCTTCTGGAGTCACACTGACATCCTTATATCAGTGCTTTGAAAAACATAAAAACTGTAACATACCATGGTTTTAAAAATAGAAACACTTACAAACTAAAAGTGCTAGTCATTGTAGTAATTATTATTATTTATTGTAAAGATTAATGATCTCCAAAGTTTAATGGATTTTGTAGATACTCAGCAGCTTGCAGAAAAAGGTCTCATATTGGCAATATTTTGACTTTTTTTTTCCTCTGGCAAACTGAAAATTCTTTTTCTATTATATTTAAAGAAGCTCTTTACGTAGTAGTCTTGAGTTTCCACATTCAGTAAGTATGTAAACTGATGTTACTATTCCTGTCCTTTTACAATTGTGTCCTGCTGTCTTTCACAACTCTATCAGCCTTTCTAAAAGTTGATTATTGTTCTTCCTTTTGTCTGTTAATATTATTTCAAATTTGACAGTGGAATGAGACTATCATCCCAAACATCAATATGCTTTTACATCTTTACAGTGGTCTCATTTTGTTCTTATTTATTAGAGCAAGATATATTAAGAATTTCATGATGAAGGATTACAGGCAAGTCTGTGATGTTAAAGAGTGAATGGATCATTAAGCTTCTCAGTGGCTTTATTCATTTCTTCAAGTGACCAAATTTATATAACATCTGCTAACAGGACCATTAAGTAGTCCACCTAGACCTGAAGCTTTTAAAGGAGCCTTTTATAGTTCCCTCTTGAATTAAAAATGTGTTTTTGGTGAACATATTCAACCGGATTGATTAAAGGAATTTTGTGAGAAATTTCTTCAATATGAAAAAATATAAGTAGACATAGCACCTCACTGATTTCCCTTGGCATGACAAACATGAAATTATCCAAAAGTTACTGGAGACCATCAGATCCTTCTGATTAATCTCATCAAAAGAACTACAGAAGATTGATTATAATGAGTGTAGACCTGCTATAGAGACAGTATGCCAGAGAAAAAGGGATCCTCATTCCTGAAATAGTGTTTTGAAAATCTGAACATGACTGGAGAGGACAAATGAAAACTCTTTTGTATGAATGTCTGTGAGAATTATTGAGGCTTGGAGGTGTGTTAAGCTGCAAATTAAATCAATCTGACTAAGGCCAAGGTGCAATGCATTGCTGAAAGAGAATGAGAACAGCCCTGAGGAGAAGGACTTGGGGGTGTTAGTTGATGAAGAGCTCAAGATGAGCCAACAGTGTCCACTTGCAGCCCAGAAATTTATTCAAACTGGAGAAGAGAAGGCTCCAGGGAGACATAGCAGCCTTCCAGTACCTGAAGGAGGCCTATAGGTATGCTGGAGAGGGACTTTTTACAAGGGCATGTAGTAATAGGACAAGGGGGAACAGTTTCAAACTGAAAGAAGGTAGGTTTAGATTGGGTATTAGGAAGAAATTCTTTCCTGTGAGGGTGGTGAGACACTGGCACAGGTGGCTCAGAGAAGCTGTGGCTGCCCCCTCCCTGGCAGTGTTCAAGGCAAAGTTGGATGGGGCTTGGAGCAACCTGGTCTAGTGGGAGTTGTCCCTGCCCATGGCAGGGGGGTTGGAACTGGATGTTCTTTAAGGTCTCTTCCAACTCAAACCATTCTATGATTTTATGCCGCCTTCTTTGACCATAGTTGACAGTTATTTCGTGAAAGCACTGTTAAGTCATTAATTTGTATGGATAAATAAAAATATATGTATACTTATTTTATATATTTATGTATATGAATACTGTACATGCACAAATAAAATGCAAAGTATGCATATATTTATATATTTACATAAATACATAAAATGTTTTAAGAAATCTAAAATGTGGACCAATGTCTACAGTCAGTCTGAAATGAGTAGTTAAATAAGTCATATTAACTGGGCTCTGCTACAGCAGATTCTCCTTTCTGTAGTCATTGGTGTTTCAGTTCCCCTGCTAGGAAAGAGAGGATTTCAAATTTCATTATCTGAACTTAAATTTTCTGTAGGAACTGTCTTTGCTTTTTTAAAGATGTATATCAAATTCATTTTGGAGACTGTCATTCCTCCAGCAGAATGCAAGTGAGGCCTGTGATTAAAGTGCTGCTCTGCTAAAGCCAAGGTCATTGTCAAACAGCACCACAAAACTTAAGTAACTGGCAAAAATATGCTGAGCTGATATCACAGACAAGAAATATAGAAACATAAGTGTCATGAGGAAGTATATGTTTCTAGGAGCATCTTGTGCTTCACTGAAATGAAAATAAGAAAATAGACCCCTAGCAGTTCAATACCCTTCTGCTTATCGTTTTATGTCTCCTTCTCTATTCTGAGTCTTCAGGAAGGGTTCAGCACTGGAGATACTCACCGCTTGGCAACCTGTTACTGGCAGACAGTTCTATTCAATGAGCTGTATAGGAGTTCACTCAAAAGATGCAGTGAATTCACACAGTTTTCTAGTTGCCCTTTGCACACACTCTGAAAAAAAAGAATAGGATCTTCTGACAGAAATTCCAATAAATCATGTGGTTTGATTTAAATGTCAATAAAATTGTGTATTTCTTATGATCTCTGACTTGCAAGCTTTTAGGGTGCACTTAAGTCTTTCCCTTTGATCACATTTAAAAAACAGTTGATCCTTTCCCATACCCTGAACGATCCATGATCATCTGAGATGAGGGACTATGGCACACGGTGCCCTGGATAGCCATGATCTGAACTGGTGATGCAGATGCCTCCCGTCTTAGATTCCAGGAGCTCAGCTGTAAGAAAAGCAGGAAATAATTCAAGTTGCAGCACAGACTGGAAGTGCCTGGCAGTATGATTTTTGAAGCTTTTACTCTGCAGCTCATTTTCTCATAACAAGCCAAACTTCTTATTGTAATCTCATGTCCCTGGGAATGGAGGCTTTAACAAAAATGCTGAACATAACCAGACTTCCCATAAAACAACAAGAGCTGGCAATATCGTGAGCAATTGCATTGCTTCAAGCAAGCAAAGCAGAGAACACAACAGCAGTTGCTTAAACTGTCCTATTAATCTTTAAAAGTGTTCCTGGATGCAGGTAGGAATATTTTGGTTAGTCTCAAAAGAGGGAGTTATTTTTCTTGTCAGAATTTTTAACATTCAAGTGAGTTTTCAAAAGTCTTTTTATTGGTGCTTTTTAATGTCACTGGAGTCTGGCAAAGACCCCTAAATCTAGGAACCATTCTCTTGTGCATTTATCTCCAGCGTTTATTCTCCTTATATAGCAAGAGATGGTATATATTCTTATAGTTGAGACAGAGGGACAGAGCATAGAAACCAACAGAAATTAAGGAAATGATTAACTACACGATTATTGCAACATTGTATTCTTAATCGTAATTTTATCCCCGTCCTTTGTCTTTGTTCATAACTACTGTGCATAAAATATATTTTTTTTTTTATAATAATGAAGTTGAATCCTATTTTGGCGAAAGGCTATATTTCATCTGTTCCTCATACAAGATTATATGGGCTTTTGACATGAACTGTGTCTCCTATTTGCATACATTTCTTAGTAACATTAGAACTACTACCCCAAGAGAGAGTTGGTTTTGCAAGGTTTGTCACATTGGAGTGTTCATGGTACAAAAGACAGAGAACTACAGAAGTACAAACAGTTTTAGCATGATCAAGCCAGGCCCAACCTATCTATTTTACATGTAGAAATCCAGACCGCATCACCATTGCAAGAATCTCCTCAATATGTATGTACTTCCTTAACCGATGTATGTGTTCAATGCTTAGAGGCTGTATACAGTGGTGGGGTACTCAGGCACGAGTCTGATCCTTTCTGCTTCGGGTGTCAATAAATCAAATATAATAAAATAGTGTGGGAAAAGCATTCTGTAACCATTTGAGACAGTTTATCTGTAAGGGAGGGTATGTTAGTGTCAAATTTTAATTTTGTGATATTTCAAATGTATATATCCATGCATAACTGCATAGGGATCTCAGCATTAAAAAAAAAAAAAAAAAAAAAGCAAAAAAATAAAAAAGGTAGGTTAAAATTTTCTTGCTCAGACTCAATATTGCTTTACGTTATAAACTCCTTTTTCAAATGGTCATAATCTTAGGAACCTCTTGGATAGAATTTTTGAATGGCCCATAATTGGAACTTTTTCATATTTTTTTTATTTTTTTTTTATACTAAGAATCTGTCAAGCCTTCTTTTACCTTTCCTGGCTCTCTGCCCTGAGAAGCTTTCCTACAGCATTTGTGCTGGTGGCTGTATGTGACCTGCCAATGCTGTTTCAAGTTCTTCACTGTTACAGTTACAATTCAGTCTTGTCTTGATTCTTCATTTCAGTCAATTGAGTGAGGGACACACCAATTTACAGAAACCCTTGACTTTGCACAAAGCCTTATCCTATTCCCAGTCTTCAAAACTTGAAGCAGTGCTTGCAGTTTGCCATCACTCCAAACTTCTGTTGTCTCATACCTCTGGATCATCAGAGAAAATAGGTGAGAGCAATTTTCAGACTAAGTACTGGGCTTAATCACATGTCAAGGAGTCCATTGGAGCACAACAGCTTTTTTGGTCATCATGACTTCTTTGTGCCCACGTTGAACTTACTGAGACAAGTGATGAGTAAGGCTCATATTTTTCCAGTCACCCCGTCTCATGCCATTTTTCCTTTGGGCTTGGAGCTGATTTCTGCCATACCGTGTTACCTCTCTGAGCTGTTTCTCAGACAGAAAGACTGCCACAAAAGGGAGGTAGGCCAAGAAAAAGTCATAAACCATGGAGCTTGGATTTAAGCATGTGTCTGAATAATGCCAAAGACCAGAGCTCATCTTTAGGGCAACAAGTTTCAGAAAACAGTCCCTTGCTGGTTCTTATGACTTGTTCTTGTGACTACTGCTAACACTGCATGAAGAAGACAGCAGTATGCTTTTCTTGTTGACTTCTGGCCATCTGGCTTTCTAAAGACATTCTACTTTGATAGTATGTTCAATAAATCTGATTTTTAAATTGCCTGTTTTGCAAGACAGGAAACGAATCTCCGAGCTTGTGGCAAATGAAACAATGGAAAGGAAGTCTTTTTATCATTTAGTTAGATCATCTTCCTGTTTTTCAAATAAATTTTCAAAAGTTCTTTTTTTCACTTTTGAAAGATAAAAGCAAATCTGACGATAGCCTCTGTAGCCCAAGGAATAAAAGTAATAAAAGAAGGAAAAGATGGTACTGCCTAACTCATACATCTTTTTGGGGAGGGGTTTAGGGGTGGAGCCTGGCCTGTAGCCAAATGGTTAGAAAGTGTTGTAGTGTGGATTGATTGGAAAGAAAAATAGATTAAACCAGTGTAACTTTCTAGCAGTAGTTATGCTTGATATGGAAATTCTTTCCTATAGTTAGGTCTGATGTCATGGTTACAGGATTGCTCAATCTGTGAATCTCTAATCTCAGGGAGTGGGAACCATGAACCTCTGAGCTCACCACCCAAAAGCAACTTCGCCTCTTTACCTCTCTTAACCACTTTCAGCCCGTGATGCTGCGGCTACCTCATGGTCTCTGTCTGAAGATCTTGATACTATGAATTTTCTCTTTTAGTGGCAGTTAATTTAGGTGTATCGCATGGTCCTTCTGGTATAGTGCTCATTGGATTTGCTACCACAAAGAGATGAATTTGCTAGGTCTAGTCTATCAGCCAGTTCATACAGCTGTATAGTCCCAGACAGTCAACCCATGTGCTTCAATTTAAGAACACTTTTCATGTAGTTTCTTCACCAGAGTGCTTGGGATAAGGATGAGATATTGATTGTATTGTATTTTCAGCAGCCACCTCAACCTAGAGAGCTTGCTGAAAAGCAGCATGGTTCTTTGTTCCATTGTGTTAGCAGGAATGTCACAATTATTGGATGGACCACCTGTGATCCTTAGCTCATAGGGCAGGTAAAAGCCATCTGTGTGACATTGAAACAAGAGTTTAAATTAAAAATAAACAAGAAAAAAATGAGTCAGTAGTCAATATTCAAAACCGATCATCCCAGTCAAGACAGCACGGGAGCTAGTGACAGAGGTTTCCCTATTTGCCAATGGACTTTTTCAGTGTTATCTGCCCAGGCCTACAAACCAATCTGTTCAGCAGTAGTGAGGGGAGATGGAGCGTAACTGGTCACACAGAGAGCAAGCTGGGATCAGAAACTGTGGTTTCAGGAAATAACAGGGTGGAGAACCAAGGTTATGCTGCCAATGGGGGTCTTTGGCTAATAGCTGATGCTGATTCTTCGAAGTACTTATACAATTAGAGCAGGTTTCATTAATGCTGGAATGCATCATTTGTATCTTATCAAGATTAATGTCTCCTTGAAATTAGATACTAAGGAATGTGTATGTCTCTTGCCCATGCCAGCACCACTGCATCTTAACTACAAGCTTAATTGGCTATAGGAAATTACAAGGGAATATACTGTTTTTTTCCTAGCATTATGCATATAATCATTTGTTACTTATTGACCAGGTGTTTGAAAACCTTTTGTCCTCACTGGTAAAAACAGAAACTGGGTAGCAAGCCAGAACTAGAGCATCCTTGTTACTCTTAGGAAATGGGATGGGAATGTTTATTTGCCCCAGCCTAACTAATGTTCGTTTATAATAAACATTATAGTATGTGTCAATAAAATATAAAGTTATGAGGAGCTAGGTATAGTGCAAGCAACAATAAAGTCAAGATCTTTAACATTAAGCTTTGCCAGGCTTTTGTGCCCTTGCACCTTTCTGTGAAATTTCAAATGTTGACTGCTATCTTACGGAGGAAAAAGTGCTTCTCCTCCATCCCACTCATCATGCTGTCCTTCTTACAGTTTTCCTAAGAACGTATTTTTCAGATACTAACAAGGAATGAAAAAAAATAAAATAATATGTCATAAAGCAGAAACATACAGTGAAAAAATTATTTCTGCAATGTGTAATCATGTCACAACATTGTATTTGTTATACAACTATATCTTGGTGTGTTGAGTTTTTTCTGGAGTTTTAGTGTCTTTTTTCTTTACATCTGGTGATTTTAGTCTTAACTTCTCACTATTTTTTTGTGTTGTTTTTAACAGACACTGTACATAAACTATACACAAGTAAACAAAAGGAACATCTCCTTTATTATTGCTCTTTATTTTTAAAATAAACTTTGTTATGCTATTATCTGTTAAAATTTATCTAGATTCACCACCTAAAAATAGAATCATAAAATCACAAAATGTTTTAGGGCCATCAGAGATCATCTAGACCAACCTCCCTGCCACAGGCATAGACATCTTTCATTAGATCAGGCTTCTAAAGCTCTGCCCAATAGAAAATGTCCACTTGAAACCAAATGTAGAATTTAAGCAGATATCATGAAATTAAACATCATCTCCAAGCACTTAGAAAACAGTATTATTGGGACTTAAAGGGATTACATCTCACCTAAAAGAAAGTACCTGACATAACAATGATTTCCAATAATGATCAAAATTAATCCTTGGGCTGACAGCCAACACAAATCCTACACATAGTTTGAAAGCCTATGTTTTTAACAACAGTTAAGTGGGACTCTACATCAGTGGAAGTGTGATTATTGGGCTGATCCTATGTTAAGGAGCAAACTTCCTAGCACAGACTGGAGTATTGCTTCAGTGCTGACTGAAAAAGCAGGGAGTAGGACATAGGATTTCCCTTCCCTGTGTTACTTTCATAAGTGCCACATGATTTTCCTGGAAGTCCTATTATCTGTGTTCTACCCACTCTTCATTTGTGGCATCTGCCTGAGAGGTTACCAACTAAGGAGTATGGTTCACCTGCTGATATGTGGAATTAAGACCAAAATATGTCAGGAGTCTGAAGCTCAAAAGACAGCAATTTTCCATCAATGATTGAAATTTCAATTGTTAAATGAGTTGTAAAGAGACCACTTGATGTCTCCTGTACAGAGCCTGAAACTGAATCTCTTGCTATGAAGCAGCAGGATTCTTCTATAAGAAATAATCAGCTTGCATAACATCACCTGCTGAAGATTAAGCATTTTATACACATTCACTTAATGATTGCTTGTGACATTGGAAAACAGTACATAATCTATTGAAAAACTTCGAGTATCTGCTTGTACTTTCTGAAAGAGTTCTTAACTTTCATTAAACGTGCAACTGGGATAAACCTTTTGGGCAGCTGTTTTTTCACCATGCACAGGGTTTCCAAGCACTGACTTCACAAATACTGAAACACTCTCAGAAGTTCACTGATATTTAAAACCTGTACACCCAGACAAATAGTTTTGGAATTTTTCTAAACTTCTGTAAATGATGCTAAAGATACAGGTTAATTTTTTAACGCCTGGCAGATTCGACTCACTTTATAGATGAAGAAGTTAGAGAGGAGTATGCTTCAGCTGCTAAAAAAAAAAAAAAGAATTGATTTTTGTCAGGCTTTCTTTTATTGATTGGCAGCTTAACATTTATCAGCTCAAACAGTTTACGGCTGCCATTTTGTAAAGTGATATTTTAGAGGTCAAGCTAATGCACCAGGTGGTTTTGTTTGCATTTCTGAAACTGATCTTTGCTAGGCCGTCATTATCTGCTTTTACCTGCTTTGAGAACTCAGGACATACAAATACATATAGTGAAAAATAATTATGAAAAGCCCTTCTCTAATCCTTTACCCATAATTCCTGAATAATATTTTTTTTTAAAAAAGGCAGCAAGTGCTGTGGTGACATCTCTTTTGTTCTTAATCAAAGAATTGAAACTATACTATTGCTGTTTCCTTCTCTCACTGCATCACCAGCAGCCTTGAAATATGAACATGACCAACTAGTTAAGCATCTTGAAATATGACCATAAAGTCAAGCAATTTTTTTTAATGACCCCAAAACCCAAACATAATACTATTCTAGAAATGAAAGGTTTCATTTATAAAAGGTGCTTGTACTGACGACATGCCAAATTCTTACATTTTAAATGTGTCAGCAATGTTTATCAAGCTGTTTCCCTATGCAAATTTACCAGTTTTCTTTGCCATTGGCTGTGAACTAGCCAAGCACGAATGCTGAAACAGGGCACAATAATCAAAACTTAAAAGACAGAAAAAAATAAAGGAGGAAAAAAAACATGAGAGTGAAGAAAGGTGTGACACCAACACAATGGACATTACAATTTATTCCACAGTTGTGATAACAAAATTTTACCTCACAATTTTTGATACACACTAACTCCACATGGCAAATTCATATTCCTATGCAACAGAGTGTTACTGAAATAGATAAGGGTGAATATGTGTGTGCTGCTTGACAAATGGCATTTCTGACAGTTGACAGTTGTTAAAAGCAGTTGATAACACTGTGCAATCTCTGGCATTGTTGTACAGAGAAAGCCTCAGCTGTTTCCTATGACTACATATTTATAATTATATTTTCATTAAACTGAATTGCCTGTCAGCTTCTGATTGCACAAGTCATTTTCATATTGCAGCTGAAAATTTTCTAAACTACTATCTAGGAATGACATGCAAAGTCAAAAGAAAAATGCCTCATCAACTGTAAATAAAGCTCCAGCAAGTCTGCATTTTGAGGGTAAAGAAGTTACAGAGAGCACAGCAGCATTTCACAAAGACAGATATCTTGCTGCTGACTCACAGTAACAGACTGGAAAGATGTAATTCACCCATTAATTTTCAGGTGTGGCCAGTATAAAGTCAATTAGCAGAGGAAAACAACAAAAGGACTCCTTCTGCAACTGGAATCTGCACTGAATATCCCCTTGGTCAGAGTGAAAGTAAGTGGCCACAGACAGACTGACAGGGCTGATTTTCAGAGTGGGATGCAAAGGGCAAATCAGTGTGGCAGCAGCACTGACAAACTGGCATTTGTGGAAATGGGAGTATTTTGTGGACAATTTTGAACACTTTTTTTTCAGCTACCTTGAAACTGAGATGGGGAAACATGAACCTAAATCTGAATTAGTTATTTAAAGTATCAATATAACTAGTCTCACATTTATCTCCAGTGAGGAGGTTGAGTTTTGGCATTTAAATGCTTCCATTCAACTTCAGTGTATTTTACTTGAGCATGACTTAAAGACCTAAATCTGCTGTTAATTCAGATGGATTTTCCTGATTGTACTTCATAGATAAGCTGTTAGAAAAACCTCTAGTATGTTAGTATGTTTTCCACTTTCACTGCTGCAAGTGGAAGTGGGTAATGTTAACTAAAATGTACAGACATTATATGTACTGTGTGGGCTACTATAGAGTCAGAACCTGTTATGGTAGGTTTAAGGCCTGATTGGGCAAGGTGTGATTGAGGCTGAAGATAATTTGAGTGAAGAGAAGTTATAGCCTGTATTTCAAACCCAGATCAGTACACAGAAGCAGGTTTCTTAGCTAAACTGAGATGATGGTAACCTAGATGGTGGTCAGAGGGGAGAAAAGAGACCAGTGTGCTTGGCTGGAGACAAACTTTCATTTAAATCTTTGGCAGCTGAAACAGTCTGCCCAGCTGTGGTCCTACTTAAGATAACAGTCATAATTCATAGTTATTACTTTAAATAAATATGGTGAAAGTTTGGGTTACATTGTCTCCAGTACCATAAGTAAAACTCTCTGTTGCCTGTTAAAAAAATAAATACCTAAGTCACATTCTAATCAAGTAACAGTGAAATTGCTTTTCAGGCTGTAAGTCCATGGAGGTGTCAGATATGCACTGTGTTTTGTACAGCACCTGGTATGATGGTTCTTCTGCCAGACAGAAGCTCCTCTGCACAATTACAAAATAGACAATAAATGTTTGCAATTTCCTCTCTCCCTTTTAATGGCCTAGTTTCGTATTAAAATTGCTGGGCTGAGGGGGAAAGTAATTTATCTCATTTTCTATAGAATAATTGAAAACATCTTGTATTTCCCTTGCTTTACCTTAAATAACACAAAGTTAGAGGTTTTCAAACTTTTTCCCTCTCTGTCTCCTAGGAAACTGATCTCATGACCTTTAACATCTCAATGCACCGCTCTTGGTGGCGGGAACATGGGCCTGGCTGCATACGAAGGGTGGTGCGTCCTTCTGCCCCTGGCATCCTAGATGATTACTCCTACGTCTCCGTGACAGGCTGCATAATTGATTTCCAGTACCTAGAGGTCATTCACAGTGCCATCCAAATACTCCTCTCTGTAAGTCCCTATTTCTTTTTGTACTCGGATCCAGGCAGTCCTTTTGCATGCTACCTGCTGCTGTTGGGTATCTCTGTCCTGAAAGGGGTATGTAGTGGTTGATGAATAGCAACACAGATTTTCAATTGTATTTTGAATCGGAGAATTATATTCTTCTCTTTGCTTATATCCCATAAAGCTTTATACAGACATGGTCCGCATTCTGGCCTTTGCTGGGACAGGTGAAAATTAACTCGCACTTGAAAAAGGTCAGGGAAATATTAGGAGTTAAAGTACTCATTTCTATTTAACCACGTTATCTGTTATTTCCTGGGACCTGACTTTATTGGAATACTCTGCCTTCATGATCCACTTTTTGTCGTTGCAACACCAGTGAAAAACTGCAAGTACAAGAAGTCTTTATAAAAAGTCTGCAGTATAGGAAAGCACTGAGGCTGGAAGAGTTGCTTTGGGAGCAATAACCCAGTCTTGGCCACAGCCTTTCCTCAATCTGTTGGCTGTTTCTGCCTGTGATTAAAAGGTTGTTTGGCACGAGCTGTGTGTGATCACCTAGAAATGGTACTTCTTTCTCTACGTAGCTGTGTGTAGTACATAGCAACCAGCCTAAACTCTCCATTTGCAGCAAATTCCCTTCACAACTCAGTGCTGTTCACTCTCCATCAGTAAGCCTGTACAAGGAAATCTGAACTGTGCTTGATTTAAAAGGAGAAAACCATAAATAATTCTAATACTTTCTCACATCTATGAGAAAAAAACGTATTGTGTTGGAAAATTTCCTAGAATTTTTGTGATTAGAAACAAATTTATAATTCAGTGGAAATACATCATGTTGTTGAAGTCAGAAACTGTCATCTTCTGCATTTAACAGTGCAGTATAGTTCTGGTCAAAATTTACCAAATGACAGGAACACAAGTATTAATATTAGAATAATAAAAATATGTCTTATATATGAGCTAAAATAATTATGAAAATGTGTTAAAATATGTAATAATTTTAAAGCACAAGAGGTAACAGACCTTCCCTTTCTTGCGGAGTGACTGCCTGGAAAAATCATAGAATCATAGAACGGTTTGGGTTGGAAAGGACCTTAAAGATCATCCAGTTCCAATCCCCCTGCCATGGGCAGGGACACCTCCCACTGGACCTCCATCCAACCTGGCCTTGAACACTGCCAGGGAGGGGGCAACCACAACTTCCCTGGGCAACCTGTGCCAGTGTCTCACCACCCTCACAGAAAAGAATTTCTTCCCAATATCCTAATTAGATAATCTGAATCTACCCTCTTTCAGTTTGAACCCGTTCCCCCTTATTCTATCACTCCATGCTCTTGTAAAAAGTCCCTCTCCAGCTTTCCTGTAGCTCCTTCAGGTACTGGAAGGCTGCTCTAAGGTCTCCCTGGAGCTTTCACTTCTCCAGGCTGAACAACCCCAACGCTCTCAGCCTGTCCTCATAGGAGAGGTGCTCCAGCCCTCTGATCATCTTGGTGGCCCTCTCTGGAATCACTCCAACAGTTCCATGTCCTTCTTATGCTGGGAACTCCAGAACTGGACACAGTACTTCAGGTGGGGTCTCATGAGAATAGAGTAGAGGGGCACAGTCATCTCCCTTGACCTGCTGTTCACACTTCTTTTGATGCAGCCCAGAATACCACTTGATGCAGCCCAGAATACCACTGGCTTTCTGGACTGCAAGTGCACGTTGCTGGCTCATGTTGAGCTTATCATCAACCATTAATAAATTCTGGATATAATTCATTACAAGTTCAAAATGTGCCAGGAACTTCTAAGGCTTGACTGTGAATTAAATAGTTGCCAGTTCTGGATACTGCTTTTGACTGATATACACAATGTTAAATTAAAATCCCATACTCAAAGTACGGGTTTCCTCCAGTCTTACTATCTTGCTATCCCATCTGTGATGTGTTATGATTAGCATACCATGAGTCTGTACTTCAGTTTTCATTCCAAATTGTAGTTTAGGCTTGTTTAATTTACTGTCACACAGGACAGAAGTCACCACCTAGATTATCAGACTTTCCTCCCATTTTCTGAGTACTGATAACCTGAGGAATTTCCAATTAATTTTGGATGCATAGCTGCTTTCTTAATTGGGGTAGCAATTTCAATTGTTAAACGATCGTTTAGGTTGTCTTTTTACAGTACTGAAGAAGTGTAGATCAGAAGATACTTCTTTTCTATCTTCTCCTAGTACCTAGTCCTGAAAGTAGCCTATTCTTCCTCTTTGGACCTTACAACCTACTTAATTTTCATAACATTTTTATGTAGCAGTAGTACCATAACAAACCATTTTACAGTGTAACAAAAACTTTATTGGCATAACAAATCATTTTATCATGCTAACCCGTTTCCAAATGACTGGGAAGGTGAACACTTCTATTTCGTAGGAAGTTAGAGCCTCTGTAAGAAGAAATCCCTCCAGGGGTAAATATTGGATACTTGTCAAGATATATAACTCACTAGCATAAGTACTCCATTTTTGAAAGGTTACTTTTCATTGAAATATTTTTTTAAAAACTGGTATAAAATATTTTTATATGCACATGATGCTTCAACTGTGACTATATTAAACCATTCTTCGGGGAACAGATTCAACAACCATTTATTTAAGGCTTTTTTATATTTGCTTTATATTTATTTCTAAAAAAAGTATCTTTTATTGCTGAAACAGTAACTTTGTATCTCATCCTGATTTTGGGTAGCTGTTGAAGTGATTGGGTTTTGGAGGTGTTAAGCATTTATTTAAATTGGGGGAAAATCAAGAGAAATATCAGAGAGTGGGATGCAGTTAATAATAAAAAAATAAATATATTTAAATTGTGTGTTTAAAGTCTACATTTACTTGATGTGTAGAGCACAGTACATATTATTTTGATTAATAAATCCTTTCACACAATGCCTTTAATTTTAAAATGCAAGGCAGATCATCTTTACTGAAACCTGAATTTTTGGTGAACAAATGGGTATTACCGTCAAAATGATGACAGCTTAGCAACTTTGAGAAAGGCCTTCACGTAGTCTTTTTTGTTATTTCAAAATAAATGATGCATACATAGAATGTTACATGCCAGGTAGACACTGGTTTTAATAGACTGAGATTTAAAAAGTTCTCGAAGTGCAGAGAGTTTTGTATTAGACTCTGAGTGTAATATCATAGTAAGATTGTCCATAGCTACACTCTGAAACAGAGACCCCCCAGACTAGAGTTCAGCAAGGTAGCTCTGGAATTAGTAGCCATATCACTTCATCAGTGCTGAAAAAGCAAAATGGATTAATTTTGGCAAAGTGACAAGCGGACACATCTCAGATTTTTGGGATGGGCGCTACTACCTCTTCACAGCACTGCATTGCACAAGGTGAGGCTGACTCTCCATCTGGGTCTAATTTCATTATTTTTCACTGTATAGAAGAGCCATAAAACCTAGAACACTGAAGGAGATAAAACAAAACAAAACAAAACACAACATGAAACAAAAACCAAACAAACCCTAAACCTATAACCACACAGAACAGTCAAGCTGTTTGGCATGTTGATGCTGACCAAGTGCAGGATATTTTGACAAGAAACATTGGTATGCTTAGCAGAGGTTCATCTGTTGTCTCTCGTAAGGATCAATTAGTATAACCTCTGGGTTATACTGGACCAGCAGATGAGGAACACTCACAGAAACAACACTCCTGAAGAGTCACCTGATTTTCACTACAGTGTAAAGCCAGGCAAAGATGTGATATAGAGAGATTAAGAGTATTTAATCTTTTCCATAGTGGAGTTAAAAGCAGTGAACATACCTGCCTAAGGTAAAGTCAGGCACTAATCAATGGGGAATAACTTACCAGTAACACTACCAAGCACAAAACATAGCCAGAAAAGTGTATTACTTTCTACAGAATCTAATGAAGTTGTAATGTCACAAGTATAGGAAAAAACACTCCTGGAAGCCAAACTGGGACTTGGATACTGTGGTCACTGTGAGTCTGAATGATTCTCCTGCAAGATGGACAGACTACATCTATACACATAAATTAAGCATGACAAGGGAACTGGTTACTGAGGCCAGCTGGCTCAGAACAGCTCACACCTCTGCTGATGGCCTTACCCTCCAAAACAAGCTGGTGTGCTTCAAGCCACCCAGTGAGAAAAATCCCTGGACTGTTCTGATCAAAACTATGCCTGGGGACTGTTAGAGGAGAGTGGTGGCTGGAGCAGGCCAAGCTCACAGCTGTGTAGCAGCATGGGTGATGTTGTGCCAATGACAGGAACACTCCCAGGCATGTGGGAATTCCCTCATATTGATGCAGCTGTAGCAGGCAAATGTCCAGCCTTAATTTGTTTCTTAGAGCAGACCAAGGCAGGAGCTGGCAGGAATTATTTAGATGGTCATTTATCTAGAGAGATGTAGAAGAACATTTTATTTTTCAAGTCTCTTCCAGAGAAACTTATCCCATACCTTTCTGACATGGTAAAGAAAGGTGTGTTTTTACATGACATGGTTACAGTGACATTTATGACATTTGTAGAAATGGTGTTAGGTTTCCATTCAGGGGCATCTTGTGTCACTAATCTCTTCTAACATCCTAATGGGGGAATGTGTGAGCATCTCCAGCTTTGCATTAAGCAACATGTGTCCATTGTTCTACCACCTTTTCCTCCATTGAAGAATGGGGTGTGTACTCTCTTGATGTGCAGACAGAAAACAAAGCTGAAAACAATTTGAACTTGGGGTGCAAGTCTACAAGGATTGAGATGTTCTTTATTTATTGTGGGAATTTCATTTATATTTGGCCTCATTCTGGCTTTCAGGGAAGGTCTGTGTTTTGCATAAAAGGTGGTGTGAAGATGCTATCAACAGTGGAGCTACTGAGCATGGTTTTAGTTTGAAACCCTTTCTCTGGTGCTGTAGAGACCACTGGGGCCAAAGCCATTAAAGAGTTTGGAGCTAAAGTTTTTTGCCTTGGTCTGGAGCATGTTGAACACTCTCGTAAAGGAACAGATCTGGTATGGATACAGCAGTGTGATAGTGTGGAGGCAGCTTGTAATGCTGTATAGTAGTTGGAGGTGGACACCTTCATATCTGGGTATAAGTAGCTATGATTCTGTGTGTGAGAGATGGCAATACCACATGTAACTGGTCACTGGCTTCCAGGATTTGGGTTAGACAACAAAAGCATATAAAACATAATCACTAAAATACGTGTCCCAAGAATATATCTTCCCAGTACACCTTTCAATTCCTGAATTTATAAATATTGTATGCTTTCGCCCAATAGGTAACAGACTTCTAAAGCAGCTTTCAATATAGTGTCTGAATATTTGGTGGCATGTCTACCACTGGTAGAAAAATTGCAACCTCTGTACCACAGAATTACATAATCATACAAAATGATTGAGGTTGGAAGGGACCTCTGAAGGTCATCTGATCCAACTCCCCACTCAACACAGGGCCACTTGAAGCCAGTTGCCCAAGACCATTTCCAGACAACTTTTGAATATGTCCAAGGATCGAGACTTCACAACCTTCCTGGGCAACCTGTGCCAGTGCTTGGTCATCCTTATAGTGAGAAAGTGTTTCTTGATATTCAGATGGAACCTCCTGTGTTTCAGTGGGCACCCATTACCTCTGGTCCTGTCCCCAGGCAGCACTGAAAAGAGCCTGGCTCTGTCCTCTTTGCACCTTCCCTTTGGGTGTTTGTGTACATTAATGGGATTCCCTCCTGAGCCTTCTCTTCTCCAGGCTGAAGACTCCCAGCTCTCAGCCTTTTCTCATAGGAGAGAGATGCTCCAGTCCCTTCACCTTGTGAGGGCTCCATGTGAGCCTTCTCTGGATTGTCTCCAGTATGTCTATGTCTCTCTTGTACTGAGGAGCCCAGAACAGTAGCCAGCGCTTCAGGTGTGGCCTCATCAGTGCTGAGCAGAGGGGCAGGATCGCCTCCCTGCACCTGCTGGCAAAACTTTGCCTAATGCAGCCCGGGATTTCATTCACCTTCTTTACAGCAAGGGCACGTTGCTGACTAGTGTTCAACCTGGTATCCACCAGGACCCTGCCAAGCTGCTTTCCAGTTGGGTGGCTCCCATCATATTTCAGTGTATGGAGTTGTTCTTCTCCAGGTGCAGGACTTGGCACTTCCCCTTGTTGAACTTCATGAGGTATGTTATGCAAAAAAAAAAAATAATTATTTTTCCAGTGCTTACCTCATTTTCTGTACTTACCTGTCCAAAAGATTCCTAATTATTATTGTAAATTGATGCTGAACACTTTTAAAAATCTGATAGTTCGTGTTCGTAGACTTATCATCCTTACATTTGCAGGTTTCCCTGTTTTAATTAACCAGGTAGGATGCTTTAAAATATTTTGAATTTTCATTATTAATATTATGACAATTAATAATAATACAATCACTCCTGTCATAAAGATCGTTACTTCCTCTTATTTTTGAGGGATTAATTCCTCTTATTTTTTCCTCACAATTTTCTGTTGTCCTGTATGTGTATTCATCTCCCCGAACATACAGCATCACTTCCATAAGGAAATGAAAAACATGATCTGATTACATTATTCCTGGATATCTGTCACCGGTCAGTGCCTCGTACTGACTCCATGCACTTGCCTCACTTGTGAGTTATTTCTGCTCTGTTGATTATTTAATATGAAAATTAATGATGACATTTGGCAGACGTAAATACTTTTTTTATCAGAGAAAAATAGAATTTCATTAACAACGATATTTAGCACAACAGACATTAAAGTGGAGGTTATGAGTCTCGTGTAAAGGGAAACACTGTGACTATTGAGCTATAGAGAGACTGTATAGGGGCAGTAGTGGAGTGACTTAATGAAGTTCAGGTCATTGACTACACTTTTGCCACTAAGCCAGAAGTTTGAATCCTTTTTGGGTTAGTTTGGATGGCTTTTGCTCTATCCCTGATGGTAAGAATTGCCTTCTTCATGTCATTTGAAAAGCTCCAGGAGTTGCTCTGAAAGAGGTTTCAGAGCAGCTTTTGCCCCTCCCTTCAGGCAGCCAGAGCTGTGGTTTGGTTCGCATTCATTTACATGTAACAAAAGGGCTAATGATATCACTATATAATGTGGTTCCTCTAGGGCACTGCAGCAGCCCCTTTTTTCCCATTAGTTATGGCCCTGTTATTTTTATAATTGGGCAGAAAATGATGCTAGGAAGCGCATAACGTACATCATTCTCCAAAAAAAATCCCTGAAGGGGCAGATACCAGTGCTCAGGCAGGTTCCTTGATCTATTTCCATTTCTTGAGTGTCATGTGATTGATTGAGAAAGCTGGTCCACATCAGCATGTGATAGAAAACATGAGGTAATTCAGTGTTAAGGGCTACAGGAATGGTACATGAATAAAATATCATTGTCCTGAAGGTATTACATCTTTTCTTGAATTTTTACTCACAGCTTTTTTACCTTTTTTGTTTAGGAAACAGTTAATGTCTTCTTTTCCATAATAAACAATTGCACAAGTGGCATGGAAAATTGACTTTGCATTGTCTGCAGAGCTGAAGTTCAGCATGACTCCAAAGAGAGTATGAAAGATATACCTGTTCATCATCATCATCATCATAGCCAGGAACACTTGTCTCAGCCATGTGAACAGTCAGTTAAGGTGGGCTGTTGGCTTCTCAAAGTTTCATTAGCAAGTTTAATGATCACCAGATCATTAAAAATCAGAAGAATGTTTTCAGCCTGAGCAGTGTTACAAAGGAGCTGTTGGTCTCTGGAACAGACTGCAGAGAAAAAGGCTTATGCAAATAGCTTTTGAAGTTACCCCCAATTCTTTGTAGTAGTGGCCTTATTGTATTTTTATGGCAATCTATGCTTTGTGCAGTTCCTTCAATGTCTACAGTATTAGATCAGGGATGCATGCAGCCCTTTGCCAATATCAAGCCCTCAGTATTAAAATAATATAACCAAGAGAAACAAAATTAGTGAGAGACTCTATCTGCACCTACCTTCTAGAAATGGCCTTGTCCTTTATTGTTAGATTTAGTTAGATCCCATTATGCATGGTAGTGCGTAGGTAGTAAAATACACAGATATATTTGTCTAATTACCAGTCTGGGTCAATAAAGCCACCACACAAGACAGAATCAAGAAAAATCTGTGTTTTTTCCTTCTCAGTTGTCCTTTCTGGGACCACTCATTTATTCATTAACTGTTACATTATGGATTTGTGGAAAAAAAGTTAGGCAAATTCTGCAGTGGAGCTGGCTAAAGGTGAGGGGATAGAAGACAGCAATTTAAGCACTAGCAATATAGTAGTGCCTTCACTTTATCAACTGATCAATATGAGAACTAAATTGTTCTAGACAAAAATTTCAATTATATTGAGGGCACGTATAATGAAATACTTCTATTTACATGAAAAATATTTACAGCAAAAATAAAAGTCGACTGCTTATTTTAATCTTTTTTTTAGTTCATTAATATTTCAATAAAATGATGCAGGAACACTGGAGATAAATGGGAGACTTGGAAAATATCTTTTTTTTTTCCCCTTCAACTTTTGCCCAAAATTGCTTCCTCCACAGCACAAGCAGTGTAATAGACTATTTCTGCAACTTAGTTACTGTGGTTCTTAGATAGATACTTTCATTCAGGTCAATTTCCAGTATTCTCAAGTTAACCTGAACTGACTGAACAGAGAACTGCAGCGGCCCAGCGCACAGTAAAATTGGTGGTTGCTGATTCCAATACAAGGCAGCATCTCTGCGAATAAGCAGGAGAGTCACTGGAAGAGGTAAAGACATGTTAAAGCACCTCAACACACTGGTATGCCTACATGCTCTCTTTAGAGCTGAGAAGAATGCTGAATTTGTTACAGTAGGAATTTGGAAATTATAGGTGTGAAGTGGAACAAAGCTTAGGAATTTGACTGGATTTTTTTTTAGCAAATGAGGAAATCCAACATTTTTCATTTAGAAAAACTGAAGCAGTATTTCCTTTGGACTTTAGGGATATTTTATTGACTGTATTGTCTGAAACTGTTAACTGTTTGATGGGTTACCAAGAGACCAGATATCCTGGAAATCCCTGTTTAAGTCAGAGCACGGTGCTCCCAAGGATATTTGTCTTCATGCTTCTCAGGACACTCCTGAGCTTTCAGCAACCTCTGTGGCAATCAGTACATGTTGGTTTCTTCAGGAGGTGGAATCAAATTCATACCTTTCTCCCAAGCTGCAATTCAGTGCGAACAGCTCTGCTCCATCTCCAGCAGAGTGCTGCATCAGGTCTGCTCTGGTTACAAAGTTGATAAACCAG
This sequence comes from Aegotheles bennettii, assembly GCA_013398125.1. NCBI lineage: Eukaryota > Metazoa > Chordata > Aves > Caprimulgiformes > Aegothelidae > Aegotheles > Aegotheles bennettii. Next base: position 235,047 of record VZRW01006181.1, on the reverse strand, counting down.
CCAAGGAAATTAACTCCCTCTCTAGGCAGATTGGCAGTTCTGGCTGAATAGGCTTGTCCCTGTTGGGTTTTTTTTATTTCCAGAAAACTCAGTTCTGATTGATTTGTACATGCAGATGTGTCCATGATTTGTACATGCATTGTGCGTGCTTTTGATTAGAGGTTCTGATTCCCTAAGAGGTTCTGATTCCTGCGTCGGCACATGGAGTGTAAAGGTCACAGGCAAACCAGAGGCAAGCCTCATGCTACAGTGTCTCTGATCCTAACAGCAATAGATATGGTCTCATGCATACTCACCAGAATGATTCCTTCTGCATATTGCAGCTGATAACCATGTGACCAGACTTTCTTACACGGGGGAAAATATTCAGGGATTAAAACCCATCTCTGTGTGAGCTTCTGCCGACAGGACATTTTTCTTCTAATCATGTACTGAATTCACAGCCTAGTTCTTCCATTGATATGTGTTGTCTGAATGTGACCTGACTGCAGAAAGAATTCTTTTTTTTTTCTTTCAACTGTGGTCCCAGATGATTTGCAACACTCTCTGTTTTGTCCTAGGGAAATGTGGGAAGGCAGATCAGGGATTTCACTAAACAAGCAGTGAAATGGTTCATACTCGTCAAGCTTTGAGGGAATGATTTGGCTTTCATCAAGGAAGAAAGTCAATGTGTGTATGTGCTCTTCTTAGAACAACTCACAGAAAGACAGAAAAGGTTTTCTGGGAAAATATATTTTGATTTAGGGAGATTGCAATCCAGAGTAAGTTTTAAAAGACCTGTATTCTGCAAATGCTGCCTTCATAAGCTTTTATAGTTAACACTTCTGACTCAAATGCTGCAATATATCTGCATGGTTTTTGACTGTTCTTTGTTCTGTAAACTGTTGAAGAAATTCTTTTGACTTTTTCCTTTATATTTTGCAAAGCGGATCAGGGACTCCCACCAGCAGGTGCAAGGTGGTGGGAGCACCCACCTAAGTGACACATTTGGAGACAGGGCATTGTGGACTTATTATGGGGCCATCCCATCCCCTGCTACAAATATCTGCTTAGCTCCATGGAAGGTGCTGGGCATGGAAACAGCCCAGTTTGTGCAAAATCCTCTGACACAGAGTGTGGGAAAAGGCACCAAGATGCAATACTGATGCCAGGGTACTTCTTCTGCTACCTTAGTGCCTCCTGAGGAGGTGGCTGCCACAACAATCTTCATTCCCAGGTTAGGTGTGTGTGTAGCTGCTTGGAGGAGAAAGAAAAGAGGGGATTATAGCCTACGAAACTCATTCACACAGATAGAAGAGAGCAGAGTTTGAGTGACACTGTAATATAACAAGGTAGACTAATAAAAAGTTTCTACATTGAGTACAGTCAATATGCATGTTGATAAGTACCTAAGAAATGATACTTCACAAGATCACAGTAGTAACTTATGTAGAGTTGACTCATGAATTTACCTTTTTTTAGTTTGAATTTGTTTTTACAGTGGTTGCCACTCTTGCCTAAGGGAATAAGCACTTTTAATACACTTTTACAGGCTAAAAGAAGTGAGTGTCATGTCATGGAAAGAAGACTGACAAACACAGGTGAGAAGGATTGTGGTTGAAGTTGTGGCTAGGAATAAGTATATATAAGGATTTTTGTGTTCTCTGAAGGTTCAGAATAGACAGAGATTGAGTGAAACAAATGCTTGAGGCATTTCTTTGCTGTGGTTTGATTATTATTTGAACAGGTAATATTGCTAGTGGTCTTGAAAGCGAGACTGGTGTGAATTACTTTCAGCTTGTAAGTTTTTGTCTGGTGTCAGTAACTATTCTGAGAGAACAAAATCACCATAAGCTAGAAGTCTGAAAAGCAAATTTCATTTCTCTCTCCTTTGTATATTATGTAGAAGGCTTCAGCTGAAACAGTTGCCCACATGGAAAGACAAAAATGATGTGGTAATTTTGAAGTTTGTCTGTATCAAAATGATATTCAAATAGATCAGGTGTTATGAAAGACATCTGCTAGATCTCTGTCTGAATCTATGATACAGGTAAAGGTTTTTCAAGAAATCATTCCTAGGGATGTGGAACTTTTCTATCTTAACTTTACACTACCTCCTATGTAAATTCATGCTATGTAGAATAGTTGACAATCATTGTGAATGACAGTAAAAAGTGATAGATAATTAAACAGCCTCTTAAAAGAACATGATCTTTTCCATTTTTATTTGTGATTAGTTTAATTTATTTTTACTTTGTTTATTAAGTTATTATATGCCTGGTATATTCACACATGTGCATGTATATAGATTCAAATAAATAGTTGAAATATAAAGATTAATGTAGAAAACTAAAGCCACATTCTGGTCACTTATACCAGGTAGCTTGAGTGTTTATTCAAGTAATACATTGATTTCCAGAAAGAGTTTTCAGGAGTGAAATCCTGCATGGTGGGTATTGGAAATACCCTCTCCATCACCTCTGGCTTTTCTTACAAATTTGATGTTCTTGGTAGCTCACATCACTAACAGCCAGGGATTGCCAAGTTTCCCCTCCCTGGATACTATTTTTTACTTGGGCAAGCAGAAGTGAACTGGAGAGACCCAAGTGTTTCATTATTGCTTCTTCCCCTTTGCCTCTTCCTAGGAACATGATTTCACCAGTAACACCACCTGAAGGTGTTCTCCCTAAACCAGCCCCCAGAGGAGCTGAGTCTAGAACACAACTGGACTGCAAGCTTTGCATTTCTTTTACTTCTTCACTTTATTTCCTTATTTTCTCTACCACCTGTGCAGTGAGATCTGCCTTAACTATATACAAGGGCATCTGTTGCTCACTGCTATGTCTCTGTCATTGCTTTAGACAGCTAAAATCAATTTTCTTAGTATTTTGCTATGGGTACAGATAAACAGGAGTGGAAGTCAGTTATGGGAAGTCATGCTGTACTGGGGTTTCCTACCACTGACTTCACACGTAAACACCTGTGCTAGAAAGAGAAGTTATATTTTCTGGCTCTTCTGTTCATTTCTGCCTTCTTTTGCCTGTGTTTATCTTGCTTTGTCTGAAAGAAGTCTAGCATAGACTTTATTAGCAATAATGGCTACCCCAGACCATTCCACCTAACTTGTTTTTGAAAGCAACTTTAATGCTATTCCTAAAACTTTTGAGTACAGAAGAAGGAAATTACATCTTTTTTTTTAAAAAAAAAAAAAAAAAAAAGAAGAAGAAAACACACAAGTTTAGTAAAGTAATTTACTTTAGCTTCCTCTAAAAATACTCGAAAGATCCCCTACCCACCCAAAATGCAGAACAACATCTGTGACTATGGATGTGTCATGTCCCATAGTCATTACCCCATCTCCCTGCAGGGCTTGTCTAGCCTAGGTGCATGGTGGGGCAGGGAGGTGGCACTGTCTGTGGACTTGCCAAGGGCACATTGCATACCACATGTTCATACATTCAATGAGGGCGGTTTGACCTGCTGCACTAAGGCTCTCACTTCTTCATTCTCTCCCAGTCAAACCTGAGGGAGAGAAATACAGGATTTTTTTTCTTTTTTTCTTTTTTTACTGCAAATACTTCCTTGATATCTTAGAAATCAAATTTTTTGATAGTTTGTATTGCTAACTCAGTACTAAAAAAAAAAATACACAATGAGATTTTACAGTGAAAAATAAGCCAGTCTTAACATGATGCAAAACCCCAGTTCATGCTAGAATATTACAGTAATGAGCAAAGATTTTATTAACATCTTACCCCTTCTTAGGTTCAAAATACCTTCTCTACCCATTTGGAAGCATTTACAGGCACTATTTAATGCTGTTCCTTACACTCACAAGACATGAGAATGGTTTTGAAACCAGCCCCCTAGTCTTCTTTCTCTCAACCCAAGACACAGCAACAATTCTTGTATAGGAGAATAGCAACCCAGGATCAATATTAATTTCCAGTGATAACTTTATGAGTGTTTGTTGGCAGTATTTGCACCATTTTTGGGGTTTTTTTTCGTGGGGATGAGATTTTAAATAGTATTTGAAGGTTTGAAGTTTTTGGCTTTCTTCACATTTTTCTGGTTTTAATATATTTTTTTCTAAAACTAGCACAGAACTATTTCTTTAGTACTTTATTTACTTAAAAACTTTTAAGAACAGTCTATGAGAGATTAAATTGTTCTATTGCTTTTATCCAAAACAAAGCCAAACTAATCTACCACAATTGAAAATAAAAGATTTTCCTGCATAAACTGCATAGGCATGAGTATCAGCCAAATTCAGCAGACATTTGAAGCTTCCCCTGTATTCTGGAAGTGAGTTTAGTGTCCATGTAAGCAAAAAATGAACCATCAAAGTGATTCTTGACCAAAACCAAACTATAAAAGAAAAAGAAAATTCTCTGTGCTCTATTTGTTATTTTTAGAGTGTGCTGGAAGCCATGTCTAATTCATTTGCAGATTCAAACCATAGCCTCATTTAAACAAATTTCAGTCTTAAGTAACAAAAATCTCATTATCTGTGCCCCAACTCTTTCAACCATTCCTCATAGGACAGGTGTTCCAGACCTCTGATCATCTTTTTGGTCCTTCTCTGGACTCATTCCAACAACTTCATGTCCTTCTTGTGTTGGAGACTCCAGAGCTGGACACATTACTCCAGGAGGGGTCTTGCCAATCAGAATAGAGAGGCACAATCACTGCCCTCGATCTGTTCACAGTTCTTTTGATGCAGCACAGGATACAGTTGGCCTTCTGGGCTGCAAGGGCACTTTGTCGGATAATGTTCAGCCTTTCATCTACTGGTATCCCCAAGTCCTTCTCGGCAGAGCTGCTTTCGATCTCTTGACCCCCCAGCCGATACTGATAACGAGGGTTGCTCCAACCTAAATGCAGGACCTTGCACTTCTCTGTTGAACCTCACGAGGTTCCCCTGGGCCCACTTCTTGACCTTGTCTAGGTCCCTCTGAATGGCATCCCGTCCTTTGGGTGTGTCAAGTGCACCACTCAGCTTGGTGTTATCAGCCAGTCTTTCTAATGGAAGCTAAAATGCTAATATAAAATTATATTGATACAGTATAATGTGTAATTATCTTAATATTATCATGCGATATATAATTAATAATAGTAATAATAGATCTCTCCCTAGCAATCTTACTTAACTCCAATATGATCTAAGTAATTAGACTCCAAGGAAAAAGCACAAAAGACTTCAGGATACTTTTAATCCATTCATTTTTCCAGTCAGCTGAAATGGAGTATGAAAGTAATAGAGTAGTTCACCATTCCCCTCCAGTGCTCTGTTTTCTGTATCGGTTGTACTTATTGGCAGGTTGTCCTTATGTTTCCAATACACTTGCTGTGCATTGCAGAATTTCAATAGACTGTCTAGACCAATGAGCCCAGCAGGGCCAGAAAATGAGTTTGGGCATCATCCTCTATTAGCCATCGTGTGTGAAAGTTAGCATCGTGGGTTTAGTGGCCAAGTTGGCTACCAATGCTGGATACAGCATAGGTCAGGGGCTGTGCCCAGGAGCCAGGTCAGACCCTGTTTGTACTGTGCAGGGGGAGAGATAAGGAGGACATAGGTGCTGAGGTGTTAGCCATGCCAGCCACACCACTTACCCTGGGTCTGCTGGGATTGTGCCTGGGCCCATTTTATGTACTCCTGCTATGTAGCCCATGGAAGTAAGAGTGCTGTGGAATTTTGTTGCTCAGGCTTTCCATGACTTATCACTGTGAATGGGACATTTCCATGGTGTATGTGCCTGATGCAGTTACAAGCGTTGTTCAGGGTTTGGGACTATTTTGGTCTTTTTTTTTCCCTGTTTTCCGCACCTGCCTGTTCAGTTTTCGTTGGTACAGGGAGGCTGTGTTGGCCAGTTATGAAATACACACAGCATCACATTAAAGAGAATTCAGACTTCATCTCCAGGAATTCCTGAGGAAATATACTCAATTTCACAGGAACATGGCGGCTTGGTGCCATGTCAGTTTACTATTTCATACAAACATGCTCTTCAGGGTCTATACCAACACAGATCTAGTTTACTTTTGTAATAGAGTGGCTGAAGAAGTTGGGTGTTTGCTTTTGGTTTTAAGCCTTTCATAAATTTTTTACTGATTTGTGGATTTTGTCCCCAGACGATGGAGATGGGCCTCCATGGGAGGTCTGTAGATAAAAAAGCATAAATAACATTGAAATATCCCAGGCACTTGTTTTTTCATGATTTGGCAGATTCTCTTACTGCCGGGCTAAGAATATTTTATAGCCATTGGTGTTTTCTCCTTTGGTCTGTTAGTTCCAGCCTAGAGGTGCTGCTTGAAAATAGCTGATTGGGGATTTTTCTTTTTCATAGGGGAGTCATTAATTTTTATTAAAATATTGTATACTAACACCACTAAAACACACCACCATTTTCACCAGAAATAATTCCAGTGAAATAAATGGAAATATACAGTTGTAAAGCTGATGCAAGTGAAAAATAAGCCCCTAGATGCTCATTGATAAAGAATTTATATAAGAAACAATGAATAAGGAGAAGATTGCCTAGACCTTGCAGTTTCCAGGACTTTCACATATTTCCTAGCAGCATTATTGAACTTAGGGCACTCATTACAATAAATAGCATGTTTCTAGACGCTCATTTCTTTGCAGGGTTTTACAGAGGGCATGAAAGGTGTATTCCTTCTGGTTGAGAAGAAATGCATCCACACATTTGCTATATAGGGTGCCTGATTTCATGAAAGACCAAAGGAGTATCACCACGATATACTTATTTCTAACTACCAGCCACTGCATATCAAGCCATCTGAGAGAATAATGTCACCTAGAAAAAAGCTTTACTCACTGAAAGCTCTCCTAACTTGCATTTGTGTGTGTGTGTGTTTTGAAGTGCTTTGAACAGAAATTACACTGAGAAGCACTTGATTTCTAAACCTTTCCAAAGAAACTGTTTTGCTTTCACATTAATATTCTTTACCTCTTTCTGGGGGTGGAATTCTTTCAGCAGTAGGTGTAAACATGGGAACTATAACTTTGGGGGTCTCGTTTAGAGCCTGAATAGAGATCAATTCAATGAGGAAATGGAGAGAGCTGGCTGATGAAGAGGCACTGGACTCCTCTGCTCTCTGTCACCTGGGAATATTTTACCAGTGAATGAAGGAATTTTACATTTGCAGCCATTTCTCTGCTTATTTGAGCAAGCCACCCCAGGCACCACACCGGCCCACGGAGCCTGCAGCCAGGTGATAAGGAAACTGGGAACAGACTGCCTGCTCTTAGCCCCATTTTTCAGGCTTAGGGACCAAAACAGGCAAAAATGTCCTGTAACTGGGAGTCTGACCTTGTTTTTGTCAACACCTGCATTGCAGGCTGAGTGACAATGACTGTCACATGCATCAGAAACACTTATATTCCTCTTGCTGCCCTTGCTTCAACAGCAACACCTGCTCCACAAATTAGGGACCCCCTGGTCTATAGAGGAAGAATTTTTGAGCATGGTGGAGATTGATGACTTCCATCCATTGAGAAATTGAAGTACTTTATCATGTAAAATAACACAAACACACACAGTAAATAGAAATATCCTCAAATGAGTTAGGGACTTTGTAACTTACCCTGGTGCAGATGAGCTGGTCTTTTGAGGAAGGTTTCACAGAACTTTTTCAGAGAATAAAGTATGAGCTTTGATTCTGCTTTTACTTGAACAAAATTAAAAATGCAAACAAAGCAAGAGGGAAGTGGGATTATCTGTACAGCTTTGAAGTAGCAGTTGGAATGCATCCATTCTTATGATCCAACATACGCAAAACAATAAAGATAAAAGTAATGCTTTACATGGAACATCATCTGTGCCTTTATCATATGCAAAGACTTTGTCTTGAAAAGTTTTGCACATTTCCATGGTGAATTAAACCCTTTCATTTGAAGAAACAGAGGCTCTTGAAAATGAAAGTGCATCTGCATAGCACAGACTCACTTTCATCTCTTATTTTTCAGTTTCTAATTTGTCGCTGAAATCAGCACTTCAGTCTCTGGTCTCAGATTATGATTTCCTGATAAAAGAGAACTTTCAACAGCAAATAAACCGAATAGTGGAGAACAACCTGAATAAATACAAAAAGATAAGACTCATTTAGGTCTGAGCCTGACTGTTTACACCTGTCAGGAAGAGCAGACCTTGCCAATTGCCCCAGTCATGAATATGGTAAATTGGAATTCACATCCTACACCTGAGCCATGTTCATTTTGAACATAAAATGGGGAAATAAAAAGCAAATGCAGGATTCCTTTCTTGAATCTGTAGAGTTAAGTTGGTTTTGTGGGTTTATTTTACTTGGTGATTGAATTCCGTACCAGGAGGAAAAATATAGGATGTACATATATAATATATTGATTTGTCCTTACAGAATACATTTAAGTGAATATAAACCATACAGTATAGAGCTCTGTCATTGAAGAATACATGCAGTTCTAATCTGTAAGATGCCAGGTCCCTGGACAATTAGCGTTCTATATTGCTAAGCTCAAATTCTAGGTGCTTCAAGGAGTTCAAGTAGAAATTTAAAAAAGAAAAACATGTTTTGTAATTGTGTTCTGTCAGATAGACTATATGAACAGAGGAGCTGGGCTGGTTTACATTAGAATGCATTTGATTATTCACTACACAATGGACTGAATAATCCTATAAATATTTATGAGTAAACCACAGAGGATTTACTCTTTCTTCCAGCATGTGGAGATTTTATAATGTGCACCATGTTAGTTCAAAGTAAAACCTAATGTTTTGGTTACTACTTAATACATCTAACAGCATGGCTCTGCATCACATATGCATATTCTCTAGACAGTTACAGACAATATTTTGGGGCATAATTCAGAAGGAACTGGTCTATGACCATCTAATTCTCATAGCCAATACACACAGCATATGTTGGGGTTGGAGAGGATGCAAGGTAGGAGCTGCTTTGCACTTTGACCTAAGGCAGCATCAGCTGGGCTCTGTAGATTAGCAGTTTTAAATGAGTTGTTCAGACTGAGCAATAATCCGTGTGGAAAGGGATGGAGACAAATAAAAAACCCCAGGAGAATCAAATTAGACTATTGGTTGGATTTTTACAGGTGGAATGGCTTTAAGAGTCCCAACTGCCAATTTGGCGAGCCTTATGGTCTGCAAAGCTGATCTGATCCTGAAACGGGTAATTCATTTGGTTTCTGATGCTATCACATGAGCCAGTCTACACTCAGCTCAAATTTAATATTTATATATTTCAGCTAAAAGTAATTTCCATTCTTCCCTCATCTACCTCTTTCATGATTCTCTTTTAGTCATAAAGTAGACTGCAATCTACTCTCTTTGTGGAGCAAGAAATTTGCTCTCTTCCCACTTTCTTCTTACCTATCAACTTTAGTACCTTTTTTTTTCATTTGTCAGTTGTTCTAAACTGACGGATAAGTCATTTATCTTCCAGTTTTGACATTTCTATCTGCTGATGATCAGTCATGTCACATATGTTCCATTCTGAAGAGTAGACATAGGCAAATATCATTAATTCAGGTTTCTGCTGAACCTCAGATCAGGTCGTGTTGGAATCAGAACCTCTAATTCTGAGCGTGAGAGATGCCAGGTGAGTTCTTTTGCAAGCAAAAGGAAGATTAAGGTGCCCAGGCTCCATGGGAACAGGATAACATTTGATGGATAACCTTGTTACAGTTCTTGCAATATTATCCTTGGTACTGATAGTGTGCATTTATATAGCGTTTCATTCCCAGTTGAGTTGGCTTTTACAGCACATCTCTCAGCCATGTCAGTTTGCTGTGCTGTGGATCACAGGAAATGAGCTGGATTCCCTCTTCATGAAACTGAGCTGGAAGATGAGCTCCTGGAGGACACATCAGGCATAAGAGCCCCAAAAAGGCACTCATTTGACGGGATCAGACCAGAGCCAGTCCAAAAGTGAAGGCCAAACCAAAACAGAAGAACCAGATATGTGTGTATTTTGGGTATGAGGTTCTCAGGTCCAACTGTTTGACTGTACATTTCTGTGCCTGCTGGTCTGCAGTGCTTTCTAGGGTAGACAGCGCTGGTCATCATTGTCATTAAAGTTCCTTAGCTGTATAAAGTATTTTCCACTAGCATATAATTCTACTGAATTTGAAACATTCTGCCTAAAATTTTCCTTGGTATGCTAATGACTGAAGCTAATTTTGCTCAACTATCAAAACTTTTCTGAGAATGAGACCGGGATAAAATGCTCCACTCTGCCAATTTGAAAAAAAGAGGAGATCCTTGCTGTAGAACAGGAGTTCCAAGTCTGTGGGAAGAACGAGAGGAAGGGGAGTCCTCTAACTTTCAATATTTTTGCTCTCTGACTACACAGAAATGTGGTGGAGTCTTGTTTCAGTATCTTCTATTAAACATGTCACATTCCTTCTCCGATGATTCTTACTGCAGATCAGGCTCCAGCCCTCATATCTGCCTTGCGTGGTCCCCATAGGTGAGCTGCGAAGGCCCAGCAAACCTTACACTTAGAGAGTCTTCTCCAGAAGTGACCAAAAGGCATTGCCTTTTGATCTCATGTTTTGCTGATGTGTGAGGAGGCAAAGTAAGCTAGGACTGCTAGACAAGGCAGAGGAGTGAAAAATATATGAAGAATCTTGGTGACAAACGAGAGGGGAAATTCTCTGCTTCTAATTCTCTTCTTCATGGGTGTACTCTTCAGAGAAGACATATAAGCTGACTCTAAGCAGTGCATTCACATCCTATGTGAAAACACAGATGCTCTATTTCTTGTACACATTTTAATCCATCCTTCACAGTTAGCGTTGAGCACCTTTCCATATCAGTACCTGAACTATCGTGCATGCCTAATCTAGCCTGACATTTCTGGGTTAAGTGTTAGCTACAGTTAGTGTGTCTGAACTCAAGTGAAAAAGCATTACTAATTAAGTACCAATTTTGTGATACCCCAATTCTCTTGACTTTATACTTCTATGCATTTATGTAGACAGTAGTTGACACTGGGCTATTTCATACCTGCTCATATTAGGACTAATTGCTGTTTACTCTTTTTCAAGAAAAAGAACAATACAAAGGCTCAGAAGAATTGCTAGTTGCTGCTGAGGTGATGTATACTGTAAAATCTAGGGCAAATTACACTATATTTATCATTCTTTTTTTCCTTTGTAGTGTCTTTGGTAACTTTTCTCTCATCTGTCTGATTCTGAATAAAATTCTGAAGCTCTTCAGAAGATGCTAAACACCTCGCAGATCAAACTCTTTGATGTACATGTGTTGGCTGAGTGATTCTGTTTGTAATTGTCCACACAGGTAAGCACAATGCTGGTGCTTAGCAAACAGAAACACCATCATCTGCCAATGAGTAAAATAAAGCAACCCTGGAAGAACAGTGTTCCATATAGCAGTGGTCAGACTCCTTGTATGCACCACACCATGTGATACTGTAAGGTGTTTTTTCCCACTCTTTCCTCTATTCTTTTCTGTGGTGAGCAATTGCTTGAAAGCTGTGCTTTGGCTTTATTCAGTGATGCGTATCTGAAAATAAGTAGTCTGTTTAAAAGACAGTGGGTCACTGCTTTCACCAGTTTGTTTGCCTGATATTGGGCTACAAGGCACAAGACATGGTCAAGGGTAATCAAAGATTTCTAGAGCTTCTTCAGGATAATTTAGTGGCAAAAAGCTGGTTCAGATACTGAGACCAATTTATTTTAGAAGTTGCAAACCTGAATAAGCAGGAACACATTGCATCTGACTGTCATTTGCTAATTGGCATCTTGAGTTTCTCAGAACATTTGTTCACTTGAATTTTAGTAGTACCTTGTCTGTGAATTATGATTTATAACGAGCCAAAGTGAGACACGTGGAATGAAGCAGACAGAACACTGATGCCTGTCACACAGGCATGTACTACTGCTTTTTAACTATCAGGCAAAGATTTAAATGAGCAAGGAGCCTTCAAAGAAAGCATCAGTCTCAGTAAGCAGTAAAAAACCTACCATCATTAACAGTTTCAACTGAGCAGACATGCTCAAAGCAGTGCTGAAGATTTTGAGACCATACAAGTACAAAGCATCAAAAAAATGCATTAGACACTGTAGAAATTCCTCATAGCTTTTTGTTAGAAAACACATCATGAGTAGAGAGAGCAACTATGCAGATAGAGAAGAAAGTTATCTAGTTCTTTCCCACCATTAATATCTGTGATCACGCAATCATAGCTTGGGTCTGTTAAACTGGAGAGAATATTTAATGGAGCCAACTACTAGCAGCAAATAATTGTAAATATTTTTTCCCACATTCATTCATTAATCTTATGTGAATAGTCTGATTTTTGTGGGGTTTTTTTTACAGAAAGTTATCCAGGAAATCTTCCACACAAGTAAACTTTAGGCAGTCAGTTGCCTACACAGTTTTTTGATTGCACTAATTATAAATAATTACCAGCTTGAAATGGATCATTCAGCCATGTGTTTTAAGCCCTATTCTGTAGTTAATATAAACATGGCTATAATAGAGAAGGGAACTATTAAGATGAAGTGCTGGAACCTTTGGTTCTCTCAGAGTGTAAAAAGGAGTATTTCTTGTGGGGATGAGGATGTGTCTGAACTTCAGATTTCATATAGGTGAACTAGGATTTATTTTCATTGACTCCTCCTTCTTTCATAAGTCATTTCTGTGCCCAGGTACAGTATGTAATCTTCATGAGCTTTATTACACTTCCTTTCGAAACTGCTGGTTTGCCCTCCTTGTCAGCAAGCCTGGATGCCTCCTATCCCAGAAGAAGTGATGTGCAATGACCATGCCTTCTTATGCATGTCCCTCAATACCTGGCTTGGCAGCCTGCCTGTGTGTGACACTAGTCCTCTGAAACCACCCCAGCCCAGTGTCACCTCCCTGATGAAGCATAGGTCTGCAGCTGGATGTCACCCCTTGCTGCTCCAGCTTGTGGATTGTGCGGATATTTCTGGATAGTCTCACACTGTAATTGCTGGTATCTGTCCTCTCTGGAGAGAGGGCAAGTACAGGTCCCTCTGAGTGATTAACAGTCACGTACCAGGATTGACTTGCAGGTCTGCAAGAAGAATAAAAAAGCTGGGACAGAAAGCAGAAACTTATTAAAGCTGAGGAGCTTCTGGAAGGTTGGGGGAATGCTAGCAAAATGATAAGGCCTCTTGGAGACTTCATACTGTCTAAATTATATGTGAGGAGCTATCATACATCTGTTGGAAGCCCAAAGATGAAACAAGACTATATTCAATAAGCACAGTGTGATATTAACATGATTGTAAAAAAGGCTTAAGGTGTTGATTTGTGAGCACAATGGCATTACCACCATTCCAACTGTCTTTCTGTGCTCCTGAGCATTCAGTCTCTTTGCTCTCATCTTCCTGCTTAAATCTACTCTCATCTACTGCTTAAAATGGGACAGGTATTTAAAAATATACAAATACCTAGATGTCCGCCTTCCTAAGCATGCAACACAGCCAGTGCTTAGTGTTTTGGTTTTTTTTGGTCCTTCCTTTTCTCCATGCCCAGGGTGAGGGCACTTCATGGGCTCACGAGAAAAGCATTCAAGGAAAAAAGAGCATTTATGGCAACAGACAGAAAAGAAAAAGCAGCAAAGCAAGAGGTTGTCTTATGGTTGCATTTAAGGACTCTACTTTGAGCTGATGTGAAGTATTTAAAGACATGTTATCAACTGCGTTTTGGTTTTCAGGTATGAATATGAACACTGCCAGTGCCCTGTCTTATCTCTGCATCCAGCACAGAGCCCACGCTGCCAGACGCTGCCATGCAACTCTCCTCGTCCCGCTGTCAACATTTCTTTTTACCTTCCTCTTTTGCACAAGCTCTGGAGTAAATAGCATTAACTACCATTGTCTAGTTTTCTTGTTGCCTTTCTGCAAAGAGCTCTTCCGTGCCTTTTCTGAACGACACCTCCAAAGAAACAACTTTGAGACACTCACAAGGAATTATTTGCTTTGCTTTGAACAGTAGTTCATGGAGACATAGGCAATTACTAGCACCTGCTTTATCTAACCCACAGCCCTTAAGGATTTCCTCAGTTCTTTCCTCCCGTTATCATACACAACACACACAAACTTTGCTTTTAGCTTGCTAACGCACATTATGCATTTCACAGGAAGACATATGTGTGAAACCATTGCTCAAGCCCCCAGGACTCTAGAAAGCCTTAGGAATATATATTTATGCAATATCTAAGAAAAAGCAATGATTGGACATTGACTTATTATCCTCTTTATATCTTTTTCCTATGAGAATGTAGTCTACGTGGTTAATTTACTTCAGCCATAGCTGCTGGGGATAACAGGTAAGCAAACAACTGGCCTGGACATATGGCCATGGAAACAAAAACCTGATCTCAGTTTATCCTTTTTCAAGTCTGCAGTTCTTATCAGTATGGCTCAGCACTACATACATTTGCTAAAAAAAAATCATCTACTACAGATTGCATTGCTTACTTTAGTTCATGTAATATTTGTTTATTAAGATATCACTGAATATCTGAAAAAAGTTCCATGGTATTTCAAGGCATCATCAGGTCTCACTTCCTGCACAGAGGCAAGATCAAGTAATCTTTACCATCTTTTATAGGTGTTAGTGCAGTTGATTCTGCAGTCTGTTCATGCCAGCATTTCCAGTCTTCCTAGTTAACAATTCTCATAGCTAGAAATTTTCTTTGCTAAAAAGTAATAGCATTTTCCCCTGACTTTTTCATTCAGTGAACAAGGAAAAAAAATGATTAAATGTCTCTCTATAATTTTGTTTTCACATATTTGAAAACTATTAGCATATGTTCTGCAGATTACTATAGTCTTTTCTTCTCTAGCTTAGCTATACTAATTCTTCCAGGTGTGACTTTAGGTCAGTCTTGCCAAGCTTATGATCATTGTCATTGTGCTCTGGATTCTCTCCAGTATTTCCTGAATTGTGGTGCCCAACAGAGAAAATGGTAGCTAAGGTAGACTTTAACTGCTGATGTCATCCTACCTCGTACTTGTGTGAAATTCCAAAAATGCATCATTTCAAAATTTCACCCATGATACGATAAAAATAGTTGAATGGTGAGCCTCATTTGTATAGATAAAACGACCTTCTTTCTTCACAGCTTGCTTCTGTTCTCAGGGCGTGACTGCAGAGCACCCTAAGCCTGGCCCTCTTCTGTCTTGCCAGTATAACTTTGATCATATCTCTATGCTGACATCTCTGAGGCTCTTCCCTAGTCACCTACAAAGATTGTACAAAACTCAGGCAACAGAAATCAGGCCAATGGTTGTAGCTGGTAGGAACAAACAGGGTTCCAGGCACATGGTTCCTTCTTCATCTCTGGAAGCTGATCTGACAATAGATATTATGTCACCTCATGTATATTATTTTGCTACTGAGGGAATTGCTAAAAGTCACTTTCTACATTCAGAGACTCTGTAATACAAAGGGAGCATTGTGTGGCAATCCGAGAAAACGGCATTTTCTCATATTCTACATAGCAGCCAGAAGCAAAATGATTTTTCAGTTACTTTTGCTGTAAATGAAACTGGGTCAGTGTGGGAATAGAAACGGTTGCGAGCCAGTAAGATATGTCAGTACTACTACCTTAGTCATCCCTTAGTAAATATTTGTGTGAAATACGCTATGCACCAGCCTAATGTAGCCTGAAATTACATTGCGGATTAGAAGCAGGAATGCCCCTCCTGCATGCTGACTGTGGTTTGCCTGCTACCTCCTGTGATTGCTTCATGAGGCCGCATTTTGCTGGCTGAGCAGCACCTTGCTGCCGAGGGGAACTCATCAAAACCAGTGAAGTAACTGCACAACAAACACATCACCAAATGTGGGGAGAGGGGACGTGGCCTCACCCGCAGGCATCTCTCGGGGGATTTTCTTCCCTGATGAGGCACTGCTGGTGTCACCTCTGCCCCAGCACCGGGTTGTGCAGCCATTACTGTGTCATTGACTGTTTTAGTCCTAGGACCTCTCTCAATTCAGTGTTGACATGCACTTGTCACACGGTGTGTCACCAGGCTCACACTATTAGTCACAGGTCAGTCTCTTCTCTGGCTTGCTGCTGAGTTACACGTAGCTGCAAGACAGGTAGAAATTAAAAGAAAAGCCAAGTAAGAGTAGATTTAATAGCAACCAAAGGTGGGATGTGAGTCAGAGGCGTCAGACTCACAGAAGTGTTTCATGCAAGCTATCACTCTGATTTGGAGTGATTGATGTTCCCTTTGAACACAAGTGCTTGAGTGAAACAGGGAGTAAAATGAAAAGCTCAGAGCCGCTTTCAGGCTGCCTGAAAACTTGTATCAGGCGCCGGCTGCCTTGTAAAGCAGCAACAGAGTGAGCTGTGAGCAAATTAAGGAAATCAAGTCAAGCTGGCTGTTTCTGATAGGAGAGTCAGACATACACTCAGGCACACAGCACCACTGATCAGTCGAGCACAAAGCTGTGCTGATCTTATTGTCTGGACAACCAGTTCTTCCTACAGGGGTTCTTTGGAGAGCTCGGCTTTCCTCAGTTAACTGCAGTCCTGTGTCCTAGGTCCTCTTGACAAGGCTGTTACTGAAAGGAAGATGAAAGTGTGGGCGCAGCTGTTAGAGCCTTTGATACTATTTGTTCCAATGAGGCATTGCAATGGCACAGAGTGTAAGGTGGCAGGCAATTAAAATCTTTCATTCAGAAAACGTGAGTGAGCTGCTCAGCCTCTGTTTTTGCAATCGTTCTTGCTTGCCATTACAACACTTTGCTAATGGGTGCTTCACAGGTTTGAGCATAGACTACCTTGTATAATTTAATAGGCATCATAAAAAAGTCTAATTGAGCACCCACAGGCTTCAAATGAGCCTGTGGGACCAGTGTCTGAGGAAGACCTGAAGGTTGAGATGAGGCTGGGAAATGATCCCAGTTAAATATTATATTGGTGCTATCTGAAAGCACGATTCACATGCATGCGGGCACTTTTCCTACATTTATGTTTTTTCTGCCTTATTACCACATTATAAAATGCTTTTACAAGCAGTAGAAAATGAGAGGGTTATTACATCTTGCTGACCTGTATCTTAGTTTTGTTCTGTTCAAAATACTCACACGATTACACAGTCTGTATGGGAAATACAATTTGGTATTATATCTTCAGGAAAGAAGAAGCAATTTAAATAAATGAGTATTTTCATAAGACACTAATTTCATTGTGAGTTTACTTTCATAAATATTGTCCTACTTGGAAAAGCAAACTTTCGTAGGAATCTTTTTGCATTTATTATAAACTATCACCTTTTCTCAGGCTTTGTTTCACTTCTTAATCCAGTTGGCTCCATGGAGTAACTGCTGTCCACTCCCAAAATATTCTAAAGGAAAAAACCTCATATTAAACTGAATGGTTAATATGAATAAGAACCTATGTTCTCAACAATTCTAGTATTTCCTTCTGTCTGTGCTTCATCTTGAATGAATTGTACAGATATGAATTCTTAGAAGCACAATATATATAACATAATTATAAAATAATAAACATATTGGATATATTTTAAAATATATATTTATAAATATATACATTTATATAATTACTTAGGAATTCTAGGGTTGTGGAAAGGTATTTAAAACTGGGGAAATAATAATCCTAAAATAAGTTCAAATTATGCTTTTCTGCAACAGTAAGCAAACACACTTTAATTATTTGTTTAGCTAAAGGGCATAATCTGACTTGTTGGTGAACTGTCACTCCCCTTTTTGGCTAAACTACCAAGTTTTGCACTGATTATGACCTGTAGTGTGCAAGTAGTGTTGGCTGTAAAATATTGAAAAATCTTAAGTTTATAAAAACACTTCCATATTTTTATTTTCAAAGTTGTCTTCACTCATTTCAGTTGATTCATATCTGTTCTTGAAGTGAGAAATAGTTATTGGGGTTTTGTTAGCTTAATTTTGGATAAGCTCTTTTTCAAAGATCAATTTGGAAAATTGCTTTATGGGAAAAAAGATGTATGCTGAAAATACATTTTTCTATTTAAAATAAATAAGCAGAAATTTTTAGTGTACATAATTATGTTTGAACAATCACCAGTTTTATTTGAAAAGACTTGTTTTGTTCAGATTAAGTCAAGATGCACCGTACACCAGCAGCAACAGCACGCCGTATCTGCTGCTAAATTTGCAAATGTCTAAAATTTGTGATATACATGCTTAAAAAGTAAAACTGTTCTTTGTTGTGATCGGATTGATAAAAAGACCTGTTAATTTCACCTAACAAAAAATAAAAATAAACAAAACAAAACAAAACAAAGCAAAGGGAATTTTGAGGCCTAGACTCTGACCTTAACCTAAGAGATGCTGGTTGAAGTGTGCATTCAAAATGGGCTTGAACTGCATCCCAGTTCAGCTATGCACCCTCACTATTATCCCACTGCTTCCACAAGGCTTCTCTTGTCTGCTTGGCATCTCCTCCTGCCAGTCTTGCCCAGTCTTTGGCTTGCTGTCACATATATTACTACGCTCACTTTCCATTCTAGCCAACCTTTCTAAAGGGCAACTGCCATTCTCTGCTCTACTCAGCTCCCTTCAGAAGTTAAAGGACTGTAAGCATGAGTTTGTAAAGGGAGAAAACAGGCAAGCACCAAAGGTTTCCCATTACAAAATCCTGAAAAAGGAACTCAGGTGGGTCCTGGAAATGCCTTGTGGAGAAATCTAAGAGGTTACTGCCTAAAATGCACTGTCTGCGGGAACTTTTTGTGAATAGACCTGCTAAAACGCTGCTGCAACACAGGCAGAAAGATACCCCTAAGTGCTGAGCACCTCTGCATTCTCAAAAACATTGCTCTCATTTCCATAAAACATTTTCTGTGAGATCGTTTACGTATTTCTCACAAGACTTTTTCCCAGTTGAATGTCTTTGTTGGAATCAGAGCAACCAAAAGTATCAAATTCAAACTGTGATGGCCTTGAAAGTCTACCAGATCTGGATTTAACAAAACCTTTGAAGTGACCTTTGCTTCAGGCTTTTTTAGGAGTAGGTCTCTGATCAGGTAATTAGTTTACCTCAGAAGTCATTATCAGTAACAAAAGCTCCAGGAAGGGTCTGAGATTAAATACCTGCTCTTGTTATCATTAATCCCCTCTTATTTCTTCCAGATATTGAGCAGTGGTATTTTATTATAATTATCCAAGACACAGAGATATTTATATACACTGCCTGCATTTCAGACCATGCACAATTTTGCCATTAATATTAAATTCCATATATGCTAGACCTTAATCAGGCATATTTTTTTTGCCAGCATTTCTAACTGGCCAACTTTGTCTAGTTGACATTTTCTTTAATTTGAAAAAGAAACAACAGCGAAGAACTAACACACCGTCTGCAAATATCCCCTGCATTACCCTAATGAACTTAAGACATTGCTCTTCAGTCAAACAGCTGGTTAAAACCATCTGACATTTTGTTCTGGGCATGATGATCAATTGCAGCAAATCTCTCACCTTTAGCAAAGATGCTTGGGAAAACCAGAGAACTCACTGGCTCGTTGTGCTTGAGAATGAGTGATCAGAGGAAACTGGAACTATCAGCAAATACTGGGCAACCCTAAATTCTCTGCGCAACCTCACTGATTTTCAGATGTAAATATATTATTTCAGCACTTCACTTAAACAATGCATAATGGCCAGCAACTGAAAATGAAAATGAAATTAAAGGAACCTCAAATGGGTTAATCTGGTGAATTTAAATTTGTGTTAATATGTTTGTTTTGCAAGTAGCTTTACTTGAAAGGTGTCGAGCAGAAATTCTTGTTGTGAATACAAGTACATTTTAAGTAAATCATACATAAAGGTATAGAACTGGAAATTTAGGAGTCCAGTGTTGTATTTCCATTTCTGGAGTCTTGAGTGGGTCTTTTTCATTATTTTAATCTTTCTGAATGTGAAACCCCATTTCTTGCTTGCATATATTTATTTATTTTCCTCAAAATTTCTCTCTTTTTGTGGCATCTTGTCATACTGAGGTGGAAGTTTCTAAATGTGACTATGTAGAAACATGCTATTGGTGTCCTAGCACGCACTGTTTATGTGTATTTGGCTCAAAATCATACTGGCTTCCTTGGTTTCCCAGCACATATTCATATCCAATGTACTATCCTGTACCTCCCCTTGGTCTTCCCCAGTATTATTGCTTTCCAAGTATTTCCATCAGAAAAGCTATGGTTTAGATTATTATTTTCAGAATGTGCTGGCCTGCTTTTTTTTTTTTTGCCACTTGAATCTCAAGCTCCTGTCCCTGCCCCTTTAGTTTAGCATAACATGCATATTTGAAAAAAGTGCATATCTGGTTTTGTACACCAATAACAAATTAATCTGAATAAAACATTAACCATTGCACTGACTGGGCTGGGCGTTTGCTGTTCTCTGAGCCTTACTCTAACTAACTGCCCGTATTTGGACTAGCTGAGTAAAACTAAAATTCTGACTTCACTTAAGATTAGTGCATTTTTTATATAAATAAGTCTAGAGGTTGGGGCTTGAGTAACTGAATTTCCAAGCATACAATAATATTCTAATTTTTTTAACCTTTAACAAGGTCAATTCACTTATGGTGTGACTAATTTATGGAACTGTGTCACACGTATGGATTCATTCTGCTGCTAGCTTGGAAATAGAAACAAAATAATCAGCTAATGCTCTTATGCATTTATTTTAATAATTAATGTGTTTATTACATGTGTTCACCCTGTAGTATGTATTTTAATACAATACCAAACATATTTTTAATAAAATGTTTTCATTTAGACAATGTATATTAATGATATTACGATGCACAAAGAGCTATAAATAATCTTATAGGCAGTTGTAACATACTGTTCAAATATTAATGAAATCATATTAATTTAATTCCTAACCTTGCTCAATTAATCTATAATTGCATAAGTCTCACAAGTACAAAGCCTGCATCAATACTGCTACCAGAATAAATGAAGAGAAGAGGAGCACATGCCATTTGTTTAACTGCGTAACTGAAAGCTCCCTCTGGACCAGAGAGAATATAGGTCTAATTTTCTGCCACTGAAAGACATTTACTCTTCCCAGAGAACTGAAGTCTCTATTCATCACTGTTGCAAGACTTCGTTAATATCTATTTTCTGAGAAGTCTCAGCTAATAGTAGAAGTCTGTGTTAGAAGGGCTATGAAAAACATTGCTTAGGGAATTAACATGCATTTTTAATGAGCACGGCCTTGCTTCATTCTCGTGTATGTCCTGTGACAGATTACTCATTTCAGTCTTATTGGAGCATGTTTTGCTGTCCCAGATACTGCCCTCCAGTTTTGTTGCTATAAATAGTTGTAAATTCGTTTTGGAAAGCAAAGTCCAAGAAGGCTAAAAAAGAAGATGATTTGTTGTTCTGATAAAGCATAAAGAAAAAATAAAACCGCAGCCATATCATGGTTTTAGATAATAGTGGAGGACAACAGAGGAATTTAGCACAACTATAAGGGGAGAAGATTAGTTTGTGTGAGGGAATACTGATACAAACATAAAAGGCAGGAAAGGGAAACTAATCAAAACCAACTTTAATATTTCATATCAAAGAAACTCGTATGATCTGCTAGTTGGAAAAAAAAAAGGAATATGAAAGTAGCTTCTGCAGAAGAGGTGCAGCAGTTTTGCTTTTAGATGTGTCAACATTCCTGAAAACTGAGACACACACATGAGCAGTGAGTCGTGCCGTGGTTGAAGAGACGTGTTTGGGAGCTGTGAGCAGGGACAGTATGCAAGATACTGTAAGAGCTGATAGGGATAAGTAATTAAAAGATACAGGGATGAAGAGAGACCATGAGAACACCAAGAGGAGAAGCAATGAGTTAGCATAATGAGTAACACTGAAGCCAGCACAAAGAAGCAGCTGTTGTCACAATCACAGGAGCTGAGATGTAGCAGTGATGGAGGGTGGAGATTGGAGAGATTGGAGAGAATACATTTTTTACAGGAAATAAAATAGGTGGCCTTATGAGAGATAAAGAAACTGATATGAGACAAAGAAAAGAACATGTGTCCTATCTCTGTCTTTAAACCTTACCAGAAGGATCCATCATATCACCAAACTATAGAGAAAAGTAGTAGGGCTGCAGCAGCAGGATATGAAAGGTCTATTTGACAAGGATAGGGCTAAAAAGTGGCATGAAGTAATAGCCTATGATGTTTAGAGTTCCCACTAAGGAGAGGAAATGCAATATTTGTTTTGTTGTAGTGTCAACAGTAATGTCTATGCTATTTCTCGTGACAGCCTCTCTTTACTTGTCTTGAATTTTAGTTAAGTAACAAGCTGGATGTCTATGGTTCTCCATAATGTGCATGGGAAGAGACACCACTGTTTTTATCTTCTTCTTTGCCATGAGAAATCTTGGTTCAGAAATGCATTTGGGTTTAAAGGCTATTTTCAGAGAAAAGAGGTCTCTTGGCTGGAAAGAATAACATTTTGTCTTCTCTTTAGCAATACAACACTGTGGCAACTGCCTTTCAGATTTTAAACAGAAATTTTATGCCAGATCTTCTTCAAGAGTTAAGCAATCCAGGACTGCAGAGAAAGAAGCAAAGAAGAGGACGCTATTTTGTCATCACTGGGAATATATTAGGCATGCGCAAACTCAGGTTTTATTGGAGTAAGACTGATGACTGACTCTGAAAACAACGGAAGGTATGAGATGGGATTGAGGAGCTGGAGGCCCAGTCCTAGAAATCTTCGCTCATGTAAATAATCCTTAAATATGTTCATAGACTTATCAGCTTGAATTATGTGGCTCCAGTTAACAGTGAAATGCTCATGAGAGGAAAAAACAAAAGGGTTAGAAAGACAAAGCTTAAAATTTTACCTGATCAACTAAATTTACCAGTATCTATAAGGAGGTTAGACCAGCCGGTAGTCCTGAAACAGGTTCATGATGAGTGCTATTATTTTTTATCATTTTTAACATGCTTTCCCTTATTCTCATGCATTTTCAAATGGAGAGTCCACAATGGACAAGTTACTTAGGACTATCAAAAGTCATACTGAAAGCAAAACTACTGAATACAGTATAATATTCTCATTAGAAATGGTCAGTTAAACCTCAGGAATATTTTGTTTAACCATGCTCAATGGTAATGACAATCTACATCCACTGATTAGTAAATTATTAGCATCTTCTAAAAGCCCCTGATAAAAACTGACAAGCTAGACTCTTGCTGAAAGCATAAGATACAGATTCCAGAAGTAGGCATAGGACAGCTGCAAAATGAGTTAAAACATTATAAATATAGAATGAGGATGCAAGAAAATGGAAATGGTTTTATCTTTTATGGAAATAGTTTAATCTTTTTCAGTAGGTCCTTTTGAATACCTTTCTTTTCTCTCATTACTTGATAGTGGCTGTAAAAAATCTGGCCCATTCTTATTACATGCATATTTAAAGGGCATGATTTTGAAAGATTAGTCTGTATTTCTGTCTGTGTGGTTTCATGCACATGCTTAATTGAGGATGTATTTTTCTCCTACATACAAAGTGGTATGTTCAGAGTTAAAACAGGACTTGTTTTCTTTGATCACAGGGTTTGCTTATTTCATTCAAATGTGATCAATCAATATAAATGTATTTTAGCACAACAAAAGCAAAAAGCAGAGACATGAAGAACCACATTAAGTCATACATTAGGAGGGTTAGGAGCTGACAGAAAAATCCTCTAAAATCAGTTGTATATGAGTGTTATTTTTAGTCATGCTGGATAGCAACTCTAGAAGAAACACGTTCGTAAAGGAAGCTTGAAGGAAAACAGATCTCGAACAGGTGCTTGAAAATTGCAAAGCCATTATCATATTGAGAGCCATGGCTATGAGAAATGGTCCAACAGTCACAGCTGAAGAAATAAGAAGGCAGGAGCTGTTTAAACAAGAATTAAATGACACTGTGAGGGAGTGAAGGATGGTGAAATCCACTGCTAGCAGATGAAACAAGCATTGCAAGTATTAATTGTTTCTGCTCAGCCCTCCTCCTTTCATATATCAAGATAATTACACCGTGAGTTGTCTGAATAGAAAAAAGAGAGAATAGTTGAGGTTCAGAGTTTGAATGAACACTTGAAAATACTCAATGGGCTCTCTATCAGCTCATACTTTCTGCTCACCATAATAATAAATGTAACATGCTGTGCCTCTTATTGATTTCAGGAAACTTTGTATCAGCTTTCCCCTGTAAGAGGGTACTACAGTCTCACTGTTATATGTGTTAGACATCTGCAAATTAATCGCAGGAAATTACAGGGTAGGGTGGTGATGGTTCATAGCACTTCAGACATGCACACTGAAAATACAGCTCCTTTAGCGCTCCTGGGCACTCGATCAAACCATCGCTGTCTGGAGGTTCCCCAGAACAAGAAGGATGAATCACAGTATGTTCCTACTTCCACCACTGTTAACAGTTTCATTTCAAAACAATCTATAATTTAGTTATGAAGAAGAATTAAAAGTCAGGAATGCCAATCTTGTGTGGCAGAGTTCAGTCATTCAAAGCGAGTGCATGTTGGCAGTAACCATATTTGAATGTAACCAGCAAGACTTAACTAAGTCCTAGGCAAACATTTTGCTTGTAAATCAATGATTAAAAATACTGGCCTGGATTTAGCAAAGTAAGAATGGGTACTGTGTAATGTTTTCATTATTTTGAAATTATATGGCAGAAATTAATTCTTTTATGTGATATTTAGGCACAATGGCTAATCACCAAATTCCGATTTTTCCAGAAAACAGATGCATGTGAGGATACAGAACAGTTCAAATCAATGTAAAATCAATGCCATTAAAAATGGCATTTTTGTAACAAAATAGTTATATGTGATCTTTGTTATATTTTCCTCATATACTGCTTTCACTATCTCCCTTTTTGGGTAGCTATGAGGAGAATATGATCTCCTTGTTATAAAATGTCAGCCTCTCATTAAATTCTAGTGTCCATCTTTTCTTTCATGAAAAATGCATAGCTCTATGATTCTTTATGCACTCATTTATTTATGGTGTAAGGAAACTCATACTCCGCAGGCCATAACAGCTCATTCTGTGATTCTCCGCTGGGCATGTTTCTGGAGCACCAGAGTTTAGTTTTCCTGATGTTGTTTTGTTTTGGTTTTTAAAGCAATGAACCTCAAAGAGAGAGGTTAAAGGGAAGCAAAGAGGCAGGCTGCTTGCCTTCCCTTTCATTTTTTCATTCCCTTTTTCTTTGGCTGGCTTTCACTGCTAAGTGTCTATCCAGTGACTCCTCACCTTTTCTCCAAGAACTTCAAATACTCAAAAATAGAGCATGCTGTATTCTTACACTCTACTCTGTCTTTTATTGCACTCAGGCTTCTGACACAAATTTCTAAATAAGATACATTACTGCTAATTGTCACTGACCTGCATTTCTCATATGGATTATGGAAAAGAAAACTGAATGAAGCCTTAGTGGAATGTGAACTATAATAGTCTGTTATGTTGGGTTTTTTCCTTTTTCTTTTTAAAAGAAAGAATTTGAAGTGAGAAGTGCAGATTCATGCAACATTTTCACAGCCATAAATATCTTGTCCCACTGACTGCAGTGGAGTATTTCAATCTCAAAACATTTTTGTGGCCAGCTTTCATTTCTGTTCTGTATACTTCCAAGATTTTTGCTTGGCTGTATAAAGAATTGCTAGTATTCAATTAAAAGATACTGCTTGTCTATCAGATCTTACAGAATATTGCCTCTGGCTATCAGGGTATCAAAGAGACAGGTTCCTGGCTTCCTAAACCACTGCAAGTAAGTGAGATAGTTAATGAAAATAGTAATTAACCTTTACTATGTCTTGCAGGAGTATATGGCAAACCAATCCCTACTCTAAAGTGTCATTCTGCATTAATATGAGTTCTTTTATTGTGTGCTAGGCAATATGTTTTATGTCCTTGGCAAAGACAGTGTCTTTGGTGCTGAGAGAACAGCACATAATACTAGATCTCAGAAGAAAAACGCTATGCCAAAAGGAGAATATGGGCTTAATTCTCACTTCACGCTTATTTTTATGTTGCTGTATTTCTAGTGCTGTTGGCTGATCAGCCTTTGACTTATGCTAGTTTAAGACCTCTATATCAAATGTTGGCTCAGAAGTGAAATCCCGTACAATTGAATTGCTTAAATATAAAGCTTGTTGTTTTAGCCAAATTAGGGGTGTATATAATTAGCACCCCAATGCAATTTGTTTTCTTTGTAGTCAGATATTAATTTCCTTTTCTAAAATCATGTTTGACTTATTTTTTCTAAAATTGAAATATAGATAATGTATGTTAGTATCTTTATATTAAACTGATACTATGTCAATTCAAAAATAAAATATGCAAATTACTTATTTAATGGTCTAGCTGATTAGCACAATAATCTGCTATATGTTAGTGAATTCTGTTTTTATAGATAACTCCTATCTCCATTCATACAGTGTATGTTATTATATTTGTCTTGGACAAAAGTGTAATAGATATATTTTCTAGCTCTAAGACTATCCATACATTTACAATCTTGTGAAGAATAAATCTGATATTTTATGGAACTTGGACAATTTTGAGCTTTCTTACATTTGCTATAAGAACAGAAAAATATGTAAATGAGTGAAGGAATAAAGTAGGGTCGATTTACAAAGATGAGATATAAAGAAGCTGATATAAAAGGTCTTTTATCTAGTGTAATGCAGAGCTTGTGAAACAAATTGAGCCTTTTAGTCACCATATGGCACTTTTAGAGCTCTATTATTGTCCTTGTATCTGCTCTAACCAACCAAATTTCCCCTCACATTGTGCCTTATTTACTTCGTTATGTGCCATTCACATTTTCCATTTGAGCACTGATTCTGATTGGAAGGAAGAATATGATTCATCTCATAAGAACAAATGAGGATGTTAGCAGAGACAAGAGCAGTAAAACTAAGCAGATGCCTCCGCTTTTTTTTTAATTGACAAAAAATCCAAACTGCTTTTATCTAGTAGATAAAAATAGAAGCAAAGTCTGCTACCTTGCAGAGAGGTACGATATCCATTCTAAGCATACACCACCTGAGATACTGAAGTGTAGGTCTAAACATAAATCTACTGGATTAAAAGTAGTCACAACAGGTATCATGATATAAGTGCATTATAAAACATATAATTAGAGAGTTGAAGAAGACAGAGGACAACTAATGTCTGATCTGGGGAGCTCTGAAATAAATGTGACTGTTTCCTCCTATTTGAAAATATACTCTCAAACAAATCTATAAAGACGTGACTGGGATGTGTACTATTCAATGTTTTCATCAAGGACCTGGATGGGGGAACAGAGTGTACCTTCAGCAAGTTTGCTGATGACACCAAACTGGGAGGGGTGGCTGACACACCAGAAGGTTGTGCTGCCATTCAGCGAGACCTGAACAGGCTGGAGAGTTGGGCGGAGAGAAACTTAATGAAATTCAACAAGAGCAAGTGCAGAGTTTTGTATCTGGGAAAGAACAACCCCATGTATTGGTATAGGCTGGGGTCTGACCTGCTGGAGAGCAGAAAAGGGGAAAGGGACCTGGGGGTCCTGGTGGACAGAAGGATGGCCATGAGCCAGCAATGTGCCCTTGTGGCCAAGAAGGCCAATGGCATCCTGGGGTGCATTAGAAAGGGGGTGGTTAGTAGGTCAAGAGAGGTTCTCCTCCCCCTCTATTCTGCCCTAGTGAGGCCACATCTGGAGTATTGTGTCCAGTTCTGGGCCCCACAGTTCAAGAAGGACATGGAGCTGCTTGAAAGAGTCCAGTGCAGAGCCACAAAGATGATTAAGGGAGTGGAACATCTCCCTTATGAGGAAAGGCTGAGGGAGCTGGGTCTCTTTAGCTTGGAGAAGAGGAGACTAAGGGGTGACCTCTAGATGTTTATAAATATTTAAAGGGTGAGGGTCAGGAGGATGGAGACAGGCTCTTCTCAGTGATGTCCAGTGATAGGACAAGGGGGAACAGGTGCAAGTTGGAACATAGGAGGTTCCGGGTGAACATAAGGAAGAACTTTTCCACTGTAAGAGTGACAGAGCACTGGGACAGGCTGCCCAGAGAGGTTGTGGAGTCTCCTCTCAAAATATTCAAAACCCGACTGGATGCATTCCTGTGTGACCTGCTCTAGGTTGTCCTGCTTTGGCAGGGGAGTTGGACTAGATGATCTTTCAAAGTCCCTTCCAACTCCTAACATTCTGTGATTCTGTAATGAAAGCATCTATTGGAAAATAAACACAGACATTTATTTCCAGGGGTAATTTCACACTCATTCAAAGTCATGATGAAAGAGCATCAGCGGAAAATGTGATTTTGATCTACATTTTAATAAAGAAAAAGAGAGAAGGCAAAAAACCTGAAGCTTCAAGAAGATTTGAGATCATAGGTCATTTCTTTATAAGGAAAGTTCTATCACTGCTTACACAGTGCAGAGTGGGAGCCTCACCCTTCACAAGGCAGGACTTTCCAAGTGGAAAGATCCCCTGCGGGCACAGCAACACCAACCTGCTTTCAGAGCAGGAAGCCAATTTCAGAAGACAATATTCTGGCTCGGCATTGGATCAGCTGTCTCTTTACTGATGCAAATACTCGTGCTGGCATGCTTTCAATCTTTTTCTTTGCTATTTATTATTTTAAAAGTTTTTTTCTTCACCTTATTCAAAAGCTCAGGTGTTTCTACCATTGGTTTTACAGCCTGAGTGAACAAACAGTGCCAGCAGTATAGCTAAAAGAAGAGCAGGCAAACAGGAGACACCAAGGGTAATTCAGAGTGAGGAACCCTCCCTTACTGTTGATGGAAATGCCTGGGTAACTTCAGCATCTGTTGCCAAAGACTCTGGGTGCTGAAAAGCAAAATGTTTTGCTTTCTTCTGTACAAGTGACAATCACCAAAGTCTTTAACCTGCCCTGCTCACTCCCTTGTCAGATAAGAGTTAGAGAAGCAGTTAACAAGGAAACGCGAGGAAGCTAGTTCCTAAGATGGGAAAATATTTTTAGACATCACTGTTGTTAGCAAAATGAGAAGCAGAAACCTGAGAGATGTTAAGGGTGTGGATGAAATCCTGGTGCTGTTGCAATGAATCACAAAACTCCAACTGGTTTAAGGGATTTTTTTTCCCTTTGTGTACAGATTTTACCGCATACATAAAGTACATTTTCCAATGCCATTTAAGAATCAAAAGTGATGAGAGTTTAAGTGGTAACTGTAGTTTAGATAAAGTAATAGCAGCAACTAATGAAAAAGAAATAACACATCAGTGTCCAATAAATTTCCAGGTACAATTTCCTTACAACAGCAATAATAACCACAATAATGAAAGGGAGAGGCAGCCTTCACTCAGTACATCTGCCTGCTGCCTGGAGCATGGCAATCATTACAGAACACCATATTCTACTTGCTTTCAAGCTAATTCTATCATCTCACAGTGTTTCTTATGTTATTCCCATACCCCAAAGTGCTCTTTTTCCCTTTTGTGCATGTTCCTTGGCTCTCATTCCTCCTATCACAGCCAAATTCACTGAGGCCACACAAAGTATGAAAGCAAGCTTCGGCACCAAATCGACTATGGAAGCTTCTCAGCAGAGCAGGCGATGCCTATTGCAAGGATTTTAGACTCTATGAAATACACATAAATCCTCTTAAATGTATAAATAATTATTTACTCAATTTGCCCTCCGTGTCTAAATATTTGAAGGCATCTGCCAAAAACTCTGAACAAAGATGAGCTTCCAGTCTAAATCAATATTGAATTACAACAATGCAAAATAACTTGGAAAAGTGTCCTGAGACCCTTACAGAATGTTTGACCTGCTGTATACCCAAACATGAAGCCTGAAAACTTTCTTCTGGATTTCCATGGCTAAGCTTGCATGTGAAATACCATATTGTTTAGTTCTGTTGCAGTGAAGCTGTGAGGACTGAAAATATGAAAACAGGCTTTATTTAGGGAAAATAGCTCCAGTTTTAAAGACCGAGACTAATTCCTCCACACAAACACACTGTTTAGTGGTATTCTGAAAACCCAGTCACTAATTCTGTAAACTGTATGAGGTAATCCTTAGAAAAAATCCCATAATGAACAGGGAGAGAGAGTGTTAAAAAACAGAGTAATTGAGCTGAAAAAAAAAAAAAAGAAAAAGTTCATTAGAAGCCTGGGAGTTTTGTTGGACAGCCTAGATTTGCTTAGCATTGAGTTTTGAAGCTTCAGCAACATCCAGCCATTTGCAAGTGTTGTGTAAAAACTGTTATTTTTACATTCTTCTCTACTATATTGTGAATCATCCTCAGATCATCTTTCATTTAGTAAGGAAGGTGGAAACCAGAGAAATAGTAGAAGGACATAAGTCATGAAGGGTGGAAGAATTCCTGCTGCGTGGCTGGCTAAGTAGTCCATGACAAAGCAGCTTGGGGAGACATTTTCTGCTACTATAACTTATGACTGGCAGTTTCTAAATGCAAAGGCAATCAACATTGCATCTGCATGCTAGCATTTGTGCAGTAATTTGCTCTACAAACGCAATATTGATTTCTTAGAAGAACATAGCATATACCTTCAAGAATTGTCCCTGTGTGAAGAGATCTCTGGCTTTTTAGTTTTCTGTCCTTTTCAAAGGGCTTCACAACTTGAAATGGCCTCTCTGGCTACAGCATTCATTACAATATAGTTCTGCTCTTCTCTTGCCCTTTAATTTGACCTTTCTAGATGCAGTCTAATAATTTTCTATCCTATAAAGTTAATTAAGAATTGAACATTTCCACCTGCTAATGCAGTAAAGTACAGTTGTTCTTTTGCTAGAACATATTAATAATGTCACTAATTGAGACAATAATCGTCATGATGCGGGATCCCTCATTTGCTCTGAATGAGTTTTACCTATGGGAGGAATAGGCTAGAACCTGACATGGGAGATGTAAACTCTTGTAATGAGAGAACATGTTATAATCATCCCGGAAGACTGGGCATACCCATAGCAGAAAAATTAGCTGTGGGCACAAGAGCTTTAGTGGGGCTGAAGAATTCATATGCTGTTATTAGGGCCTTTGATACAATCATCCTGTTAATCTGACCAAAATTACCTCTGTGACTCGTCCTTTTTCCCCTGCCTTTCCTATGGAGCAGTGCAGTGTTGCAGTGGCTCAGACCCCTGCACAGAGAGGATTTTCCTCTGGGGAGCCAGGGGTAAGTGGGTGGTATGGAACACCCTCAGGTCCATCTCTGGAAAGCCACAGAAATGCTGTTAAGAGCCTTTAGGTGCGACTGATTTTTAGACTAGCTTTTCAAGACAGCATGAGCCTCAGCAGAGTTGCACTTGTAAGGAGTAGCTGAGAAAGACAAGATGTTTGCAAAGCCTCGAGTGATGGGATGCCACATCCCTAAGAAAGAGGTGCACCCTTCCACTTGGTTTTACTGATGCAATAGGTGAAACAGAGGGCACAGTGTACTCAGTGGGATGATTTATTAGATCTGGGAGAAGAAGACAATTTTCTTTCATGTCAGATCAGCTTCTTATTTATTATATCACAGTACATCTCAGAAGCACCACTTCAAGTGTATTTATTGGTCATGAGATTAGATTGTCTTCTGGAAACCTTGGAAAAATTCATTGTCACCTTGGAAAAATTCAGTGTGAAATAGTATCAGAAGTATTTTCTAGGCAAGAAACAGAGACAAGGATGGGTTAGAGACCTGGTTTGCACCTGGGGGTTTTGCCTGTCCTGCTTATGTTAACATGAGATTTCAGGTATTGTCTAGTATGTGACATGGGATCGGGACTTAGAATCATAGAATCATAGAATTGTTTTGGTTGGAAAAGACTCTTAAGTTCATCAAGTCCAACTGTTAACCTTGCACTGTCAAGTCCACCACTAAACCATGTCCCTAAGCACCACATCTACACGTCTTTTAAATACCTACAGGGATGGTGACTCAACCACTTCCCTGGGCAGCCTGTTCCAGTGCTTGACAATGGTTTTGGTGAAGAATTTTTTCATAATATCTAATCTAAACCTCCCCTGGCACAAGTTGATACCATTTCCTCCCATCCTATCCTTGTTACTCGAGAGAAGTGACCAACACTCACCTCCTTTCAGGTAGTTGTAGAGAGCCGTAAGGTCTCCCCTCATCCTCCTTTTCTCCAGATTGAACCACTTCAGTTCCCTCTGCTGCTCCTCAGAAGACTTGTGCTCTAGATCCTTCACCAGCTTTGTTGCCCTTCTTTGGTCACACTCTAGCACCTCAATGTCTTTCTCTTATATTGCTAGGGTATAGTTAAACTCCAATATCTAACTTTTTAAAAAAATAAATTTAAGACCTCATGCCTCTTTGAGCCTTAATCACAAAAGTTCTTAAATATGTCCATGAGTTATCATTCTTTGACTTGATATTTTTTAACACAATGTGTTCCTTTAAAACTGAGACAAAGTCTAAGCGCTTCACTGATGGAAATGTGTAAGCTGGTAAGTCTGGTCTTTATTCTTGTTCTGTGTGATACTGGGGAAAAAATAGTTTAAAAGTTATTACATAACTATTAAATTAATATATCGATATGTAGCTATGTATCTTGTAAGAGGGTTAATTAACAGTGTTTGTACTTACAGAAGTAAGCACTATTTTTGCATTTCTGTGAAAGGAAAGGAGTGGAATGTATCAACTCTGAAATCATTCTAGGTTGAATAGCTTATGTCCATAGCAAAACAAGGCCAGTCATTTGTCATATTCTGTCAGTAGTGAAATCTTAGAGATAATGATTACTGTGATTTTTGTCTATAGGTAGATCTTGAACAAAATTAAAATAAATATTTGCTAATCCTTTATATACATGCTTTTCTTTGCAAAACTTGAAGTCTCAGCCAGGTTTCTTCAGCAAGATAGGGAAAATCAAAAGCACAGCTTCTTATGTTAGAAGTGCATTATTCCTGGATACAGTTGCTTTTCTTTAATATGCTGTTCTCCCTGACTGAATTCACCACAGTCAAGCATTCTCTTGATGTTCATAACTGCTGCTGCCTACTATTCAGATATCGTCATCAATCTCTTTATGATTGTTCCTAAGAATTATTTTTTTCCCTGAGGAACCAGGCTGTTTAAAGCCCATTGGTGTGTTAAAAGTCTGATTAAACTTTCAGTATATCTGACAGGCCTAGCTGTGGGGGTTCCAGATTAACCATGTGGAATCATTTGATCTTAAACACTATTAAAATAGTGTTTCAATAAACCCATGTTTGTGTGCTACCATGTTTATAATCCAATAAATGCTATCGCAGTATCAGCTTCTATTCACTGAAGAAATTACTTCTTTCTCAGCTGCCTCAGCTTCAATACCTAGTCAGGTTTTTTTAGAACTTTTGCAAAATTGTATTAGCAGGTTTAAATATCCACTCGATACAGTAGTGTGCCATATTTTTATTGAGCACTTGCTTAAATTATGCTATAAAGGTAACGGTTCAAACAGTTATTGTAGGGCCTTGTAAATCCTCTACTGAGTTTTTTAGGAATTCAGAAGACTTTCCTGTACCAGATCATAACAGTTTCTATGGTCACCTGATCTTCTGTTAATGAATCAATCATTAGGGCAGTCCAGCTGGATTCAGCTAAGATCTGTTGTCCTCCCCCAAGGACCTCAGCAGTTTCAGGTGTGCCTTTTCTAAGGGTTGCCAACCCGATCTACTGCTAGAGGGAGATGCCTTTTAAAGTAGAGAAATTGCTTTCCATAAGTTCTTTTCTTTGAATTTAGCAGAGCTTTGACTGCAGGATGCTTTAGATATATAAATCCTAAATCACGTTTCCTTTTTTCATGATCTTGACTTGCTGCTCTGAGTACAAGTTAGCTTCATGAGATCTGAGGACAGAAAACAGCTAACTACCATGACGAAGGATGTCCTTGAGCTCTGTAGCTGGAGACACTAACCATGACATCCAAAGTGTGCAATCTATATGCAATATAAATTTCCAGTAGACCCTCTTTTGAAGGAAAATAAGCAAGGCAATAACATTAGAAAGCACAGTCAGTCTGAAATTCTTGCTAAGCTAGAGATGATACGCAACAATTTCCATAGCCCTTTGTGGAGTCATCTGGCCTTCTGCAAGCAAGCAATGAGAAAAGATAAGGAAAGATTCTGCTCTGCTTTAACCAGTCTTCTGTCCCACACAACCTCTAGTTCACTTTTAGTATCTCTTCTTATTTCCCCTTACCTCTCCTTTCTGTCAATTTTCATCATAGGCATAAAAAAACCTTAAGAAGCAAGATAAAATAATCTGTTAATGCCTATTGCATATTAGTCATGTTAAACTAGCTAAACTGAGTAGAAGACAAAATTGCAGTCACTTACCTAAGAGAAGATAATGTTTTCAAATGTACTACACCAACCAGAATTCTTTATTCTTCCTAGTCCATCACTTTACAAAAGAAGGATATTTTAAATAGATAACACTGTGTCTGTAAAATACTTTATCTGGACAAAGGATACATTGTACTAATATGATATTGAAAATATGGAAAATCATAGAATCATAGAATCATCAAGGTTGGAAGAGACCTTCAAGATCATCCAGTTCAACTGCCTACCTACATCACCACTAAACCACATCACCCAGCGCCACATCCAGATACATCTTGAACACCTCCAGGGACGGTGACTCCACCACCTCCCTGGGCAACCTATTCCAATACCCAATCACCCTTACAGTGAAAAAATTTTTCCTAATGTCCCATCTGAATCTCCCCTGCTGCAATTTAAAGCCATTACCTCTTGTCCTTTCACTATGGGCATGGCAGAACAGACCGATGCCTGCCTCACTACAGCTTCCTCTCAGGGAGTTGTAGAGAGCGATGGGGACCCCCTTGAGCCTCCTCTTCTCCAGACTGAACAACCCCAGCTCCCTCAGCCATTTCCCATAAGAAATGTTTTCCAGGCCCTTCAGCAGCTTTGTTGCCTTCTCTGGTCACGCTCCAGCACCTTGATGTCTTTTTCAGAGTGAGGGGCCCAAAACTGAACACAGCACTCGAGGTGCGGCCTCACCAGTGCTGAGTACAGTGGGACAATCACTGCACTAGTCCTGCTGGCCACACTGTTCTTGATGCAGGCCAAGATGCCATTGGCCTTCTTGGCCACGTGGGCACATTAATGGCTCATATCCAGCCGGCTGTCAGCCAGCACCCCCAAGTCCCTTTCTGCTGAGCAGCTTTCCAGCCATTCTTCCCCAAGCCTGTATCAGTGCCTCGGGTCGTGACCCAAGTGCAGGACCTGGCACTCGGTCTTATTGAACCTCATCCCGTTGGCCTCTGCCCACCAATCCAGCCTGTTCAGATCTCTCTGCAGAGCCTTCCTTTCCTTGAGCAGATCAACACTTCCACTTAACTTAGTGCCATCTGCAAACTTACTGAGAGTGCACTCGGTCCCCTCATCTAGGTTATCAATAAAGATATTAAAAGGAACTGGTCCAAACACTGAGCCCTGGGGAACACCACTAGTGACCGGCCGCCAACTGGATTTAGTTCCATTACCCAAAATTCTCTGGGCCTGTCCTTCCAGACAGTTTTTCCCCCAGTGAAGAGTATCCCCATCCAAGCCATGGGCAGCCAGTTTTAGCATGGTAGAATTTTTAGTACAACACATGTTTTGGGCATTCCACTTCGTTTTCATCTGAAACTTATGTTTCTTGGTGTCTCTTTGAAAACAGCACAATATCACATCTTTTAGAAGACAATTCTCTCGCATTCTGTGGACCAGTTCCAGATTCCTTCACTCCTCTGCTTCCTCTGGGAAAACGTCTAGGTACTTCTAGATACAACCACCCCTAACCCACATTTAATTCAACTTCTCTTGATAGTGTCAAGCTGTATTATGTAGAAGAGAAGAACATAAAACGTTTTGTAAAGTACAACTGTACATTTGGGTCAATATAAGTGAGGCAAAGTGTAGACAATGAAGAAAAACTTCCTAGAATACTTTTTTATTATTATTTTCCCTAGCTTGGAAGATATCTGTGTCTTCTAAATGAAAGTATTTGGTGTAATTGTAGGCACTTTGCACTATCCCACCAAGTTTTCAGCTGGCTATTTTAAATGCCTGAGACATCTGCATATTGGTAAGTAGGTGTTAAGTGGGACCTACAAAGTATTGACCTCCTGGAGTGGCAGCTGCAAGCTTGGCACAGTACTCTATGATTCCTAAAAGTATATTAGATGCATGTTTGGGCATCTATCCACCTTCTGGATAGGTGTGGGTGTGTGGGCATCTGGACATCTGGCTGGCAATGTCTCAGAGGTGCTTCCTAGAAAGAATTACAGAATTCTCATGTAGAACCCAGGGTCC
The DNA here is from genome assembly GCA_013398125.1 of Aegotheles bennettii. Classification (NCBI taxonomy): domain Eukaryota; kingdom Metazoa; phylum Chordata; class Aves; order Caprimulgiformes; family Aegothelidae; genus Aegotheles; species Aegotheles bennettii. The sequence continues at coordinate 198,704 of VZRW01006181.1, read as the reverse complement.
AGCAGTAACTTACACTTTGTTTTAGTATTAAAGATGTTTACTATTTCATGGTGATGATTAGTTTAGCCTATTGGGAAGGTAATATTCCACCTTGAATAGTATCTCTTCACCATCAGAGAATAATACCCCCACAAACCTTGTTTCTCTTTCCAGCTTTGAATAGATTTCCTCTGTGTCATGTTTCCTTCACGATAATTGAATCTTGCCCGCATAGAGCCAGCATAAAACCTGAAGCAATCAAATTCCGCTTTGCATCTCATCCACTCTTATTATAGCTGTCAAGCAAAGTTATGCCCTGTCTAGATTCATAACAACTTTAATGATGTTTTTTGTATATTGGCCTAAAAAAAGACAGTTCAACTGTCTTAAGATTTTCCCTTACAATGGGGACTGAACAAGAAGTATGAATTATTATTGACACACTCAAAATAATCTGTCATGCTGCTTTAAAATACTAATGAGAAAACCCTTGAGTCTTTTGATATTAGTAGTTGTTTCATGTTGTAATTGAATTTGAAAAGCTCTGTTAAGATTTTTATCCTCTGACAGTAACTTATTATTTCTAAAATAAAATTGTTTGATTAGTGGTTTAGATGACAGCAGTCTGAAGAAGCCCTTTGCACTTCATCTTTCTATGAACAATGTGAGCTAACAATACCCTGTAAATGTGGTCTCCCAGAACCAGAAGTTTTAAGGGAGTATGTAATTTAGTATCACAAGCTTTCCACAGAGGTCATGTTTTCTAGATGTTTGATCATCCTTGTAATTCTCATCTGGACTTCTAATTGGTTCTCATCTTTGGTTAATGGAAATCTCCAAAATATACACAATCTGTCAACCGGTGCCTTATTGGTACTTCATACTAGGTCACTCCTGATTCACCTTGAAATTCAGTTTTACATCCCAGTAAGCTGTGATTTTTTTTTTCCCCCAACATTATGATATTATCAAGTCATAGCCTGGTTGTGATTAATTACTCTGTGGAACTGCTATGTGGTCTGTTGTAGACCCTATTCTGTCTTCAAGTACTTCAGTATTCCTACTTTAGTAATTTGCACTTGGCCTCACTGAATTACATCCTATTTTTTTTCCAATCCTTTGTCAGTTTGTCAAGATTACTTTAATTCTAATCCAGTCCTCCATGGAGCTTGCAATCACTGCCAGCTTGCTTCCATCTGGAAGTATAAAAAGCATATCTCTCTAGATAACCAAGTGACTAATGAAACTGATGGATAGTATGAGTCTCAGGTGGAATTCTACAGAGCCTCATCAGTTAACATCTCTTAATTTGATAGAGAAAAATGGGTAGCTCTTTCTGAGTGCAATTTTCAAGCCAGTTGTTCCATTTACTTAACAGTGCTTTGGTCTAAGCAGTATTTTCATCGTTTGCTTATAAGAATGTCAAGCAGTGTCAAAATGCTTACTAAAGCCAAGATATATCACACCTGTTGCTCCTTCCCTAACCACAAAGCCAATTAGCTCTCCTAAAAAGGAACAAACTTGATTTAATACAATTCAGTTTCTGATAAATTCATATTGGCTATTACTTATCACCTTGTCTTCTTACTTGTATGTTTATTTACCCACTAATATTTTGATTCCTTGTTTCAATAAGTTTATAGTAAATTAAGTTAGGGATATAATTTCCTGTCTTTGTATAAAGAGATAGGGACAATCTTTGGCTTTCTGTTCTTCAGCCTCTCCTGTTTTAATCAAATTATCACTAGTATGTTCTAACATGCTTGGGATTGCTTTAACATAATTTGAGGTGAATTTACCAGGGCTAGTACATCTTAATTTCTTCAGATTTCTGATTTATGCAAATGATCAATATCAGATTCCTCCTTATTCTCACCTAAGTCCTTTATTAGTGTCAGTGGCATTATTCACTGACCACGGTTAATCTTTCTACTGGAGAAGGGAATAAAGAGAAAAGACACTGGATTTTTCAGCCATCTCAAGGCTGTGAGTCTGCATTCATTCCCCTGAAGGTAATGCCATTTAACACAGTCAAACCTTATCCCCAGCTGCTCAAACTCCTGCCTCCAGTCGGCTGGAGGAGATGTTTGCATAGCCGCAGTGGACTGCCCAGATGATGGGCGACCTGCACATGCTGGAAAATAATTAATTGCACCTACAGCCTCAGGGTCATATCACTGAGGACTGTGACAGCTCATTGCTTGAGCTTGCTTTTTATTAGTAGTATGCCACTGAATATGCTTTATTCTCTTTTTAGGTGTATCTTGACCTTTCTGAGTTCATCCGTATACACTTCTGGTTTTATTTTGTATTTATCTCTGGTAAACTGTATGCAGGTTGCCCAAGACACTATTATTGAGCCAAATCCATCACTTTCTATGCTTCTTCTTTGAAAATTTTGTACACCTTCAGTGTGTGTTCTTTCTGATGGCTTTCTTGAATTTCTCTTTCTGACCAACCTGTTTGCTCCTGGAAGAAACCTTCCATCTTGGCTCACTGCAATCTGGTTCCTGGGTGTTTACTGACCTCATTCCACTGTTCTCCTCAAATCATTATCTCCAGTGGTTCATGGTTTCTGTAGTGCAAGCTGTCTTCTCATTTAATGTTATTTCTTATAGATGTTTCCAGTTTTATTCATTATAGCATAAAAAGGAAATCTGATCCCTTTCACAGCATGAAAGTGAGATCATACAGATTTTAAAGTTTTCTTAGTATCAGAAAGGAATACAAGAAATACCTCTAAAGGAATACAAGAAATACTTAAATTTTTTTCTTCACAGTGTTGCAAATTTTTAGAGAAACCATATAGAAGACAAAATTACCATTTTCTTGAAGCAGATAACATTATTTATCTAAGAATATTAGAATTTTGCAAAAATATTATCAAGTTATTTGTTTTGCATTGGGTTCCCCAACTGACTAAATTTAATAATTTTAAAAAGTTATATAAGAATTTCACAAGGTGAAATTGCATGTTCTTTTTCCATGTAGAACATTAATTATCTGCTCCCTAACAATAAGAAATATTTCCAATTGTAAAAGAGATTATTGACATTTTAGCATTTCATTATACAGTAATTTATAAACTATCAAAAGCTATTATAAGAAGTTTCTTCTTACCTTGAATTAATACACTGAAAATTTTCAAATATGTTACTGGACATCTGCATTTTAATTTTTTCACCAATAAAGATGCACAAGCTGATTTTTTGTCTTGAAGGAACTATATGAAAATTATTTATTTGTTTAGATTAATTTGTGGAATTATATTATATTTTTTTCTTTTATTCACTGTTTATCCATTCTGAAATATCCCTGTCACTTTGGACACAGAGTCAAGTCCCTTGTAAACATCCTTAACTGTGCTTGTGTTCATGATCCACTTTGCAATCTGAGAGGACAACTTATATAAACTCCTTATGGATTTTGTCAAAACATTTAGCAAACAAAGAGGAGCCTGAACAAGCACATTATTAAGATAATTTACTTCTGTTCAGCTAGTGGAAAGGATGGAATATACGATCAAATCAAGACTACAAGTAAGATTGAGTCAATGATCCAGTGAGTTCAGTTTCTCACATCATCCAGCTAATATGCTACCGGACAATCAGATTGAATGCCACTGGAAATAATTATTTGTTACCTCTTTAGAGTCCATTTTCCTTCCTGCTAAAGACCCTATCAGCAATCAATACAATTTTATCATTAAGCATGCAAAAGATGTCAGGAGCCACAGGTCACAGCTTAGTTACTACTTATGTATTGGCACTTTGACTATTGCACTTTGGCTATTGGATATTTCCTGGAACAGAAATGTCTCTTTGCTTTGTCACGGTGAAGCTATTTTACCATTTTTCTCTTAAACCTTGTTCTTACTAAATATTATTGCTTTATTGCTCTGTTTCTCTTTTCATGTAATAACAGAATATTTCCTCTAACATAAAAAAAAGGTCAAGATCAGCATAATACAAGTATTTGATTGATAATTATTTTTAAAGATTTAATGTGCATATAATTTGGAGATATTTTTTTGTTTAATGCTGGGAATTTTTGGAAGCGTCATTTTCCAATATGTACATGTAAAGAATGAGCCATATCCCTAAGAAAATACAGAGAAAAATTAAGGAAGAACACGTTCTAGTGAAGCTTGAGTCACACATTTGTGAATATCTGGATGCAGTCCTGTGCCATGTGCTCTAGGACGACCCTGTGTTGGCACGGAGGTTGGACCAGGTGACCCACTGTGGTCCCTTCCCACCTTAGCAATTCTGTGATTCTGCAATATCTCTAAACAGACAATAGAAGTTTAACTGATGAATATGAGATCTTTCAGATTTTAACAAACTTACCAAACTTCCTTGACAAAATCCTCAGGTCACTGTTTTTCTGGACTATGAATACAGCTCAGTCCACTCAATATTTTGTATGGAAGTATCTAACATCACGTTTTCCCTTTCATCTGGCATAGACAGAATACCTAAATGAATAATTTCATATGAATTCCAAAACCTGAGTGCAACTAAACTTCAATTAATGCATTTCAGTTCAACAGTTAGTGGGTTGAAATTATAATACATGCATTAAGCCTAGAGCTAACATTTTAATCTCTTTCCTATTGTGTAAGCTAGACTTCCATACTTCTAATTTTCCAGATATGTGATTTACAGCTGAACTTAGCAAAAGTAAATAGTAATAAAGTGACATGTTTAATGTAGCGAACATGAGTGCTTAACATCTCCTGGCAATATTGCCTAGGACTTCCTGGGAGCTATCTCTTGTAGCTGAAATTTTTTTCACAGCCTTTGATGAACATTTTTTACCTGAATGTGCCTAATCAGCTTTTGACCCATGTATGGGTCCCTGCTCTCCATCATGCTCTGGGCATTGAGTTCCACAACTTAATTCTGATTTGTGTGGAAAATGTCCTTCCTTGAGTTTCTGATGAAAGGCAACCCCTTAGTCTGTGATCTGATAATTTGATTGATTTTCCATTGTTCTTATATAATGAAAAGCGGAATTAATTATTTTGTATTCATATTTTCCAAGCCATTCTTTTTTTTTTTTAACACATTTATATATATAATTTTGTCATCAATTGTCTCCTTTCCAAGGGGGAATTTGTTTAATCTCTCCTTATTCTAAAGCCACCCATATCTTTGATTGTCTTTGACACATTTTTCTGTACTTATTCTGATTCAACTGCTTCCTTTCTGAGATGAGGAGAAAGAACTGTGCATGTCACTGACAATGCAAGACACAAGGGATTTGTATAGTGGCATAATGATGTCTTCTACTTTCTTTTCTATTGCTCTTCTGCTGTTTGATCCTTCTTTCTGACTGCTGTTGATTGAGCTGATTTTAATAATGAACTGTTCAGAAGTTTTCCAGGAAAAAGTAACAAATTTAGAGCTTATTACTGTACATATGTAGTTACAATTGGGTTTCCTTATGTGCATTACTTTGCATTTATTGACATTGAATTTCAGATCTAATTTTATAACCCAGTCACTCAATGTCATGAGATCCATCTAGAACACTTCACAGTTGATTTTCATTTTGTGTTGTCACCAATCTTGATTGAGTTCCTTACCCTGTTTTCTAATTGTTTAAGAATACTTGAGATACACAGGGCTTAGCATGATTCTGTGTAGGGCTCTACAGATGACTTCCCTCATGGTGAACACTGATCTACTCTTAAACCATTTATATATGCTTATACTTTGGCCTTTCAATAATCTATGAGATTAAGAGATTAATCCTTTTTATTCCACAACAGCATATAATTCTTGAGAAGCTGTGGTTAGGGATCAGATCAACAAATTTCTGGAGGTGCAAGTGCTCTGCATCAATTGGATAACTTATCCCCCAAGGGGCTTTAGTATGGGACATGGCTTTCCCCGTCCATCATCTTTCATTCTTCACCATTCTGTCATGTTTGTCCCCGTGTCCTCATAGTGAATAATTACAGTATGTGCCAGTTTGCTTATTACAGGAGTCATACTGCCTCTCCTTTATTTTCTTTTTGATAAAAATTGGATTTTGTAAAAGTTAACATTTCAAATATCTGTGACAGTTGTCTATAAAATAGACCTACCTGCATTTCCTTTAAATGAACTAGCTCTACTTCTGCTCACAATATAAGGGAATTGTAACTGCAGGGGAAGGAGTGCCATAAACTTTAACTTCCCAGATAATTATTTAGCTAGTCTGTGCAGCACTGCATGGTTTAGTAGGCTTAAACCTATTTGTACCTGCAAGGAAACAAAGAGGGTTCAAGCAAGCAGCCAGTCCAATGGAAGCAGAGGAACCCTAGAAATGTAGTCCAGATGTCCAAAGCTGACTGGTGGTGCCTTCAGCCTCTCCCACGTATATTAAGGTTTCTTCCAAGGACTAGGGACATAATCCTGAGGTCCTGGCTTCCCTCATGTACAACAGGGGATTTCTTGGCAAAGTTCTGTCCCAGCTATGGGTGTGAGGAGAAGGAGGAAGAGAAGTGGGATAGCATTTTCCCTGCCTGACTTCCTATGATTCAGGCTGTGTAATTGAGAGTCTGTCTTCATGTCAGAACAAGACCCAAATAAGCACCACCACTTATGTCCTAGATTTCTTTAAATAGGAGCTTGTTTTCTAGAAAGAAATTGTATGTGCTATAGTCGAAAGCTAGTCTAGGTGATCCAGAGTCAAGGACTCCAAAGACACTCTTCCAGTTAATACTTGTTTCTGGTCAAGACATATTCTCAGGGCAGCAAATTCCGCTTTGGCTCCTTTTGCGATTGTTTTTACCAGGTACAGACTCTTTTGCTGCATTTGCATTTGTGTGTAGCAGTAGCCTCAAGGTAGGAGTTAGAGCCAAATCTGCCTCCCATTTGCTAAAACACCCTGACAGCTGATTCTGGGGCAGTACATTTGCTGCCGCCCCTGTGCCCAGCACATGGGGGCACGCTCAGTAGCCACGTAGGGATGTGTGTGATGGTTTTGTACTGACAGTGGGAAACAAAGTCTTTTCTAGAATGGCTCAAGTGCTGCTGGTGTATTTGGCAGCCTGCCTGATTGCAGGATGAGCTTAGGCTCCTTGGAAAAGAAATATAGATTTTGGGTGCACCCTGAGCTTTGGGCTGCAGAATCAGACACAGATGAAGGTAAAGGGAGCAGTGGGAAGCACTGTCAAGTGAAATCTGTTGGTGAGAAACAGGAATTAATAGGACATGAAGCCACAACGTACATATGGGGACCATGTACTGAAAGAAAATAAACTGCCTGAGAAAGGTGGTATAAGAGATCACACTGGGTCAGATATGACTGGAGAAGCTGCTTCTGAAATTCATTAGGCACTGATAGAAAGCAAAGCTTCATTGCAATTCTTGATAGCTTTTCTGCCCAGTGGGAATCCAGCACAAAAGCCTTTTAGCACACAGTTTAACTGGGAATACCTGAGCAAACTGATAACATTGCTGCTTTTATGGTAGTCTAGTTTCTCACATATCACAGCAGGCCACTCCACAAAGCATTAGAAGGATGTGTGTATGTGTATCTACCTCCATCTGCACATTTAGGTAGCAGCTTGAAAGGAATAAACAATATTATCCATAGTAAGAACTTCAGTGCAAAGGATAGGCATAAAAGAAAATCAACTAACATACAAGGGTTTTTCAAAATGACCTGCATTGCTATTGTAGAGTTCTTTGTGTTGCACAATTTTAGATGTTACAGCTGAGTGACGAGGCTGCTGTGTTACCTGCCAAACACATAAATCCAGCTATGTTTCTGATTATGGTATTGTTTCTTCCAAAGTGAAAAAACAGCTCAACTGTGGCTCAAAATCAAGTCATTTGTTCTGTGGTTTGAATGCAGCAGATTCATACAGAAGCACACATGTGGTAGATCTGCTGCTAAATATCCTGTTAGAAGTAAATTGATTAGGAAAAACAAAGGATGATCAGGAAGAAGTTTCTTATCTTCACCTCTTCTATCTGTGATACACTATTGTTCAACATTAGTATTTTGATGAACACACAAAAAACCCAAAACAATGTCGAAGTCGGTGGTGGACATAGAAGTGTTTTTTTCAATTTTTCATTTCAATAATCAAAATCCATTATATGTTTGCCTGTTTTGTCTTCTCTTACTTTAAAGATGTAGGTAAAGTTTCTTTGCAAAGAATAGACAGACATCATCTGTGGTCCCTAGGGAAGGTAAGATTTTAAGAATTTCCAGTTTATATTTACACATTCAAGAACAAATATCAAAATTATTTGTTTGTGATTTTCCTTATCTGTATTGAACAAAATACTAATAGAAGAAAATTGAACTATGCAATGCCCACAAAAAATTTGGAATTGAGATCCATGGAGAAATATACTGTATGCTGTTTTTCCAACTCCCCCTGCAGACTAGATTATAAGAAGTTTTCAGACAATCTGTGCTCATCCATGATGAATTTCTACATGCTTGTGAATTTTAACCAAGTCTTGGTTATTATTAAAACCTCTTTTTTCCCTGTGATTTAATTAGTGCTGGGTCTAATCTGGTACATGTTTTTCAGGCTTTGGAGCTTACTTCTGAGGTGCATTTCTGTGAAATTCACTCCTGAAAATCCTCTCTGAGGGTTCCACTAGGGGGGCTAATATGAGCAGGCTGGATTGGGTAGAGATTAAACCTTACTTTGCAGTTCATTAGATCATATAACATTTCCTAGCATGAGTTAATATGGTGGGTTAGGTTTTATCTGCAGGTTGCTTTTTGTTGTTCTATTTTTCCCTGAGGTATGCTCTGGCACAATTGTTGTTAGTGAAAGCTTTGCATTTTTTTCCATGTTTACGAATTAACAGGAGCTAGAATAATAATGTGTTCAGTATTAGCTATTATTACCTAGGTATTTAAGAAATATCTATAAAGGAGGTTAGAGACTAGTGGGTATCAGGCTGTAATAATTCTATTCTTGCGCTCACTGTCACCCCACTGAAGTCTTAAACTAATAATTTTTATTTCTGTGCTACAGTTTGTCCATCTTTAAATGAGTACTGTCTCGTGGTGATGTAATAGTTTCATACATGTGTTATTTACATGGTGTGCGATGAGAAAAAATGATTCAATAGAAAATAAGCAATTCTTACGGATTGCAATACATTGTTGGAATTAAAATGCATTCTCTGTGTCCATTGCCACAAATAAGTGGAAATAATAGTCTCATTATGTGCTTTCTGATCTAATAAGGAGGGAAAAATATCTTTTGGCATTATATCAACAAAAGACATCTTTCATAATTGCAGTGTAAGCAGTGGAAGAATATTAAAAGGAGTATTAGCATAAGAAATGGCCAAGATTTGCAGTATGCTGCTGTTCTGAAAGGAGTTTACTTTAGTACCTCCTACATGCATAATTGGTTTCCCTGGGATTCAGAAACCTTCCCAGGTACCTTGTCAGATGCCAAAGACATTGGCTCTAGTCATTGGCAGACATTTCTTTCATTCTTTCTTCTGATTTCATTACCAGCTTTCAAAGTGGTACTTGCAACTTATTGGAGGTGGTCATTACCTGATGGACTCCTCAAAGAAACACTTTGGGATACAAGACACAATCAAACCTGAATTTCTTTATCAAAAGATGTGAAATATGTCATATGCAAGTAGCTCTAAAACTATCCTTAGCGCTGAAAAGTTAAGGTAAAAGCAAATAAAAATAGTTATTTAGAAAATATAGAAACAAATAACACAAAGTCAGGTTTACAGAAATGAAGGAAGGCCATCTTTCTGTGTGCTTATTCTAAAATTAGATGTAAGGGTTTTCTCACTCCCTGTTATTCAGCTGACAAGTTAATTAGTCATTAACATAAATATGAGAAGTTTGACCCCATTCTTAGGAGATCTTTTGTTTTTCTTTGCATGCTGGAGGAAAACTAGATCTAGAGAAAGTCTTGCTTGTTTATACAGCTCTTTCTGGTGATTTTGTTAGTCTTTCCAGATGTATATCTCCCTTCTCTCCCTCTTCAGTCTTACCACCCCCATTGCCTTCCCTTTCCATCATTTATTCTTTATCTTTCATGGTTTGACGTTGGCTCTATTTTACCCTATTGACTTTCACTGTATTCGTTTAAATCATTAACAAGCAATTAATATGTTGCAAGCTAAAACACTGTATTCAAACCAGTTATGTTAATTACTTGTTTTTACATATTAAGAGTTTAATTTTTTTCAAAATATAAAACTTAGATGTCTATCATATGATAGACAACCAAATAAATAGGATTAATGCTTGGGACTTCTTTCTCTTGTGTGAGTGAAGGACAAAGGTTTCCAGATCCCTTCTGTGGACATAATTCATCTGGAGCATGAGAACCCCAACTTAGTCTGTGAGGGATATTCTGACATTATCATTGGGCTACTAGAGTATCTAGATGAAATTCTGTGACCTACACAATTACACAAGAGTCTGGATTAAACAGTTTGTCCCAAATCCTCTAACTTCCTGTTCTCAGAACATATGATTTTTTTTTTCTAAAGTTCCTGCAACAAAAAGCAGGAAGAATAATCTGTAACTAAGCTAAACACTTGTGACAGGGAGAGAAGGAAAGAGAACATGGAATGCTGTCCCTTGTTTTTCTCAACCCTAACCCAGCCAGGATACATCTTGTCAGTGTAACACGGCATTCTTCCCTTTTAACTGGTAAAGTCCTTTTGGGCAAGTGGGCAATATGTTTGCACGGTTGGAGAAATAAATTCCCAGACCAAGTGCAGGCAGCAATGGTTCTGATCTTGGCCTGGAAAAATTAGATTGTCAAGTACAGTTTTTAATTTAAAGACACACAGACACTGTGGAGACCAGGATTTGAGAAGAGCAGATACAGGGTAGGACTTCAAAAAGCACAGTAGCTAACAGGTATAGTATTTTCCAGCATGCTGCTCCCCTCTCTCAGTGCTAGGTAGATGGCATTCAAGAGGAATTATCTCCTGCAGTATTAACCAACAACAACCTCTGGGTGTTTAAAAAATAGACATTTATTTTAGTACCTGTCCCTGAGGTTTTTGTTTCTCTCTGATCAATATAAAGCAAAAGTATGCATAAACTCCTCTCACACACTTTTAGAGTCCTTAATAGATCTTAAGGCCTATCAGAGTTATAGCCTTTGAGAGCTCTTCCCTATAGCTGTAAACGGCACAGCATGACCAGACTGGCTCTGGGTTGTGCTACCAAAATTGATAGGCAATACCCCTAAAGCCTGAATTTCATTCAAGTCAAATCCAGTAGATTTTAGGAAGATGTAGGAAAGAAAAAAAATAAATTGTTATACAACATAATGTATTTCAGAACTTGCTGTTACTGTATTGCTATGTTTTCTGGAAAATTTTCTGGTTGTTTGCCCTTTTATGCTTTTAGATTTCTAAGTATTTTAAGGTTGGGACTTCCACTGCTACCACTGTAAAATGTTGTGCAATTAATCATTTAGTTCTAGAAAATGAGAACATATCTTTGAGGCTGTGTCTTCTATAATTTGAAAATTGTATTTGGTTTTGAAATTGTGCATAATTATAGTTTTACAATATATATCTAATAGAATTTATATAATCAAGTAGTTATAGTGCCTAATTATATACAGTCATATAATTGGATAACTATATACAATAGTATATAGTCTGTAATCATGCAGTTATAGTGAATGGTTATTGTTATACTAAAACTATATACTACTGTTGCTCTTAATCCTGTTTCCTGTTCTCAAGATTGCATTTTTTGGTATCTGTTGTCATTGTCTTGAAATACATGGAGTTATAATCTCTTTGTGTATGATAATCTTAGTCATGTTTCTATTTTACTGGCTCACGTATACACACAGATCGTGGGGTAATATCCTACTTCTTTTATGTATCTCCCATTTTGGTTTACTTTACTGTTTTGCCAGTTTTTACAGGAAGAAAAGGGATTTAAAGTCCTCTTTGCAGAGTGCTAAAAATGTTAGTGACAACTAGGTTGCTAAGAAGATGAACTATTCATGTTCTGCTCTTTCTTCAGAATTTGTTAGCTGTCCTGAAAGTCAAAAGATAGTCATAGTCAGTATGGTTTGTAATTTAATGCATTTTTACCTTCTTACTACAGTTAATTCACTCTTGCAACACAGTTTCCATTTTGTAAGTTAAATTTAAAAGCGTCTTGTCAAGCTTTGTATCCTATACCCTTTTTATACATAAACACCAATTAAAATATTTCTTCTGCTTTACATACTTTATGTACTTCTGTAATCATGATGAGAAGTGGAACAATAGTGAAATATCTTGCAGAAAAAAGGGGTTGTGTTTGCCAGGTTACATATCTGAAATACCACAGAGATAGATGGGAAATATTGTTCCTCAGCTGCCATCAGCAAAAAAGAAGTCAAGAAAAAAGTCATATTCGGTGAGATGACAATCTGGGTGGACTGGGTGTGTATAAGGGAGGATGTGAAGCATGGTTCTCTTATCTTTTTGATTGGAGGAATCTTCTAAATACAGTTTACCTATAACATCACATACATCCTCTGGGAGCCAGGACTACTGAATGTTAATTTAGTTTATTCGGATGGACCTATGTTGTTGTAATGAGATCTCTACAAAACTCCAGGCAGTAGCTTAAAAGTGATGAGTATCCTATTGTACACCTGATCCTGAAGATTAACCTGATAGCCTAGGGCACTGCTTCATGTAATCTTAAATATCCAGTATGTGCTCACATATCTTCTTTGAACCAGTGGAACTGCAGGGTGTGAAACAGATAGACAGGAAAGTAATCATGTACTGTGAGAGTGGATTTAAAAGCCACAGCTGACGATGACAAAGCCAAACTGAAAGATTTACATCAAAATTATCTAAATCATCAATTTTAATTAAAAATATTTCAGATTGCAGACAGTAGCTTTGATTTAAATAATCACCTCTATTTTTATTTTGCATTTCTCCTTGTTTTCCTAAGGAAAGGTTAATCCACATTAAATGGTAACTATTAAAATACATTAATTTGCAAGTAAATATAAATTTTACACCCAGTTCAGTCCTTCTTTTTAATAGGATATATTCTAGCAATATTCATTTATTAAAGCAATTATACGGCACAGCATATATTTGCTCAGATGATTAGTTTTTTCATTTCTTACATATTTTCATAGTTTCTTACAGTTTAATGATGGACAATTATATAATCTAATTTCACTTCTATGAAACTAGCATTTATATTTCAAGCAGATGTCCATAGCCTAGAGATTTTAGTTATACTAAAGCTTTTAGGTCCTCTAGAGACTACACTGCATGGGAGAGAAATAACAAAGACTACTACTTCATTTCTACCTAAGGCTATCAGCAGGAAATAAATTATGCATCAAAAGCCTTGATAATAGCATCATATAAATGTACCCATGTTCCACTAATAAGAAATCCCTTTGTGCACTCCACACTGAAGTCTCTGTCAACTTAGTCTAGGTTTGTTGATTGTTTCCCATACCTTGAGCCTGCCCATTGCTATGGTTTGGAGAACGTGAGCAACATTTATCATCTAGTCATTGAAGAAATAAGGTTTTGGGTATGAAAATACTGGTGGTTCTGAAAATACTGATGTCCATGCCCAAAGAGCTATGGCTCAATGTCCAAATGGAAACCAGTAACAAGTGGTGTCCCTCAGGGGTCCATACTGGGAACAATGCTATTTCCTATCATCTTTAATGACATAGCTAGATTGAGTGCACCCTCAGAAAGTTCACTGATGACACCAAGCTGTGTGATGCAGTCGACACGCTGGAGGGAAAGGATGACATCCAAAGGAACCTTGGCAGACTCAAGGAGTGGGACCATGCGAACCTCATGAAGTTCAACAAGGCCAAGTGAAAGGTCCTGCACCTGAGTCAGGGCAATCTTTAATATCAGTACAGACTAGGGGATGAATGGATAGAGAGCATCTCTGTAGAGAAGGACTTGGGGATCCTGATGAATTAAAAACTGAACATGAGCCAGCAATGTGCACTTGCAGCCCAGAAGGCCAACCATATCCTGGGCTGCTTCAAAAGAAGTGTGACCAGCAGGTTGAGGGAAGTAATTCTGACCCTCTACTCTGCTCTTGTGAGACCCCACCTGGAGTACTGTGTCCAGTTCTGGAGTCTCCAGCACAAGAAAGACATTGAGCTGTTGGAGTGCATCCAGACAAGGACCATGATAATTATCAGAGGGCTGAGAGAACTGGAGTTATTTAGATCTGGCGACACCTTATTTTGACCTTTCAATATATAAAAGGGGCTCATGGGAAAGGTGGGAATTGGCTTTTTACCATAGTATGTAGTGAAAGGACCGGGAGAAACAGTTTTAATCTGAAAGAGGATAGATTTAGATTGGACATAAGGAAGAATCTTTTTACATTGAGGGTGGTGAGACACTGGAAGAGGTTGCCCACAGCAGTTGTGGATGTTCCATCCCTGGAAGTGTTCAAAGTCAGGTTGAATGGGGCTTTGAGCAGTCTGGTCTAGTGAAAGATGTTTGTGCCCATGGTAGGGGGGTTGGACTAGATGATCTTTAAGGATTGATTCCAATTCAAATCATTCTGTGAAATATCTGAGTATTTTATGTATTGGTTATTCTCTCCAGAACAAGTTGTTTACCCTGACCACTATGTAGCTGGATGAAAGCAGGGAACAACAGCCTTTTCTCACAGTTTCCCACTTGATTTTTGACAGAATAGCACTAACAAGTGTCTTCTGAGACAGTTTATTAGACTGTGTTCTGAAGGCAAAACAGGCAGTCCCCTGTACAAGGCAGGGATCCCAAAAGTTTTCCATGCCTTGAAACTTAACGTTGTCAAGACAAGCCCACCTTGACATCTAAATTAGTCTCTGGATTCCCATTTATACTTTCAGGTGCTAGTGACATTTGATGCCTTGGATATCCTGTTCCAACCACTTCACTGGTCCCTTTGAATGATTACTGAAACCCAAAATGAGCAAATTAAGTATCTTCCAGCTCATTTGCATCACATTTTCTTTAATTATCAGGGAATACACATTTAAGTCTATCACTTGGTACCAGGCCAATACCCAACATTTCCAATATCAAGAAACTGGGCAGTACACATCAGTCAGCTCACTACAAATTGGCAGTTAACATGATAGCTAGATGAGTTCACATGGGCATAACATTATTAATTAGGCAGCATCTGGGTTAGTCAAGATAGCAAAAGTAATTCATTGGAATAAGTATTTTATTAGTGTGTCCATCACTAAAGCAAAAGAAGAGGTTTTAATTAATTAATTTATAAAAATATTCACACTGTGGTGACTGTAACTCTGTCTCATCTGTAGAAGGGTATATTGTCACTTTATCACTTCATTATTTATTGTATTGTGGATATGAGTTACCCAACTGTAATTACTAGTACATTAGTTACAAGACAAACATTGCTGTCCACCTCTTAATAGCAATATCTGACAATTGACACTAAACGGCTCTTTTTCTGCTTTTTTGCTTGATTATTTCAGAAATGTGCATTCTGTCATTTAATTATCTAAAGATATTCTTGGAATATGGTGGGTTATGATACCTCCCGGTGTGATTAGAGATCTGATCTTTCTTTTTCCCCAAAAAAGACCATGAAATTGAGAGAGGGTGAATATATTTTTTTTATTTCTGCTGGTGTTAATAACTAAACAGATGGGGGGAAATGGTGTATTTTAAACAAATATATGCCATAAACACAACAGGAGACAGAGATTTCTATCTGACTGAGGAATATTTATCCAGTAATGCTAAGTAATACAAAGAAATACCGAGAAGCACAGAGACCCTGTTGATTTTTCAAGGAGCTCATAGGTTGGACAAAGTACATTTCAAGCACTGAAGAGAGTGGAAAAAGATTTACTTTAAGGAGAAGCTCTACTGAAAGAGCAAGACGTAAGTTGTTAGGGCTGTTAAAACAATCAGGCTTGCCAAGCCCCATACTTTTTTTGGATGGAAGACCTCTTAAGAGTATTTTTTCCCTGTTGCTTTCTTCTTTGTGTCAGGTGGTTTACCACACATTAGAGTGGAATTCTCTTTCTGTGCCTTATCCACTTGTCCTACATCTTAGACATGTGTGAGAAATTTGCTGGAAGCCCTCAAGGATAGATGTTTTATATAATACTTGTGGCGATGGAGTACACATGTACACATGAAGTAATTGCATTTATAAAAGTAAAATTAATTGAATATGGAATACTAATAAGCAGAAAAAAGAAAGACATGGTTGAAAAATGGTAAATAATTCTAAATATTCAGTCTACTTTCAGAAACATTTAACACACAAGCTGTACTACAATTTATTTTTATCATGTTCGTTGTTTGCACAGCAGTTTTATTCTTCAAAATATTTCAGTCATGTTTAGTGAAAAGAAACAAACCCAAGTGGCTTACACAGTCATATTGCACAACACGAATGGTGAACAGGAACTATTTAAAATAAACAGGTGACATTCCCTTGTGAAAAGCCACCCATTTTCTGGTATTAATGTGGTATTAATGCAATAATTATTTAATCTATATTTAACATTCAGGTGGCACAAGCAATATACCCAAAGTACATTTGGTTTTTTGATCCTCTGGAAACCTTTGCATCATATTGCTTCAGTTGCTATGCCTGAAAGGTGCTTTACACTGTGAAGTTTAGGGGGAAAAATGTGCTTAATCTGTCAAGGCATCTGCAAACCAGTGCTGGTCCTGGAGGTGCAGGGCAGCAGAACCTCAAGCTCCCCCTTACAGTTTTCAGCAGGTAAGTTTGGGATCCCACTGAGCCAGCCAGCCTGTCCATGGCTCTAGGTCCCATCCAGATGCAGGCACCATGCCATCAGGTACAGTGGGACTCAGTAGCTCAGGCACAGCTCAGTCCTAGGTGTCTCCAGCCAGTGTCTCTACCAGAGCATTTAGCTGTCTCGGAGCATCAGTACCACAAGGTGGTGTCCACCTGATAGACACTGTGGCAATACCACTCCACTCCACTGGACCCTAAAAAAGCCAGCGAAGCTGCTGATACTGCAGTGTGCTTAGAGCCAGAGGAGTGTTGGATTAAAATCATTTTCCTGAAACACCAGCAAAGCGAATGCCCTGGAGAGGAAGCTCCGACAGGACTGTGCTGCAGCGCTGGGGCAGCTCTCATTCACAAGTAACTCAACTTCAGCATACTGTAGTTTAAGTCTCTACAGGGAAGATTAATCCTTTGGAGGAGGATTAAGCTACAGTGAACCAAGGCCACTTTATTTCTGAATGGGAAAGGCCACACGGGGATTTAATATACATTATCTTATGTGCTTTGATTTCACAGCTTTAGTTAATTCATCTTAACTTCCCTGAATTCCCTTGTGTAGACAAGCTTTTTGTCTGCAGAGAAGCTCTTGGAGTTGCTTGTAAAGCTCCTTGTGCAGCCCGACCAGAAAGCAGGTTGGAATGATTTCTGTGCCCCTGAAGGAGCTTATACCTGTCTAGATACTATTAAATTACCTCTTTCTCAGACGGTTGATCCGTGACACCCTTAGAAGGACTATTTTAATTAGATTTTTTTGAATGGACCAGAGAAAAAGGATTTTTTTAAAAACTAATCTCTGGGTTATTTTAGAAATCTCTCATGAATGGTCTTTTCAAGGCTTTCAAATAGCACGAATTGCGTACAGCTGCACAAACAATATTTTCTCAAGCATTGATATGTCTGGGCAGTGCAGTTTAATAGGTTTCCTTGCCCAGTGGGATTTTTCTCTGTTTTGGTGGTGGTTGTAAGAAAAATTTTTGTCTATATGGAAAGCAAAATGAGAGGAGTTTCCATTCTCTGATCCTAAAGATCTTAATCCCTTCCTCTCAGTGGCACAAGTGACACAGAACTGAGTTGAGGAGGATGCTGTGGAAGCTGCTGTAAGAATAAAGGCATGATTTTGCTGATGTTGTCCTTTGTGGAAATGAGTCTGCTCATTTCTTGACCAGTTAATGTGATTTACTGATAGGCCGTTCTGATAAGGTGCTTCCTGGTGCTGGTGAATCATAATCCAACTTTACTGTTTAACCACATCATGACATTTCACATATCAAATTAAACTTTTGTCAAGCATTTCTTCACTGGGACACTTGGAAACACAAAAAGACATCTCTTGTGCATTCTATACAAACTTTACTATGACTTAATTCTGTAGCAGTCAATAAATATTTTATCTTTTTAATACATAATTAGGTGCTTAGGGGGCCTATGTTCATGTGGACAAAATCATGTGAGAACAGAGATACTGAACACAAAAAGGAATGTAAGTAATAGCTAAACATCAAGGTCCAACTGTTTTCTACCAGTAATACCCAACGGTAGTGTTCATCAATAGTGATCTCAGTGGGGCTAGGAAAGATTTTAAAATACAATACAACATGAACAAAAGAGAGAAATTCTCTTTAAATTAGCTCTTTGTGACCACTTGCACTAAAATTTACCTATGAATTCAGGAAATGGAAACAAATCTTTTCTAAATATAGCTGTGGTACCTGTATTTATATAGCATTGTACTAAAAGCTTAGTAACTGTTCAGTGTGTTCTAATGTTTGCTTTTCCTCCTCTTTCATACAGCTGATTGGATTTGTGTATGCCTGTTACGTGATCAGTATTTTCATGGAGGAAGAGGACAGCTGTAAGTACTGATACACACCTCTCTGTCTCTGGAGCCACAGTACCTGGGGTGAGACTTGGTCTTGCATTAACTACCAAGGCAAAGAGCAAAGTTTGAAAAATGGCCATTTACAGTGTACAGTATCACTCTGATCAGTCTTAAAATAGAATCACAGAATGGTTTGGATTGGAAGGTACATTTGAAGGTCATCTAGTCTAATATCCTTGCCATGGAGAAGGACATCTTTTAATACATCAAATTGCTCAAAGCCCCATCCAACCTGACCTTGAACACTTCCAATGATGGGGCATCCACAACTCCTCTGGGCAACCTGTTACAGTGTCTCACCACCCTCACAGTAAAGAATTTCTCCCTAATATCTAATCTAAACATACCCTCTTTCAATTTGAAACCATTCCCCCTCATCCTATCATTACATTCCCTTGTAAAAAGTCCCTTTCCAGTTTCCTGTAGGCCCCCTTCAGTAATTAGTTAGACCTGCTCAACACTGACAAGTAACTAGATCATTCATCTGAAATGCTGACCCCATGTTCTTAACATGTTTTTATCAAGAAAACCCTTATATACATACCCATATTGTTGAAAAGGTTTGAAAATATGAATGCCTTTCAAAAAGTATTTATCAGAAGTCATTAAATGGGCATTGGAAAAATCTGAATATGTTGAACATTTTGGTAGGATGCTGTGAGTATTGCCTAACAAGCTCACCATGCCCACATGACTAGCAAAGGGATTGGTAAAAGCAGCAGTGAGACTGCAATGGTACTGGATGAACAAAGAGGAGTGAATACAAGAACAAGTCTATTTAAAAAAAAAGGAGAATATGTGATCACGTTAGTTACTTCCTCTCATATACAAGGAATTGAGTAGTGAAATATCTACATGTAAGAAAAAAAAAAGAAACAAATGCCACTACCATTTTATGGCTATAGGATGAATAATACACAACCAAATACTTATTCATAAACCGTAATGCAGGTGGTTTGTTTCTTCTCAGAACATCACTGGTGGGTGAAATGAATGCAGCATAAAAAATTAATTCAGTTTATAGGAAAGCATTTGATAATATCTGGAAAATCTTATTGAAAACGTAATTCAAGTAATTCATGGCTTCAATGGAAAACCAGACTTTTTGATTGAAAACAGTGTGAAGGACCATAAACAAAATACTTTCCCATTGCTACAAATGTTCGGTTGTCCATCATAATGCAACAGACATTAATGACAAATCTATTTTAACACTGTCATTTAGGTTTCTAATAAGAAGAAAATATATCAAAGAGATTCTCAGATAAAACTGAGAGGGAAAGAGTCATAAACATGTTGTGCACATAATGTACTGTGAAAAGCACAAGGAGCCTGGACAAAGACTGGTGCTGTAAAGGAGAAATATAAATGCTTGGAGGAGCAACATAAAGTGTAGGTCTTGAGCGGGAGAAAAAGCCCAGACAAGGCTCCCTTGGAAAACTGGGAATTGCCAGTTAGTCAGGAACCGGTGACACAGGGTAACAGCAGAGGATAGCATGGCAGCAAGATGGCCATATAATTTGGGATATATAAACAGAGTGTTTGGTTGGTGAAATCCAGAGACAGGTGCCCTTTCCGTATGTCCGGGGTGAGTCATGATGATAGTCAGGGCTTCATATGGATATCTGAAAACTTCGTTTGTGACAATTACTAAAAAAACTTCTGGAGCAGGGAGGCTTTGTTAAATGATTGGGAGAGACAGCAGACTGATAAGGAAGACACAAACTACAGTGCTTCTAAAAGAATAATAGTGTGTGTATGTGCACAGCCACATGCAAACACAGATATATCTGTACCTGGGAAGACAGACTGTATGCTTTTTACGTAAGTATGCTATATTATTGTTGGTTTTGTTCAGTCCTTTATAGAGTGCGTCACACATCCATGTGTTATGCATGTGTGAAAGAAAGACAAAACTCCCACCAAAGAATACACATTCTTGGAAAATGCAGTCACCTGCTCAAGAGTGTATGTGGTTTATATTCAGGGCCTTACAAAAGGGTTATTGTCAAGTTAACAGCCTTGTTCACTTAGAAAATGTATCTGCTTCAGAAGAGTCAGAGAAGGGTCTGCCTCTGACTTCCGAGGCTTGATTAATTTTTCTCTGACTGTGAGCACACCTTACTTTCTTCTGTTTTGTGCCATATAGTACCAATGGAAATTTAAATCACCAAGAATGAAGAACAGTTGACATATATATATTAAAGAGTAAAACATATCAAGTGCTAAGGTGATCCAATACAAACCAACCCAGTGCCCATTCTCCACAAAGGAACCAGATATCTGGGTTTAATTTTTATTTGTCTTCCAGAACTGCCGATGGTGATTTGGTGTTTGTAATATACAAGTGCAAACTATCATACTCATCTTGAAAAGTATGATATAATTTAACTCTATGTCCTTCACTAGGAATGGGCAAGTTTCCCATCCTTATTTGCACCTTTACATATAATCTCCTAGGTTCTTATGTGAATAGATTTTTTTTTAGTTAGTGGAGGATAACCTCAAGCAGAGGGTGGGAGAGGTGTGCTGAAAATGGAGCAAAGAAACAGAATAGATACAACTGGGATATTTTACAACCAGTGGAGGGAAATAATTTCTGGCATGTTAATTCTTTTTTATTCCTGTTAAGATGTTGAATCCAATCAAAAGCAACTAAATAGTGCTTTAGTATCTCACTTTGTGCTAATTTGCATCTTAATGCCCATTTGTGTTTTAGAGTCCTCTATGCTTATAGATAAATGCATTGAAGAAAAATGTTAAATCATTTATCAGTCCCACAGATATGTTTTAAATGAAGAAATGTCTGTGTAAGACACAGTGGGAAAATGATTTGGTTAAGTAATTAGATGAGAAGAACAGGACTTATTCTGTAAAACTTCACATTTTTAACTTGCAGCAGAATGAGCAAAAATTTATTTAAGAGAGTAGTACAGTGGTGCTTCAAAATAGTCAGGTTAAAAGTGAGCAGTGATTACATTAGGATAAAAGTCCAAGAAACTGCAATGAAAGAGCAATTTTTTGCATTTTAATACGATGCAGCAGATTCGTTTCCTAGGTAGATGCAGCTATTCTCTCATATTTTTGCAGTAGTTTGCACAGAATAAATCCTCAGCCATCTGAGAGTCAAATCCTCCCTAATTAAATATACTCTGCAATATTCAGGGCATCAAGTTAACCCCAGTTCTTGGTCTGAAACCCATCAGGAAGACTTAAAATTTAATAATAGCTGCCTGTTTAGCCTCTGTGCAGTGCTTAAATGGATTTTAAGCCTGACATTTCAGCTGATGGACACTTTTCTGAACAGTAATAATGCTTGAGGAAACATTTATTTCCAGCTATTGCTCACCTTACCTACATTTCAGACTGTAGTTAACTTTTACTTAGAAGGAAGATGATAGCAGGTCAAAAGGAATGAAAAAGAAGACATGTAAAAGGCACATTGCTGTAGTGGGGTTAATACCTTCCATCATTCATTCTAATGAAAAAGTCTATTTATATCTCTTCCCTTCAGTTTTTCATTTCTCTCTTTGTAGATCTATCAATCTATACAAGCCCCTTTGAAGGAACAGAATATGTGAAATCTGTAATCATAAAAGCCTGTCACTATCCTGTTTGTGAATCATTCTCTCCTAAAAATGAACTCAGAAGCTTGTTGCTACCTGGTCAGAGGTTGTGAATGGTTTTAATAAAGTGGAGTCTGGCAACTAGGCAAAATACATTGTTAAAACCATTATTAAATTTCTGAATAGTTTCCGGACTTTCTTTGGGAAGCAGTTGATAACAGTATTGTTGCTAAATACTAATTCATAAATATGGCATTGACACATGTCAGAAGTGATAGTGTTGTACTGTATGTGAACTTGTGGAGTGGAAGCTGAGTTGCATACAAATTGCATAAGGAAAAAAAAGTAAAGTGAAATCAGAGGCGAAGATTTGCCACTAATCTACAATTGTGATTTCAGCACGTATTATAAAAACAAGACTGAAACACCAAAAGGTCAATTTGAGGAAGCTCAAGCCTCTTTTGTGCATGAGCAAAAATAAAGGGAAAGGCTTCCATTCACCATGAAGGAGAGCTTAATCCCCTAAATGAAACTACAATAACAAAATTAATAAACAAAAATTATTTTTTTCTCTTCCCTATGCCAGTTGTATGCAGAGCTCAGCTGTACTTTCAGAACAAAGAGGAATATGAATCTGTTTTAAAAAAGAAAGAGTTTCCTCGTACTATGGTATCAATAGAAACCTCCATATGCCATCATTAGATAAATATTAAGTAAAGCAAGATACATTATTACCACGGTTGAAAAACTACTGCATTGCCTTATCTGACATATGGCATTACATCTATACACACCATTGTGCATCTGTTGGCAGCAATCAAATGAGAAAGAAAGAATTCTTCACATTTAATTTAATATTTGTAGTTACACAGTAGGTCCAGCAATGATAAATTTCTTATAAATACGCTATTTTTTGCAAAAGGAATGAAGAATTAGCAATAGCTAATAGCAACAGACCCCTATATGTCTGTATGTGTGATTACCTTTACATGTAAATACACAAGTTTCCTTAACTAAGCAGTTTTGGGAAACTCACTAATAATAAATTGTGATTTCCCATGTGACTGACCATTTGCCTTCTGAAATAGAGAGTTTTTGTCATAAAATGGTTAATATAAAAGGCGAGCAAGAAGGAGGATCCTGCAGTATACTTCTATTGGGCGTTACAAGAATCAAACGTTCCCAGACAACAGCTATCCTAAATTACCTCACTGATAATTGAGAACTTACAAAACTTTCCAAACAGCAGCCAGCATCACAGGTCATCACTGGGCTTTAGCGCTTGCTGCTCTTACCTTTAGACCATAATGACTTGAGATATTGAAACAAATATGTTGTTACTGATCAATGGATGAATATGCTTGACACAGACTTTTAAAATTATAATGTTTTACTATCTGGCACTGAGACAGCACTATAGCTGCCAGGTTGACAGCATTCTCCTGGCTTTAGCATTTCTGTAAAATGGTGGTGACTATCAGTATTTTTGGAAGGCTCAAAAAGCCATTTGCATCTTTCTGTTAATCTGGACAAAGCAACCTAAAACCCCAGAATTCTGATATACCAGTTTTGGTAAAACAACAGAATCAATTATTTTCACCAGGCATAGACTTTACGTATCTTCTAGGCACAAAATTGTAATGTCTCCATAATCAAAATGTATTCTGTAGATGTTCATTCAACTGAAGAGTTCTCTTCAAACAAATGTAGACTCCTGCAGAGTTGAAGTCTAATATAACTGTCCTCAAACATGTCTGTGACATCTGGAAATCCAGAGAGCCAAGCTAATGCCACAAAACATCTGGCTGATGATAGGTGATCTCTGCTGCTCCTTGCACTGAGGTGCTGCCCATGTTTCAGGGTGGCTGGTGCCAGGGAGTGACTCATTCCCTGCTAGCAGCTGCTCTCATTGCCTTGCAGATGCCCACCATGATCCAAAGGAGAGGTTGAAGTGTGACCAGAAATAGCACCAGGAATATCCAAGAGTCTCCCTCAGTTCAGCTGTGGCCCAGGCCAATCTCACCAAACATTTAATGGAGACAAACGTCAAGATCCAGTTTCTGTAGACTTTAGAGGTCCGTCCAGCTGGAGTTTGTTGATTAGATGAAGACTCAACTATTTACTATCCTGCTTGTACCTGACTCCACTTTCTCCCATACTGGAAATGTGAGGGATGAACCTGTCATTCTAACAGCACTGTATGGTCCTACAGTCCTCTTGGTGTCCTCCTATTTATCATAAGCTTTAATGTGTGAATTAGCTGGAAACGCATGCTCACTCCTATACTAACCTAACACAATGAATTCTGAAGTATTTAATAAAGGAAGAAATACAGCAGGGATGTTATATGATTTAAATCAGCACTACATACTATTTAAATTTTTCTTGTTTATTTTATTTTTTAAAATTAAGTTATCACACATTGCCTGCTTGTTCTCATTCCTATGGAAATGTGGGCATAAATATAATGCACATAGCCAAGGGTAAAACCTCTGAGGTGTTGTAAAATAAAAGCAGTTAAACAACATAAATGCTAAATACGAGGAGAAATCTTGATCCTAGTTAAGTCAGTGGCAAAAAAAATTGCAACAGAGACTTGATTCTCCTGTCTTTTTTTTCTGCTTAAAAACTATAGATGAATAATCTGTCATAGGAAAACAAGTCAAACAAAAAACCATACCCATTTCACTCTCTGATTTTACATTCCCCTAGCAAAATATACAAAATAATCTTGATTTTCCAGTTGCAATCTCCATGGTCTGTTACAGAACACCTTGTTATAGTTGAGGGATTGTCTTTAAATAATAGATAATGGACAGCATACGAAAAGGGAAGTCTTGGCTGTGTAATACTTCCAGCAGCAGCAGAAGTTATCTGTCTGAAAGTACCACACATGCAATGTGGAATGCAGCATGAAAGGTTTACCCGGACAGGGTGCAGACAAAGTGTAGAAAAGGGCATCATCTGAATAACACATGTAAACCAATTTGTTTTTCCTTGATAGAGCATAGCTTACTCTAGGGTGTGAATCAAGCAACCTGAAGAAATCCCCTTGAAGTTTCTATACCACTTGAGTAAAGTATTTTAGTCTATCTTCAGTAAAGAATTTATTTCTTATTGTAGAGTTGCCTCTAATTTCCTCTTCTTGCACCAAGTTTAATTATGACTTTGAACCTGGACTAACTTGCCTGGCAATAGGTATGAAGATAATAGCGAAGATGCCATTTCCATGCAAGCCAGCAGCTCTTTTTTTTTCATTAAGGAAGAGGGTGACTGAAATTATGAGAGTCCTCCAATGCCTTCCCAGAATTCTTCCCATAAGCATAAGTCGGAAATTTTTGCCTTGAATTCAATAGGAATGAACCACCTTAAACACTTTAACACTAAGAATTGTTATTGGATATTCCTCGGAATATTAGTAGGTGAGAGCAATAGTGGTGAACACACAGTACGGCTTTGAAATGTTCCTGTGAGAAAAACCTAAGTACCCAGAGCCAGCTGCCTGGCACTACGGATAGCTCAGGAGATGGTACATACTCTCCTCTATTTCATACATCAAAGTGATACTTAATCATTTTGATCACATCAGAGTTATCCACTCATTCTTTTCTGTGCAAAGTTGAGGGCCAATATTGGCCAATTTTTGCCTGTTTGGATAAATACTTACACATATATACACATTTGTGTGTAGATGCATATGTATATGCATATGGATTGATATGTATTTGTATACATATGTATTTTGTTTCCAGAATAAGTATGTACAGACTCCCCTTAGCTTTGAATTGATTTCCAGACTGATAACTAGAAAAAAATGTTTTTAAAGCTAGTTCACAACTACATCATAAATTTCTGTTTTCCAAATATAATTCATATTAAGCCTTTCTGCCATTGATTCTGATTATTATATGTCATATCCCATATATATTTATACACATGCATATATATACACACATAAAAGACAATTAACTTCAAATAGGAGTATACTTATACAGTTTTCCCTAAACTGGGGATCATACCTTCCTATAAGATTTTTTTGTTTACTACTGTAATAAATAATATTCTTATTAAAATGGAAACAGTATTCTTATTAGAGGGCCTATATTGTTTAGTGAGAGTCCCTTGACATTTCTTAGGTCCATGCATTGCTTCCCTACTCCCAGATACTAAGTATGCTCTTTTTTAAGTAGTTGATTCGATTCAAGCATCTACTTAGCTAATTCAATATTGATTTTGCTTTAGTCTCCTCCTCCCACCTCCTGAGTCTTTCTGTTTAAATTAAATCTGCTTTGAAATGGATGCTAGCTCAACCCCCATTTGCCAGCACCTTGGCCTTTTCACTTAGATTGCATCAACCGTTAAATCAATCTTATTCCAGCATCCACCATCCCTCTTCCCAGCTTTCCACTTGACGTCACATACAGGCCTAAGTGGTGCCTGTTTGTGTCTCTACCTTTCACCCAGCTTCTCCATTAAAATGAAACCTCTTTACAAACCCATTTTCCACTTCCAGTACCAATCTTCCTACTTCTTTATTCCTAAATGGCAACAGCTTTGTGTCTGTTTTAATCTGTGGATCTTGAAAAGACACTTTTCAGACTCCCACTCCTCTGTGTAAATGCCATCTCCTCCAGGTCCTAACTTCCATGCAGGCAAGTTATCCTAATTTTTGGGCCTCAGTTTAAGTAGTATCATTTCGTTGTTACTGTTGCTTGAGTGATAATTACCCAGTTAGCACATCATGCCTAAGGGCTCTGTCTTTTATTAACTGATACCTTAGGTGTGGGAAGCATGAGCCTGGAGTGAGTTGTGCACCTGTGTGGTGAGGTGGTGTACAGAGCCAAGGAGGCTGCGGGATTAACCAGGCTCTGCACTGGGCCATAAATTATCTTTGTTATATGCTGATAAGGAATACTTATATGCTGGGGATTCAGTGAGCTGAACAGTTACAATTGAGATAAATATCCCCAGGGCTTCCCATTACACATATCTCAATGTGTTTGACACACTCGACAGACTTGTGGATGAATTAGACAGCCAGAGTTCTCAATGCCCTTTCCTTTATGCTCATGTCTGGTCTGAGACTGCTGGTGAGGTTTCATTTTAGAAGAAAGAAACATCCTCCCTTATTCCTTACATACAACAGCCTCAAAAATGAAAACAGATCCATATAGAACATCTGAGCCGAGAGACTGCCACTGAACTTTCCTGAAGCTGAGGTTTATTCACAATTTCTTTCTAATATTACGCTTTGAAATACAGCACTAAAAAGCCCAAACTGCTGATTTTTCGTTTTAAGGGAGTATCCATGATATCCATACAGTATGGGTCCTATTGTATGTAATGTACCCCAGTGTATGTAGTCATACATTATCACCTTAGAGGCTACTCAAATTATTTTACAAAGCAACCACTGTATAAATTCCAAAGGAGATGGCTAACCAACACAAATCAGTGAAGTACATTGAACCAAGCCATGAATTTCAGGTCACAGTTGGGTAATTTTGGAAGATCATTTTACTTGGTAATATATATTTTTTCAAAATGTGGCAAAATCAAATAACTCAAATAAGAATTAACTATCTATAGTTTGACCCATCTTTGAAAATCTCGGCCCTAAATCTCATAAATTGAAGGGTAACCAGCATATTCCACCAAGAAAAGTTGTCAGTTCTGTTTGGAAAAAGAAGGGATAACAATGTTGATTATTGATAAAATCAAAGCAAGAGAAAGACCCATGCAAATGAAGTATCACAAGGATTTCTTAGGAGAACCTCAGCCAAAGAACAAGAGAAAGGAGAAGGTACTCATATATTAAAACGAATTCAAGTGGTTTTTTGCTAAACTCTTTTCTTTATCCCATTCAATTTTTACTGTAACCTATTCTTTAGTTCTCTCTACTGTGTCTCAGATGTCATCACACCTTCAAACTTTCATAAAATAACCTTTCTAAATTCCTCCTATTAGTAAACCTGGACTTGTTGTCTGTATGTTGTACTTTTCAGATTTTCTAGTCGTACTATTTCAATGGCCCTAATGGTTTCAGGATAAAAGAGAAGTAAGATTTATAGCAAGAGGTGTTATCTTACTAAATGGGATGATATAGCCAATATGGTTTTCCAGCTGGGCCAGTTGGTCAAATAAAATATATTATCTCCTCCTAAAAAACCTATTTTTCAAAAAGTTTACTCTATATTTAGATGTGCTTTTATTAGCTCTGTATCATAACAAGTCTTTCTCTTACCAGTGCTCTATGATCAGGGTCATAGCTGGACTCACTTTAAACTTAATTTGACATTCTTTTGCCTTGAATCAGTAAATATACAGTTGGTTTTGTTAGCAGAAATTTCACCTCAGTACATCTGTGGTTTTCTCAGTATTACAGCTTAGGTGAAGCAAACTCAAATAATGCTATGTGGACTCTCACCATTTATGTGATGACTCTTATTCCTTGACATTTTTTTCTACTTGTTTTTGTTTTTTTCTTTCTCTTTAATCATGACAGCGTGTTATTTTGGAGAACTGACATTCAGGAGTTACAAGGTTTTCATAAAAGTGTATTTTTTACTTCATCTTTCCTCAGGGAAAGGATTTTTTATTGGTGAGGTCAGTATTGCATTATCTTTCTTTATCATTAACAGAGTGATTCACTGGTAGCTTCAAAATCAGTATTAATCCTGTTACAGATTCTATTCCTGTTTTGCACATTCATCTTTCGTCTAATATAAAATGATACTGTTAGCACAGATACCAACTTTCTAACAATAAGAAAAGCATTTACCAAGCCATCATGTTTGCTGACACACATGATATTTCTTTTTTTGCTCCATCATATGTGAGAAGACCACTGACCACTGTAAGCTCCAGTTTTGTAATGATCTATGTTCTTAGCTCTAATTTCAAAGCTGAGAATATAGTCATATTGTATTTTGGTGTTTTGAGGAACTAATTTGAGTTGGTGACAAAGATGGTAATACCAAAAGAAATATTAAGAGATCAGCAGGATGACTCAAAGGTGAAGACAGAACAGAACAAAAGCAACAACAATATGAGGTGCAATAAGTTTCCCCATTGGCAGAGAAGCACTCAGAGACAAATGAGTACTCATTACTGCACTTGGATGGGATTAAGTAGTAAATTTACCAGACACATCCACAATGGCTTTGGAATACTGGTTGATCAGATACTCTGGGTCAGGCTGAGGGTGCCATGGAAGGACTTGACAATGCATTTACTAGGGCTAGAGAAGCCTGGCATGACACTGATCAACAGAAGGGTTATTTTGTTTGCTTTCCCATCTTGAAAAACTAAAGGCAAGAACAAACAGAAGATTAGAGCTTGATGGTTTGTGCTCATCCACAGAGATAAAAGATTGAAAGGAGAAGATTGAGAATCTGGAGATCACAGAAAGAGCTTATTCACTTCTGTTTCTGATCTGTAGACTTGAATTCAGAGAAGGCACAGTAGGACCACAGGCTTGCCTGCGGGTTAGTCAAAGAGGCAGAATGTGGGAATTTTTGCTGGGATGAGGAGAGGAAGGCTCCAGCAGTGCTTAACAGAGGAAAAAAAGGTAGTTTGGAGTATAAAAAGGCTGAAATCCTGGAAGATGTGTGGTAGAAAGCCTTGGGGTCAGCTTCCTCAAGCTAAGCACAGTGTAGCTGTGTACGGGAGTCGTGGAGGAGACAATGCATAAAACGCCCCACACTGAAGAGCAAAGCTCAATGTGGTGAAACAGGATTTTGACACAGAGTGTCACTAATGGTCATGGGAACAAAGACAGGATGATAAATGAGAAGGAAGATGTGGAAATGGAAATTGCCTCATCTGAAATGGACAAGGGTGTTAAACAATGTTAATGGGCTTGATATCATAAAGTGGAAAATTTCACCAGATCAATATTATTCTGGAAACACTGATACCTGGTGTCTCAGGCTACTGGAAGTATCAATTTTAGCATGTGCATCAATTGTAAATGTCAGATTTGTCAAGCTGAAGAAAATAATTCTGTACCTGGACCCCAGCAAAGTCAGCTTCTAATAAAGTAGGGGAGGGTCAGGGAAGAAGATGACTCTCCTGACACAACAAATTTAATGGGCAGATTTATAATATTAAGCAGATTTTAAAGCAAAGATTTGAAAATCAGGCTACAAAGACAAGAAAAATTGCAACATGGTCTGAGTGTGCTAGCGCTTTCGTCAGCCAGAGCTTTGA
Organism: Aegotheles bennettii; assembly: GCA_013398125.1. Lineage (NCBI taxonomy): Eukaryota > Metazoa > Chordata > Aves > Caprimulgiformes > Aegothelidae > Aegotheles > Aegotheles bennettii. The sequence goes on along the minus strand of VZRW01006181.1, from coordinate 168,290 downwards.
AGTAGATGTGCACACTCCTCTTTATAAACAGCTCCCAAAGAAAACCACAACACAAAACTCAAAGGAAGCAGGATTAATTGGATTATAAGACAGCACACTTTTTAAATGGAAAACTGAAAGTTTCTAGGTCACACAGAATAGAAATGAGAGGCTTGTAACTGTTTCTCCCTTGTTGTCTGTGTCCATGTCTTTGGAGAACCATGCTTCCCATCTGAGTTTCAGACAAGTCTCTGGCTTCTTGAATTGCAGCAGACTTTGCTTGTCTTCTCCGGTCCTTAGCAGTGCCTTCTCTCCATCATCTCTAAGAATTGCCTGGTTTGCTGCTCCTCACTGCAGGGTCAGCTTGAGGAGCAGGTCAGCAGGTCCTTGACATTGAAGTGTACTGTGCTGTGCCACACACACAGACACGCTCTCCTGAACATCCTCAGCTCACTCCTGTTCACTCTTCTGAAGACAAAGATATGAACACATGAAGCAATATCATGTCACAGAGGCTGATAGCAGCAAAGTTCAGAAGCAGTCTTCTATCCCTAGAAATGTGGGAACAAAAGTCCAGAATCACTTAGTGATAAAAAGGGTTGCTCCTGTCCTATAACCTATTTTTTAAAAATAATGTTAATATTCTTCTGTTGTGAATGGGTGATGTGAACTTTCTTCTGTGCGTAGAAGTCCTTTCCTCCAAATGTCACAAGTGAAAGGCATGGCTTTATGTCATGCATTTGATCTTGTAAATACTTTGGTCTAGGAAGTTTGTAATTAATTATTCAACAGAATTGAATACGGTCTGCATTATATAAGGGGACATTGATTTCACATACTAAGGCATCTATGATGTCTTGTTAAGCTTAAAAACAGCAGTTGTGATATTCTTGGATACATAATAATCAGGCAAATATAGATACTGAAATTTTGTCTCAAAAAGAAATAATTGGATCATGCTGACAGATGTGTGAAGCAAAAAGAAATTGGTATGGATGCAAAGAGCAACAGGCCAGAAATAGAGCCCTTTGGGACTCAACTGATAGGAAAAATAACTACTTGAAGGAGCAAAACACCTAACTTGCAACTTAGCAATGAACTGTAAGTGGAGTAGATCAATTCCAGTCAGTCCTAGCATCTGCACTAAACATTTTTAAAAGAACTCTGTAGTTCAAACTCGGCAGAAATATAAAAGCTCACTAATACATAACACATATCCCTGAATCAGAGTACCAAAAAAAATCAAAGCATAACTTCAAAAAGCAGATTCAGAGTTCTCTCTCTTCTGAAGCCAACTTGAACACATTTATTATGAAGATCATGTGTTTGGAGGTGTGGCTGAAACTATAGCTGTCTTCTGTACAACAGTCTTGACTACTTGAGCTGCCATTTTAGCGGATTGACTGAGTATGTGTTGTGAAAGCTCAAAGGCACTGTTTCTGTCTTGGTACTATGTGAATGTAATTGATAGATGTAGTTTCTGGGCATTTAATATCTTTTAAGCATGAATTATTTTTACTTTGCTATCTTAATTTGTACATAGGCAGTGTAGTAACTTTAATGATAAGAAAAAGAGGGAATTCCAGAGCTTTCTGCACCGAAGGGATTAGAGCAGAAAGGGTGCCAGACAGGGGAAAAAAGAAGCTACAATTTTTCATGTTTCTAATTTTCTTACTGTATAAAAATTATTTAGGAGGTTGTAATTGGAATCATTTGTAATTTACTTTGGTCATATGCAGAAAGAGGTATTGTATTTGAAATCTGATTTTGAAACTAGCAATAGCACCTTTAAATACAAGCCTCAGAAAAAAGCTTTCTTTGTTTGACGTGGTTTTAAAAACAACTTCGATATGCTTTTTTCCATAAATAAATAACAAGTAATTTTGTTATTCATCATTAGACAAGTATTTTAGCCACCAAGACAAAAATTAAGAAAAAATATGTAGTATTCTCATTATAATGTTAGCATTTTCATTGAAAGAAGGAACAAAAAACTAGTGACCTATATAGGAAGAAAACATATCATCAGAAATATTTTGTTCGAACAGCTTTGCTGATGGAAAACATAAGTCATAGCCAACTATGCTGAGATGTATGGGATGTTTGATGCTCAGTCTGATTTCCTTTGCCGAAAAGATTAGGCTCTGATAAATATTTAAAGAGAGTAAAATAAAACATTTGAAACCAAAATGGAAAACTATTCCTTATTGACTTAAGTTTTGCATACGGGTTTGCAGATTAGCACTATGTCACAAAGAATGGATGTTTGCTGAAGCCTAAGGGAAAGAATTTCTATATATTCACAGCTTAAAGTGTATGATTTTCTGATATTAAATTAGTGATAATAAATGTGACAAGCATTTTTCCTGTGGACCTTAAATGTGATGACTGTAGTCTTCTAGGAACTTCTACGATGTAGTGGCCAAGAGTCCCTATGATCTGAAAGTGAATGAGAAACACTTACTTTAAGAAAAAAATGTGATTAGGCAGCCTGTCATTTACCTTCAGTAATGGGATGGTATGTCTGAAAATACCTTTCAAAGGCATGTTACTGGGAACTTTTGGAAAGGTATTTTCGTACTTGGAATGACTCAGGGATCTGGGATAAGAAGGTTAGAGCCACTGTCACTTTTTAACAACTTTGATCTTCCTCATACTTTTTTCATCTCACTGGTCAGTCTTATCCTTAGAAAATAAAAATCTCTGAAAATCTGATATTAAAATCTTGGATATCACAACACTGATACAATGAGGAGAGAGTTCAATATCACAGATCTAGTTAAAATTTCCGTACCAGAGTCCTTTTTAAGGCAACTTGTGAGAGAATGCTTCTTTCGACACAGTCCTGCAGAGAAGCGTGGTACTCATGTGTTACAATATGGGACAGTTTTTAATATGACGATCCATCTCACTAGGTGAAGACTAAGAAGAAAATCTGGTGGAAAATCTTAATAATTACTGTGGAACCCTGAATTATTCCCCTCTAGCTTCTAGTAATTGATGTTTATGTAAAGGGTTGCCTCTTAGTAATTTTCTACCACTCTAGCCTGTTTTAACCTGATTACCATCTGCTAGTACTTTACAGAGACAGAACAGCAATCACAGTGCCACATAGGATTACTGATGTCTCTCCTCCTCCCTTTCTTAATTGTCTTGTGCACATTTTCCCTCCTTTAGTCCTCTACATAAATTAGAAGCTATTGCTGTGATTCTTCTGCTGCATGACTGGAGGCTTAGGTGCTCAGACTTAGTATGAAGAGGGGAAAATGGGTAGTGTTGGCTCCAGACAGAGAGCAGGGTCAGTCTGGCTGGTTCAGTGAAGGGTGTAAGAACAGTGTGTCTCTTGAGAATGAAAGACAAATGAAAAAGCAGACACTCTAGAAAAAAATACACATGCTTATCTGGAAAGTTTATATAAGCTGCAAGTGCAAACATTGGAAAGTCCAAAGTTTGGGCTTTATGCATCTAGCACTGATTTATCATCAGTCTCTCATTTTTGCTTCCTGTTTCTTGTTGGCTTTGGCTCCTTTTCTTGTTACTTGTCATTTACATGACCTGGTTACACAAATTACATACCTTTTCTTAATGAATGTTAATTGCACTAGTATATTGCCATTCAAAAAAAGTCTCAGCCCAAGGAAAATAATTCAGTGCAAAATAGTATTTGGAACCCCATAGGTTAAGAAAATATTTCATACCCAAAACCACACATTCAAGCAGCTGCTAGCCTGCCCATCTCTTAGAAAGGGGACAGCTGGAGGTGCCAGCCATTGAAGTCAATCAATTTTAGGGCTTACTCTCATTTATAAAATGAGGAGGCAAGCATCAATAGGATCTTAGGTATTCCAGGCCAAGAGGCAGCAGGATTTACTAAGAATTGCACTATCTTCATATTGCTGCTCTGTTCACACCCTGCACTTCCACACACACTTAGAATTTGCCAGCTTTGAAAGGAAAAATTAGTAACATACCAATGGGCTGACAAGCTCTGGCAGCTGTTTGCACAGGGCCTGCCAGCAGGTCAGTGGGATATTGCCAGAGACCAGATGAGGTGGGAAAGGAGAAAGGATTTTTTCAGAGCCCTGATACTTCTGCATTAACTTCAAAGAAAATCAAATTTTAACTGGCATGTGGGCAAATGCACTGGATTAATAGTAGTAAGGCAAACCTGTCATCTGTCTAGAAAAGAATAACCCTCAAAATTACTAATGACAGTGGATACACTTTGTTCAGCCAGAAGCATATTGCACTTGTCTCACTCAGGCAGATTATGACAACGGTTCCTCTGATATGGCCCGTGTGTGAATGAACATCATTTTAATGGACCGCCTGCAGTGGACAGCCAGCACAGATTTGCACTTCCAAGCTCATCAGGTAGTGAACTCTAAAGGAACATTTCACACTGGCCATTAAGCATCCAGCATGACCACAAAACTGAGGTGACACAATGAGAAAGCAATTCCCTGGGAATATGGATCATGTTTTGCAGCCAGCTGCAGATAAAATAACTAGCTTCTGCTGTAACCTGCTATTATCTGTGGGGTGCTAAAAAATCCTCTCTCTAGGATTTTAAGTTTCTCTCTGCACGACTGTAGTTAATGACTGGACTCCATGGGGTGTTCCTTGTTTAGTGACCTGATATCCCTACTGCTAAACAAGTTGTGTGTGGGTTTATTATTATTTAATGCATAGAATTATAGAACTGTATAGAATTTTTTTTCACTGAACTTTCTTCCAGGCATATGCAACTTTCTGAAGTTAACTATTGTAGTCCTATGATTCTATGCTAGAAATTACCCATAATCCATGAACCTGGCAAGAAATAAACAAAACTGATTATTCTATGTCATCCTTAAACTAATGTTTTCCCCTTGGGAAACCTATACAGATGTTTCTGCTCTTTACTTTTGGCCAACTAAACAGAGGGATGTATGTATCCTAAAAAATTTAATCAGTTTAAAGTTTTAAAGTAATTGATCAAAGCTGGATATCTAAGATATCTGAAGGGAAACGTGCATAGTAATATCTTCGTACCAAATGAAAATAAAAATTCAAATCTCTATACTTAATGGCATTTGAGTTATTAGTCCTGGGAATCCACTAGACATAAGTGTTGAAAATATCAGGTAAAATCAGACTGAATTTTTAAAGTGAGAAGTAACTTATAATTCGAATAACTGATGATAAATCTTCATATTAAAGAACTATCAGCCATAAAATAGAATGCATAATGAAAAATGGCATATTCCATTGTCTTGTGTGATAGAACAACTTCTTGCCTTGAGAATTAGCTTCATGTGAACTTTAAGTCAAATTTCAACTTAAATACAGTATATGTCTTGGGTTGCAAAAGAGAAAGCCTCAGCTAAATAGGTGTGAGCAGCTCATCTCAGAACTCGTTGGATGTTGCTATTGAATATACTTTCTTTGTCAGATAAAGACATGTCTATATTGTCAATCATTAATATGTATTGACTTCATTTCTTTCTCCAAAAGATTTGTTGTTCCCTGCTTACAGTTGCAGATAATGCTTTTGATATGTGGTTCTGAAGTGGTGAATTATCTCAAAAACATACTTTTTAACTCCTTCTATCACATGTCCACAGTAAGAAAAAAAAAAAAATTAAAAAACAAAAACAAGCCCTTCAGAGAGCAGGGAAAACTGAAGTATATAAGCACAAAACCAAATTATATCACTATGGACACAATTTATTTAAAAGAAAAAGAATCAGTAACTATGTCTTCCATTGGACAACTAGGTATTTGGAAAATCAGCTTTTACAAAACTATATCTGCAACTATGTCTCTTTGTATGGGCTTGGTCCCATTAGTGCTTAAGTCAATTTTGATGTATGTTATTTTATTCACTGACAGCATTCTGAAGGAGAGCTGCAACATGAAAGAAATAGAGTAGAAGAGGAGGTGCAGGTAGGCTAGGGCTGACACTCGGGCTGGGCTAGCTCTTCAGCATTATATCCTGCTCAGCATTATATTCTTTTTTTTTAAGAAAAAATCTTGTGGCTAAGGCGATGCTGTACAATTGAAGTATATCACATTCAGTTTGCAGCTAAGCTGCCCCTTTCCTGGACTCAGGGAGAGGCAACTAAAATCTACAGGAGCATTTACACAGATTTCAGTGGGTATTTCATCAGTCCTTCAATCTCAGCCTCATTTCCCCATCCCCTCATCCCGGATGAGCAATCTTCTTTCTTTGTTTACCTAGGGCATACATTGCTTGGGAAGGGGCTGTTTCTTATTAGGTGCTCATACAGCAGTTAAAACAATGAGGATCTAAATTCTTTTTAGGACTTTTAATATATGCCTATATATAAACAAAGGACATATATATGAAGGCAGTTGAATCCTAATATGCTGCAAATATGTCACCTCTACACAGGTCTGCAATAAGCTCATCTAAATCAACAGAAAAATAACCTTCTCCATGAACCTGCTTTTAGATTTCTAGGATAGCTTGGATGTCTGGCTTCTTGAAACTGCTGAAAATCTTACCAAAAGTAACAAGATACAAGACTCAGACTAAAATGTCTTATTTTAAAATCATTATGAGCATAGAAGGAAGCAAAATCTTCGCAAGAGGAGATATCCCCACATTACTTCTGACACAGAAAGCTTGAGAGAAAGTGGAAGGATTCTGTAAAGGGTCCCTGTCTGCACAAGTTCATCCAGAGAAGGTGCTGCTGCTTTTTCACATTTGGCTCTCATCTATTTTTTCTCAATTCAACAGACACACCTTTGGTTTTCCTTGTGTTGCATTCCCATGAATCCATTGATTTGTACAAGTTTAGGTAAAATTGGGTTCATGAGCTAAACTGTTTCCACTGCCTACATTTCTGAACACTCCAAAAGGAGTTGAAAGGGAATTATGAAATATGTGCCGAGGTTGCTCTAAAGAGCAGCTGCAACACCCCACAGTGGTTTCTCTTTACGTACTATGCAGATCCATGGATACTCCTTTTGCATGCACATTGGCAGAAGTGTGCAAGTCTGGGCAGCCAGCTGGTAGCCTGTCCTGCCAAGCATGGGGCTAAATGGGCCCCAAAGGAAGACAGGGCACAGAGCCTTCTGTAAGCAGATTCCACAGCATTTTGATCTACTTGTGTATTTCTAGTATGCAAACCTATGCATGCGCTTACTATTTTTTTTAACATAATTTGTCCATATTTCTTTTTCAGTTGACATATTTTTGTTTCCATTTGTTCATTTCTGGAACTGTTGTATTTTCAGTTGATTTCATAGGTGGACTTGACACATACTCCTACCGACAGCCCCCCCAGGAACATGTTGAGTTAAAGCCTGTAAAGCCTGTAGGTAAGGTTCCGGTCCTATGGACCACATTAATCCTTCTAACTGGACTGAAAGCTAACCTTCTCCTGAAATAATTTTGGCATCAGATTACTAATAATTTAATTATATTTTAATTAGAACTTAATTAAAAATTAATCCACATAAAACATGTGAGTAAGGAAACGTTGTCACTGATGACATATCCACTAAAGCAAGGATTAGTAGATATCACCATGTCTGCCATGTCATGCCTTGGCTTAACGCAAGGATAGGCTCTCAGTGAAGGATGGAATTGCTTCCCTGCTGACTTTTTAGCAAGAAAAGAGCTGGTTTGTGGCTGCTGCTGCTACACAAACCTTAATGAGATTAACCCATTTATGGAAAAGCTACTGAAAGAAAAATCTTGCTGAAAAACTGCTAGTCAGCTTAAAATCTATCTATCCATAGAGTTCATTATCTCTTTGTCATCACTTCTTTGCTCTCACCATGGAAATCACATGTTCTCAGAGTTATCCTACTCCGCTACCTAATGAATAATTTTGGATGCATTCATTTTATTTGGAATAAATTAAGATATGGGAGACATTACTAGTAAATACATTTTGGCAGAGAGTCAGATAACTTCAAACAGGTGATATTTCAAAGTATTATTGGTAAAACAGAAGATGTTCTTTTGGGGAATTCTTCTTAGATGCTTGTAAGTTGTTGCCCTGATTCTTTCTGTCTTTAAATTTACCTTCAGGCCTTGAATGCATCTTAAATGCAACATGAAACCCACATGCAGCTAATTGACTGAAACTGATGTAATGACTTACTGCATTTTACTAGCCAGTTAACAGAACTAAAATAAGCTTGGAGATTTTTCCTGGTGTATACATGTGTGCATCTGCTAGGAGTTTTAATTTAAAGTGGACAACTGCTAACCAAAAGTTTTGAGTCAGCACTTGATACCTGAACTTTGCTTGTTACTTTATTAATTTTTACATATTTTTAAAGTATTTTTTATTCATACTGCAGCTTTCATTTTGTAGAAATAAACATGGACAAAATTCTACTCAAATTTAGTGAGCAAGAGTATTGTAGGATTATGAAGGGCCAAAAAGGAGAAAAAGCCTTATCTCAGTACGATGGTGTATGTTAGAACAGGAAGAAATATCACATTAATACAACAAAATGAAACAAAGAACAGCTTGACATAGCACTAAGTACACCCTCTACATTGGAATCTGCATTTTCAGTAATATTTCATTAAATGCCAATTTTGCTGCATTTTCTGTGGGAAAGAAGACAGTAAAATGGAGTTTTGACCATTCTGAATAAGCTGCTAGACTGAAAAAGTAAATTGGTATCCAGAAGGAAGAAAATCACAGCTACAACATTTACACCTCTCCATTTTAATCTCTAAACCTGCATTCAAGTTAATTTTAAACTATTAGGTGTATAAATGTTTAGTACTTTCTTAGCAAACTTACTATAACTGAAGGAGTGGAAAAAATACATTTTCACAAAAGACTTACAAATATGTTCCTGCAAAATCTGTTCATTTGTTTTGCAGTAGAAGAATCTCAGAATCTGAGAATTCGTTCTTTGATAGCAGATTATGGCTAAATAGCTGAAAGGATTTTTGGGTTGTTGGTGTGATTGCAATACTAGAGAATATGGCATCTTCCCGTTTCCCATGCATGAGTGTTCTTGTACAGCTGGGAGGACCCTCTCTGTCCTCTTTATGGCTGCTAGAAGCATAAAACTGGAAGTAAAATTATATTGTGTTTTCTTCTTTATTGATATTTTGGTTTTATGCACTGAAAGATATAGAGAGGATCTTTACCTAATCAGGGATCTAAGATAACATCAGTGATCGAAGTCTGAATTAAAAGTTACATTGCTGGAAACAATTTGAATAGTCAGTGGGTCGTGCCAGAAATTTGCAGATGCTTATCTGCAGCACATCAGCCTTCTTGACTCCTTTTAATAAGTTAATTGCTACCTGTTTCAGTTACATATAGTCCAGCAATCCATAGTAAACCTGATAAATGTAACTTCTGGTAATCCAGGCTTTGAAAAACTCCATTTCTGTTCACTTAGAATTGAACATGAATAATGCTTGCTAAATACATTCAAAGCCTTAATAAAGGTTACAGATCTTTTGCCATCCTTGCCACTTTACTCATGGAAAAAGTTTTAATGTGATGCTTTTCATAGATGAAAGCTTGGCTGTATTTCCCTTTTTCTCATCCCTTTTATATCCCTTATTTTATTCATAAATTAACTAAACATAACCCATTGAAAATGAAAGGTTCTGCAGCCTCATCAAAACTATGTAGAAGACAGTTTGGTTGTGTTGAGTACTCATATTCAGTATAATGTCTGCTTTGTGCTGCCATAATTATTAATATTAGCAAGTCTAAGATTAGTTTTCCTTTTCACCCCAGAGAAGAAGTTAAATTTGACCTTGTTCTCCCAGGGAACATTTTTAAATGCAAATATAAATGATCATATTTTATCTGTTCGCTCTTCATTCTGCCTATAACTCCAGTAGGGTACTGGACAAGGAGAAGCAGGATCTTTGCCCTGAGCACAGCTTCAATTAAGATGTATGTAAAGCAGGAGACAATAGAGGGAGTAGAAAAAAAAATAATCGTGTTCTTATTGGTACTGAAGCACATGGGCTATAAAGAAGACTGTTGTGTTTTCATCTGTTTCAAGCATAATATCAACAGCCGGGTCACTCAGTAGTAATTAGAATTGCTTCATGTATTGCTACACAATAAATAGAGAAGTGTGGGGATTAGAACTAAAAAAAAGTTGCAGTTTGTCTTGCATGGGTTTTTTTATCATGATCATAATCATTATGGTATTGTTGTTATTATTATTGGTTTGTAGAAGTTACAGTTTACATGTGCCTTATTCCTGTTTGGATGAGTAGGTCTGATCCAATGCTACTATAGATTTGGGCAACCCTGTCTGAACAGACACTGAACCCCTAATTCCAATTAGGGATGTCCCTAGCATTTCTGGGGACATTGCTAACTTCTGCTCATGGGACTGATTCAGTGTCTGAGAAACTCTACCAGTGGAGAGGTCATCTCTCTGTGATGGGTCTGCGTGGTCTGGTCCTGTTTGTATCTTCTCCTGAGACTCTACACATTGTAAAATTTCCACAAAAGACCATCGCAAATTTTCCAAGATTACACAAATGGACATGATTTACAGGGATTCATGTGAGAATACATAGATGTGCATGATACATAGATCATCAGGTATGTGGTTGTGGTGAGGACTATAAATAGCATGAGTCCAGCTCAAACACACGTTTGTAATCAGCTCACGTCTGAATTTTATAAACTGATGAAAACACATCTTATACTGTTAAAATATATAACCTATTATTATGTGAGCTTCAGATGTGTTTCACTACCTGAAGGATTTTTCCCCAAATGTTTTTTTTAATTTGTGGTATGCATGGTACAAAGCTACTGCTTTGTACCCAGCCATTCATTCTTGACTGTATATGTGAGTTTTACGGCTGAGGAAATTAGTGACCAGAAGTGTTTTATCCACTTGTTCATTAGTTAAAGAACCTGTCAGCTGGTGTGAAATTACGTATCACAAATTAGAAGATAAACAGAATAGTTTTTCATTAGTAAGTAATTCATATATTCTGCTTTTCAGGTCGAAGTAAGTAATGAACATGGCCTCAAGACTTCTACTGTATCTGAAGAAACAGATTTTAGAAGAAAAGACCAACCTCATGACTCATTGTTCTGGAAGAAACCCACCATCCGTTTCTCACGGCACGTGGCTTGTTCTTCCCACAAGCTCAGTGTCATTATCAGCGTTGTTATTTCGTAGATCCTTGTAGATGACCTTGAATTTTTGAATAATTTACTTATATGGACACTTATAAATTGTAAATTTTTTCTTTTTTTAATTTCAATATTTTTACATTTAGTGTTAAGGCATGGAAACAAAACAACCGGTGAAAACTAGGAGAAGGGTACGTCTTTCTCAAAAAAGTCAGTATTTTCTGACTGGTAGAATCATACTGTGCCTGGTCAAGGTTGTGTTGGTAAACAGTAGGTAGTTTTGACTCCGAAATATGCAGCAGGAGTCAAACCCTAACAGTGTACACAAGATCATTTCAGTGCTGTGTTTAGAATTCACAATGTCCACTCCTTGCATTTTCAAACTGGTGTATGCAGTAGGAATTGATCTACAACTCTTCCTACCCAGATGTTCCAGCAGTAATGTACTCATCTAATTATTGCAATTCATATATGGCTCCTTCTCCCTCCCTAATCTCTTTTGTCCTGAGCCCACCACCAGTAGCTGTCTCTGATTTGAAGTTGGACAACTCCTCCATGGATGTTGGTCTCTAGTAACCCTTACATCCAGGGCTCTTTAGATATCTGTGATTTGCACATCTTTAAACTCTTTTCCCCCCTTCTCCCAGAAAGAAGCCAAGTATGAATGTACAGTACAAGGCACCAACTGAAGCCTTAGAAGTCTCTGGGGACTAATTTTGCTCTTAATTTAAAAGTAAACAAGCAAACCTGGAAATGTGTGTAAAAATTTGTAAAGTGATTTGTAAATACTTCTAGACAAAGAACATGTATGTAACTCTGTAGTATTTTGTTTTCTATTCTGTCACCACTAGCATAAAGTGATACACAAAGCTATTTTCCCTGGGGAACTGGCAGTCTTTTTAACAGAACACTTTGTTTCTTTCTTCTTAATTACTATATAAAGTGCTGTGCACAGCTGTATGCCCACAAGAGTTACATTTCTCTGCAGAGCCTAGGTGCCTCACCAATCAGCAGAAACTTCATCAGGGTTTTGGGGCTGTTTTTGGTTTCACACTTTCCCATTAAATGGTTTCTTTGGTGGGACTGTCAGGAAGGATGCTCCTTCTGCTGTGTGTATCTCCACCTCTCTGCCAGAAGCTGAACAGAAGTCCACTAAGTTCCTTCATGAATATCCTAAATAGTCTTTAGCTGGTAATTTCTGGTCCAACAACATTTATATCCCAAACTTGCAGTCTTCTCTTGAATCATGTATTTTCAAGTCTGAGCAGATGAGAGCTAGAAGGAAACTTGTCTTGATTCTTTCCTTTCTAAATTTGGGTTATTTATCGATACAAACCTAATGGGGATGCTGACAAATACAATGGAGGTGAAGTCTCATTTTTAGGTGACAAGGTTCTTGTGGTGCATCTACGTGTTTCTCAGCTAGTTAAATCAAAGACCTCACCATCTTTGGAGAAAACCCAGCCTGAACATAGGTTAACCTTCCCTGAAACCAGGTATGATGTAAGTGTTAAGAGAAAGTCAACAGAAACAACAACTGAATAAAACCCTCCCTTAGTATTTGTAGGACTGGATATACCTCCAAAGGTATGTCTTTGTGTGTGAAGTCAGACTGTGCCGAAAAGAGGAATGCTTTGTATGAAGATAATACCATCTGTCCTTCTGCATTTGTGTGTTCCCTCATACACTTTTTTCCCCTATATTCCAGAATACTGTGAAGTACCAGGTTTGTCCCTTCTTGAAGATCTTGTCTTAGCACTAAAAAACAGGTAGTTTGTCACAAAATTGTTATGAATAATATTTTGAGGCATCATGAAGAAGTGTGAATTGGTTTGTGGCTGTAATACTGTAATAACATGAAAACATTTTTATCGACTTCTGTAATATTTTACCTCTGCTTAGCATGACAGATTATTTCACTTCTTTACATGATGCCTTAAACAGTGATGATGCCTACTCAGCTAGTGCTCGCAGCACGCTGTGTTTGTGATGGCTCCAGAACTCAGGACGTCTAAGCACTGTTCAGTGTCTCAGTTTCCAGAAGCTGCCTGGTTTTGACTTTCTCAATTACAGTGAATGTTCAGGATATGGGGATCTAGCATGATGATTCCTATGATCAGTGTGATTCCCATTTTGGCTTTACATTTCAGCATTAATTTCCTGACATTAATTATTACAGGCTGACAGATTAAAGGGTTCCAACCAATGCCAGTGCTACCCTCGGGATCAGGCAGGAGGAAAGGGAAGGAGCACTACAGCCCCACCAGTTGCACAGATTCACACTCTGTCTGGCAGAGCTTTGGAAGCATGTATTTAATTTTCTACCAAGACAGACACATCTGCTGGACCATGTTTTACAGATTTATCTGAATGTGTCTAAACTCTGCCTTTCTGTGGGTTCTTCAGGTTTTCAGCTTGCTCATGAAGAACTGTGTACGTGCCACAAAAATTCTTCAAAGACAGAACCTGACTTCTCTTCCATCTGAATTATTGATTGTTTAGCTGGGGAACACAAACCAGTATATCCCAAATGCGCTTAAAATCTCAGAATTGTTACCAATACAGCGAGTCTCCCATCTGTCTCACTTAATGAACAGAACAGTCCTGATTGAGAGGAATTTATCTTCATTAGAACAAGCCAAAATGCGCACTGCAATGCTGAGGGAAACTGTCGTTCTTTTCTAAATTGAGGCACAAAAAATAGTACCAATCAATCTGTACTTGCTTGGGAAAAAAATCCTGAGGATAATAAATGGATTTGAATTTTAATTGCTGTATCCTCCTATAGAGTAGAGCATATTGGCCAACATTTTTGTAGGAAGCCTTGAGCAATAACTCTTTTATTTTTGCAACACATACTTTCAGTAAGGTGTTAAGTGCATCCCAGATCAACCAGCTACATAGGAAGTAAGTCTTTGCTTTCTAAATAAACTTGAATAGTTTTCTTAAGCTTAACTGTAACACACAATTTCAGGAAATGACTAGGTTTGTACTGCAAAACAGAATTTGCTGACAATTCTAAAACCTCAGAGAATTTTATCAGTTGATATAAACTGTTCTGGTGGCATTAATAAGTCGTACTGTAACAACTTAGAACAGCTGAAGATCTGCCTTCAAACTTTTAGACTTTCTTCCTTTCCCCAAGTTTCTGCTTAATGCAAGTTTTACAGAGAATCAGATTTTCAACAGTACTTTAGCTGATAGCAAAACTGGAGATGAGACTGCAGAAATACAGCACTACAGGTTCACTAGGGACTGAGCCAGGTACCACCAGTTTCACAAAAGAGCAGGTGATGTCTTCAGGACTTGAAAACAGGAACTATATTGAGAAATGGACAGATTTTTGCCTGACACAGTGACACAGAGTGATTATATATTACAATTTCTGGTGTTGTTGAAGGAATTATGGGTTGGGCTAATGTCCCCAGCTCTTTCCTATCCATACAAAGTTTTTACAAAAAATTTGAAAGAAATATGGTTTTTTAAGTGCAATTATGATCTGAAGGAACTCTCTACAGTGAAATAGTTCATAGCCTGGGTTGGTTAAAGGTGGGGTATTTTTTTTTCTTGTGCTAGGATGTGATAATAACTACTATGAGTAATTTTCAATAGAGCTCTACCAGCTGAAACGCTGGGAATTATGCCTGGTTTTATTTAACACCTGTCTTCTTTCAGTAGTGCAGAAGATGGTATTAAGAAGATGGTATTTACTATGTACTAATAAGGAAATCAGAGTTTGAAGTTAGGAGTATGGTTGCTGTATAGCATGCAACAAGACTACCTTTTCTTGTTTAAAACCTGAGAATACATAACTGAGCCACTCAAAAGCCCATAGTCCTGCCCCCAAAATGGCAGATTTTAGCCCAAATAACTGGTGGCTTGTCTCTTTCAAACAACTTTGGGTGCAGGCTTCCTTTGTTCGCAGCTGCCATGCAGAGAACTGCTCCATGTTTGAATCTTGAGTTTCACCTCTCCATCCAGTTGTCCACAGCTCAGGAGCTGCAACACCTTTGTCACCACCAAGCACCACATTGGCAGGTGCAGCCTTTTTTCAACACCAACTGTGATGTGCTTCTCTGCACCCAGCTGCCTGCCTGTCTTCCATGTGGGGATTATCCGGTTGAAAAAGCCAACCCAGCAATCTATTGAGTTCCTTTAACAGACTTTGACAGTGGCAAACAAAAATTGACATCCCTAACTAATTGGCTTGCCTCTTTCCAGTATCAACCTGATCTGCTTTAATTATTACAAATTACAACCTGGGAGCTCTTTTATACACTGAAGGAATTTCTTTTCAAGTTGGTAAAATGCTCCTTCCATGTACAGCTCCCACACTGGCAGGATGCTTTTTGCAAATGAATTCAGCTCTTACCCACTATGCTGAGCGTTTTGACAGAACCCTGTTCTCTAATGCCTGACAGAGTGATGGGGTCATGTCATTTCCTGCCAGAATAGCACTTTTACAGCAGGGTGGTCGAGTTGGACCCTGAGGTCATGTCAGAGGTTTGGTGGGTTAGGGTTGCATATGATGAAGGGTGCCCTCATCCATGCAGCCTTAAATAAGTGGTCTTTCTCTCCTCTCTGTCCAGGGAGCTGGCTATCCCTGCAACCATAACTGGGGATCAGCCTGAAAGATTCATTAATTTGCAGAGGGTTTGTGAGCAAACTGATATATATGCGTTATGGATGATCAGGGAATTCAGATCTGTGAAAATGGGCACTTTAGAACTATGCCTCACAGTATGTCAGAGCAGCCCTGATCACCTAGGAGCACCAGCAGCACTCTGCTTCACTGTAAGGGGGCACTAGGCTGTTCAGGATAAATAATTATTTAGCAGCTAAGGACACACATCTAACCTGTGCCACTTGCTGGTAAGCATATGTAATGATTACCTATAAGATGTGCTGTTTTGCCCTGGTCGGTAGGCATCTGCTGATAAATGATGGTTTCTTGCCATAATTCCAATTTTCTTCATACAAGTCATAGTTTGAATGTTTCTCTTTGATTTTAAACAAATTAAACATTCCTGCCTTGACATGCGTACCTGCTGGTCAGTCACACAACACAGACTTGGGCATGACAGCTTTGTAGAACAGCTGCCTTTGCATGGTCTATTGCCTCTTAAAACCAGCAACAGACTCTGAAGACAGTCTCACTAAACAGCAGCCATGCATAAAGAATACTGGGAAGGCAAAGATTCTCCTTGTTTTGCTTATCCCCTAGGACCCAGTATCACTTTTTTAAGCTTTCTGTCCTGGTTTCCTATTTATTTCACACCAGTCATATGCCATCATGCTTTCAAAACACTCCTTTAAGTCAGTGCCAAGCAGACTCGCTGAAGCTGAATTATAAATTGGCTGAATGTGATTCCAAGAGTAATCTAATTTTTCTTTTTCCACAACATTGCGTACCTGCCTAATTAGTAGAGCATCATGTACAAGGAAGGGTTACAGCATTTACTGGCGTGTGACATATTTGGAATGAGAACTGTGTTACACCACGAGCAAACACGTCAGCTCCCCACATTGGCCAATACTGTTCAATAAAATGTCACTGGGGTGTACTTATCCTGCTTTATCTGTGTAGCCAGAACCAGAGTGGCAAGCAGGTAGAGTCCCAGGTGCTGGGACAAATGCAAGTCAACAACTTGTTTAAACAACCTTGGTCTGATATTAATAATCCACACTGCAATGTGTTGCTTTTCTTAACAACAAAGCTGCCTGGCTTATACATTGCAGCCAGATCCTCAGGTGTATGATAACAAGTAACATTCTATGCCACTCTTACACATATATATTCACAGCCATGTTTTGGTTTCTAAAGGCCTGAAGAAGTCTGTTTGCCTGAAGTTTAGAGGAGGCTTTATCTAGACTGCTGTAGGGAGTGTTCCTTTGAGTGTTTGGAGACCAGAAGAACAACTATGGAGAACATTGCCTGCCTGTGGGAGCACCCCCAGAAACTGTCCTGGTGCCAGCACTGCCTGGAAGCTGTGGAAGAAAACCCAGAGGATCCCAGAGGTCTGAGAGTAGCAAGAGGGTCTGGCTGCCACAGACAGCTCCCACCCCTGGGCTCTGTGACCTGCAGCAGCCTGCTGAGAAACAGCCCTAGGAGACCTCATTGGAGACCTCCCCTGCTTTGCTCAGGAGCTGCATTTAACTGCCTTTAAATCTGGGCCTTGGACTGTGGTGCTCACCTGAGCTATACTGTGGCCATGCCCGTGCCTTTGCCAGGGTCCTGCCTGACCCCAACTTGCTAATGCCACTTTTTGGCTCCATCTTGGACCTGTCTCATCACCATCACCTTTGCAAGTGATCTCTGGATGCTGGCCACTCCTCTCATTGGGCACCCCATCAGTACAGGGAGGCTCCTGCCAGCCTGACCATCACCTGCAGCTCTCGGCTCACTTCCCCTGGCCAAGCATCCGTCCCGCTGTTGCCCCCAGCAAAGGCTCCACCTGTGTCCTGGTCCTGTCTCTCCCATCCTTCCACTTCTCTCTCTGTGGGCTGGGAAAGGGAGGACCGGGATTTTTCCTATATAAAGTATCCTCCACTGACAGCTTAAAATAACTTTCCTTTTGCATCCTTTTATCATGAGGTGCTTCAGTGATGAAAACAAGAGAGCTGTAATAGAGACTGTGTTTACTAGGGAAGCAAGACCTGTGGCATATAGTCCATTTGTGGATTCATAACTTGCCAGGGAGTTTTCCAAATCTGCAACAAGTATTTTTGTGCTTTGCTTTATTTAGGATTACAGAATCTTTGACTTTTTTACCTCAAGTAAGCAAATACAAAAAGCCGTGCTCAAAAAATTAGTTTCTGATGCACTTTGATGATAAAATACTAAATTCATGCATGCTGATAAAGATGCTATCCAAATTAAGACTGCACCTTGTTAAAGTAAGCTGTGTGTTTGGGAAGTATTAGACTCAGGTATGCAGTTAACAGATGTGTAATATGTATCTCGACATTCCTATTAATCTCCCCAGTTAGTAAGAAGTTAGACTTGTGACTGTTTTTAACTCACAAAATCTATTTCACATTACAAGAATCTGAAAGGAAAATCAAACCTGGATACACTAGCCCTGTGAAGAAAGAGAGATTTGGGAAAATAAATAAATCAGATTTACAAAAAAGCAATACACTAAAAGCAAAAGGAGATTGTCGAAAGCCAACTAAAAAAAAAAAGGAAAATAATTGTGATTTTATTTTTAATATAATCATGTAGTAGTATGCTCAAAATTATTATTTGCTAGAATGAAAAGCACCACAACATACATGCATACAAATATGTATCTTTATCATTGCTTCTAGAATAGAATCATAGAATCACAGAATCATAGAATGGTTTGGTTGGAAGGGACCTTAAAGATCATCTAGTTCCAACTCATCTGCAATAAGCAAGGACACCTCCCACTAGACCAGGGGTAGTGTAGGGTTTCTAAAAACTCAACTAATTTTACAGCCTGTCTCTCACCACTAGAATTTAATCTGCCAAGAAACATAATGTACAAAAGAGTAGGAAGGTTTGACTGCTGTTCTGCTGTGCATGTTAAATCATCTCATGGTTAGTGGTAGAAATACCACCACACTCTTAGTGCTGTTTCAAAAATTTAGCAGATGTAAAAGAGTAACACCTCATTATTGATAAATATTGCTGAAATGTCACAAGTCCCACTGGAATCAGTCGTTGCAGAGTCCTAAGATCAAATCTGTAATTATATATAATATATAAGGATAAAACAATGCAAAACTTACCTCCTTTTAAAAGTTGATTTTGCTTTTTCACTGCAAATATATTGCCAACATACTACATAATACAAATCTGACTTGGTACTGGCACATAAACAACTCCTCCTGTGGAGCTATGTTCACAGAATCACAGAATCACAGAATCCTAGGAGTTAGAAGGGACCTCGAAAGATCATCTATTCCAGCCCCCTGCCAGAGCAGGGTCACCTAGAGTACATCACACAGGAACGCATCCAGGCGGGTTTTGAATGTCTCCAGCGAAGGAGACTCCACAACCTCTCTGGGCAGCCTGTTCCAGTGCTCCGTCACTCTCACAGTGAAAAAGTTTCTCCTTATATTCACATGGAACCTCCTATGCTCCAGTTTGCAACCATTGCCCCTTGTCCTATCATTAGTCATTACTGTAAAAAGCTTTGCTCCATCGTCCTGACACTCACCCTTTACATATTTGTAAACATGGATGAGGTCACCCCTCAGTCTCCTTTTCTCCAAGCTAAAGAGACCCAGCTTCCTCAGCCTTTC
>VZRW01006181.1:109071-147867 GCA_013398125.1 Aegotheles bennettii | reverse complement strand
GGCTCCTGGGGAAAGCCTGCAGGAGTAAAGACAGAGGCAAAGAAGGCATTCAGCACCTCTGCCTTCTTTATATCCTCTGTCTCTAGGGCACCCACCTCATTCATCAATGGGCCTATATTGCCTCTAGTGTTAGTTTTATTTGCTATGTATTTGAAAAAGCCCTTTCTATTATCCTTGACCTGACTTGCAAGGTTAAGTTCCAAGGAGGCCTTGGCTTTCCTAATTGCCTCTCTACATCCTCTGACAACTGTCCTATATTCCTCCCAAGTGACCAGCCCCTCCTTCCATGATCCATAGATTCTTTTTTTCCACTTGAGTTTGCCCAGCAGTTCCTTGTTTAACCATGCTGGTCTCCTAGCTCCCTTACTTGATTTTGTACCCATTGGGACGCTCTGATCCTGACCTTGCAAGAAGTGGGCCTTGAATGCTGACCAACTATCTTGAGCCCCATGTTTAATTTGTTTCGATAGGTTGCCATCAGCTGGAAGCACACAGTGTTATCCATTCCAGGAAGTATCATCTCTTTGTCTCCTTCCCTTCAGTAACAAAAAATATGTACTTACAGCTGGATGACTACCATGGAATTCCAGTCCTGGATGCATATAATATACACCTAATTATCAGACTTGGATTTTACTGTGACTTAAAAGTCTTAAGGTAAAAAAAAAATAAAAAATTCAGGAGAATATGATTTTCACTTTGGTCTGGGGTTCATAATATGCAGTAGCAAAGACTGGATTACATTTTTACATTAGAATAATCGATTAGAAATAAATTAGAGCAATGAAATAGAAATGGAAGCAGGGTGAATCAATGAAACCCAGAGCATACAGCCAGTTAGGTGATACCTAGATTCTCAGCTACACTAAAGTCACTTTGAAGAAAATGTTTGGTAAAACATTTTAAAATTAAATATCTAAACTTAGGAGTTCAGCCACCTGACATTATCAAAGGAGCACGAAGAAGGGAACTGTGTCTCTCTTGTTCCAGTAGGGGGTTTGTGGCAATCAAGCTGTTACTCTGGGCATCTCAGTACAACCCAGAGTCAGGCCAGAGGAATGTGAAACAAATCTCTTTCCAAATTCTTTGTCTTAACTTCCCTGGTCTTTCAATGAAGCATGCTCAGCTTCAGACAGTTCAGAGTATGGTCAGCTCCTGAGTATCTGTGGAAAACTAGATAAAGCAGAAACATATTTGAAGCAAAACATTTATTAATTAGGCACACATATGCCATCTTGAGAACTGAAAATGAGGCACCAAAAAGTTAGCCTTTGGGTTTTTTTTCTATGACCTGGTTAACCCACAAACCAGATAACCCATCCAGGACACATGAGAAATGACTATGCTTAGTTTAAAACTCCTTTTCTAAAGGGTACTGCAGTCTTTGCATCACAACAGAGGATAGAGTAACTTGGTTTATCTCAGCAAGACTTGTAGGCTAACTTTGTAAAAGTGAGTATGATAGCCAGACACCATCTGTGTTTTGAATATTCAGATTCTTTCATTAATGTAGGTGTTTTAAAAAAGGGCTGTGCCCTGTTTTTGATGCAATCTAATTCAGAAATAATAATTATTGGTTTGTATGTTTAGAAAGGGTATAGATCAGTTATCTCCCTTTTATCCAGGGAATTCTCTTGCTGGAGCAGTAATCTGCAGTACAGAATTACTGATTCATTTAGGGACTGTCCTCATTTCTCTGACTTGCCAGAAAGTTCATATTCCCAAAGGATGACTTACCATGCAAATAAATTAAAATGCCAGCCTCATCAGAAAAAATACTAGCTATTTCCTGTTCAGAAGCGATCATTTTTTACAACAAAACAAAAAACATTTATTGGTAACTATGTCAGTTTTTAAACTGACAATGAAGAAATATCTAATCACCTTGAAACCTCTTTCTAGAGATTGCTTAAACAAGGTGATCATGTGTGGAGCAAGTGCGACAATGAAGTCAGAATCTTTGGAAAGTAAAAAAAGCTACAAATTTTGTGTTCTTCCCCTACTTTCAGTTCCTGGGATTAATTTGGCCAGCCATGAATAATGCATTACAAGACTGGCTTCCTACCTTTTGAGAATCATTCTGTTCATCCAGTGTAACTATTACGACTCTCAGACTGCTCTGTGTGACATATAATTTTGCATAACATTAGTCCTTATGTTGGAAGTGGGGGTTTCTTAATAACTAAAGTTTTTGCTTCCAAATTACATACAGATGACTTCCTGGAGCTGGCTGGAATATACACTCCAAAAGCTATCTACTGAAAACACACACGTCCTCTATAATGACATTTAAAATGACTGATGAAAACCTGCTTAGACCAAAGCATTAGTAATTAATGGTGTGTAGATAGGTCTTTGTCCTCCTGGAGAAGAATGAAGATGTCTTCTCAGGAGATGTAATGTAACACAGCTGTTATGCTGAGGTCCAAGCCTTACCAGAAAACAGAAAAGAAAATACAGCCCTTTTCCCTTTGTGCTAGGAAATTGCAAGGCTTTCTTCTAGCTGTATTTGCTGCAGAAACTTTAAGGAAACAGAAGACACTTTGGGATTTCTCTGGAGAAGCAACGCTGCCTGCGGCTGAGACCTCAATCTAATGGCCCAGATTGTACTGTGGCTGTGCCATGGAGTCCCACTTGGACTGTAATATTTAATCTCTTGGTACCACACTCCTCTGCAAAATGGGAATAGTAATAGCTAGGTAGCACTTGCCCACAGAAACAGGATTTTACTCAGGTTTTACTTGTTTTGTTTAGTGGAGCCACTGACTACAAGGTAGGATGTTTGTATGGCAGCCATACTAGTAGTTCCCAGGTCACCTTCTAAGATGTAATTTCCATTGACTCCCAATTGGAATTGTCAGGTAGTTGCAAAGACAAAGGACCAAGACTGTACCTCCTTCAGAAGGCAAACCTGTGCTGGTGCCAAACTCCTTCTCCTTTCCCCTCCATCCCCTCGAGTCTAGTCTGATGAGGGGGCCCAGGATCTGCCCGCAGCTGTGGTTCATAAAGATTAGGGCATAGCAGCTGCTCAGGCTCTGTATCACCTAGGACACTGATATAGGACAAGGCCTCAGGCACCAACCCATGACCACAATTGCTGTGGCATTGTCAGTAACCCCTTGGCATTGGTTTGAGTAAGGCCAGTTCAAAGTTCCAGCAAGGCTGGTACAGACTGGGAGAAAGCATGGGCTAGGGACTGTCCTCAGTAGTCAGTACAGATGGGTACACCCTGCTTCGGGTTTTAGCAGCATGTGAATGAGCTGTGCTGGACCCCTTCAGCAAAAAGCTAGAGCACAGGCCCTGACTCACTTTATATTCTGTAGTGGTGTAACCACAGTGATGGCTCTCCCCAGCTTGCTGAATATGCTGTATAGGAGCATCACATAGGGGCAGGTATGGCTGTGGTACCACCAACCACTGCAAAGCTTCAAGGCCTGGAGCACACACCATCTTCTTATATATAAAGGATTGTGCCACTTTATTCACACACAACTTTAATGTGTGTTCTTTCAGACAAATTGAAGGACTTATGCTATTAGGAGCTATACATGAACTCATATTGCTGTAGGGCATGGGGTTTTCTTTTTAATTTTCAGCTGGTTAAACTAATTAAACATAGCTAAGTTCAGGAACTAAAAATAACATGTTGTCAGTTACAGGACTGAGTTTTATCTATGTCTCTTTTTCCCTTGGGGGAAAAGTGAGAGACCTTTTTTTTAAAAAAAACACAAACCACAAAACCCTCCATGGAGTAGGTTAAGAAAGTAGAAATGCATTATTCTTCATTGTAGTTAAAAGTGCTACTGAACTCTTAAAGCAGTTTAAAAACATAGGAAATCTGACAGAGTACCAAGACTTTGCTTCCACTTCAGTGCTCATTCAAAAAGTAACTGAGCACTGTACCCACTGCTGTTAATACCACACAAAATCGTACTACCCTCACCAAAACTCAGCACTATGTTGGTGTGCCATTGTTATTTTTGCAAAATCAAACAAAACCCGGAAGAGTTTATTAAATGGTTGGTCAAAGCAGACAAAAAAACGTTGTTGGAAAATCCACTCCAATAAAAAGGTGTACTATAAAAGTATAGTATAAAGACTGATACAATGCAACAGAATCTAAATGATCGGGATCTTCATGCAGGGCTGTTGCTTGGCCATTTTTCCTGGATGTGTCTTTTTTCCCATCCATAAATCACACCTGTTTGTCATAATTTGGGATCATCATCTGGGGACTTGGGGTATTTCTAGTAATCTCATAATCTTTTGGGGGAGTTTGGCTTCTAGTGAGTGCTAACTTTGATCTGGCTGTAAACCAACAACCTGTGCGTGATTTGTTCACTATGAATACATAGTCTGTTATTGCAATAAATCTTAAATCCAGTGCTCCTAGGGCAGGTGCACCTTGGACACAGCATATTTAATGCTATATAGAGTGTGCTTATTTGAGTGACCCTGCAGATGGCTTTAGGAAGTTCTCTATCTTTTAAACTGGCTTCAGTGACAGCAATAAGGATCATTACCAGTGATTATAGCCACAGCAAGAACTAAGTTAGTGCCCATGGAAGTAACAGGCAGCCTATCCCTTCGGCATACTTGCTGAGATCCAGACACTGCTTGCACTGGATTAAACCTCTGTCCAGTCCAGGAAGAGGTCATCATAAACTGGAGTGCCTCTTTGTACATACACCAGGCACTCTGCATTTGCAGACCCTTTTTGTTTAATACCTGCAAGCTGTACATTAAGTGGATAAGGTGTGACCATAACGATTTGCCATTTTATCTACTTGCTCCTTTCATGCTCTGCTGCGCAGGAGACTAAAGGATCGTTAGAAGCAGAAAGACACATAAAATAAAATAAAATAAAATAAAATAAAATAAAATAAAATAAAATAAAATAAAGCAATAAGCCGAGGTTACTTTCCTGTGCTGACTTCTATTCCTTTGCAGGGGGGCTGTGATACTGTGTGCAGTGCACAAACCGCACTGTGCAGCCAAACACTGGAATGCAAAGGGGAGAGGCTGCTGCATGACCAATGACATACACAGCTTATTGGCTTCTCTGCGCTTTTCTGCTGCACCTCTGCAAGGAATGAGGAAGAAGGGTTGTACAAGACATAGTCTGCAAAAGGGAAAAGTATGAGGAAAATATGAGTGCATAAAACACACCTGGACCAAGAAAGACACTCAGATAGTCTCCACAGCTGTTCTTTTGTATCCATCAGCTTCTGTAATTGCTTATTCACCTCTTCAGATATGACTAGCTTACTCTGCTCCACATCTCTGCATTGAGTCCTGGATACTGCAATGTGAACAAGAAGTGCTAGTGCCACTCTAGGTAAAGAGAAGCCCAAGTCATATAGGGATTGACCTGAAAATTGGTTGCATATTTCACAAATGAGAAGTTGCATGCTTCAGTATCACCTTTTTCCTGAGAGAGATGAAATCTTTGCTGTGTGGCATCCATGACTTCCCCTCCATGCAGCAAAGTGGGTAGGCTGATGAAGGGGGGCCATGGGCATAGGCAGAGGGTCAGCTTCCTTCAAAAAAACACATTTCTATGGTGTGATGAGACCTGGTACAGTGAAATGGTGCCTCACTCATCAGAGTGGCACCTCCCCACCACCACTTTTTCCCTCAGCAGTCTTGAAGAGGCCCACGGAATTGGTGCTACATAATGGGCTCCCTGCAGCAGAGGGTTTAGGGACTACTTCCCTCATGTGTGGCCTTCTCTTGGCATTTTGTTGGTGGAAGCAGATTGTCGGCACTGAAGGTCAAATGGTAGCAACCCACTGGACTCTGCCCTTTCACACCTGTCCTGATCCATAAGGCTGAGAAGAAATAACCTCTAATGACTTACATCTTTCAGACACTGCAGCTGGCAGGCAGGCAGATGACTGAAAGCCATGGATACTTGTTCAAATCAATAAAAACCAGAGTCAGCTGTGAAGCCCAATGCCTGAAGTAACTGACAGCGTTAACTGGCTGCAACTGCCATGTCTTGCTTCAGCTTGCATCCCGGACCTAAGAGCTGGTTTCTTTTACAGCACTGATGTATTCCTTCTCTTTTCCATATGTTTGCTGTATTTCAGCAGCTGTCCCAGCAAATCCCAGCATGCTTGTTACTGTACACGTGTATAACAGCTTCCAGCAGACAGAAGGCACAGTAGGTAGGAAGGCAAATGGATGGAAAGAGAGGAGAGCAGCTCACCACCAGCATAGCAGGTCTGGATGAAGCTGACCCAGGCTGGGCTTCCTCCCACATTGCTCTGTGACCCTGCATCTGCAGGAAGGGCTGAGGGCTCTTCTTGTCCTTACAGGAGGGAAAAGGGCAGCATTAAGGCATGGTTCAGCTTGTGCTGGAGGGTGTGAAGTAGGGCATCAAGGTGGCCAGCTGGGATGCTCATCCAGGCAAGTCACTCCCTGGGCTTCCTGATGTTCATGTCTGCCAACACGACTTTCTCCTCCACCTGAAACTCAATGCATGCTGTCACACTCTCCTGCTTACCCTGACACTGTTAGACCATGACATTAACCACACTGCAATCTAGGCTCCATGCTGGTCTATAGTCCACCAGCTGAGTAAAGGTCACAACTCCAGGTGGACATTTCTGTGGTGCACTGAGGAAATAAGAACATTTAGTGGCCCAAAGATTTTGAGAAGGACCCAGCCTGGCTGCTGTCATTCAGCTGGTGTCATTTATCACACTAAAGCAGTCTGCAGCTTAGCTGTAATGATCAAAACAGAGCAGCTGTGGACAAAAGAAGGAAGAAGATTGGGCTATTATCCGAAATGTCTAGAAAGCATCAGCTTTTTCTACTGGAAATATTCATGAGCAAATTTCCATAGCTAATGGCATCAAATGAAAACGCTCTGCAGATGTGTAATACAGCAAGGGTTAGTGAATCTGAGAACAGCAGATGGCTTATACATCTGAGGAGTTTTTTAATATTAAACAAATAAATGAAGATTGGAGAGGAGTGTCAGTCACTCATCTTGTTGGATGTTTAATCAAGCAGATGAGACATCCCAAATTTTAATTGTCTCTATTTTTTAGTGCTCCAGTCTAATTTCAAGTTGCATAAATGAAGTTCTTTAATTTTTCTTGTCTGTTTGAAGTCTTGGTATCTAGATTATAATTTATTAGTAAGTTCTATAGGACACAGAACAAGACAACTACCAAAACTCCTGCTACTCATGAAAGCGTGAGATCATGTTTCTTTTGAATTACTTCTCATAATTAATCATCCATCCATCTGGAGCCATGAGTTAAAAAACACACAATGAATTCATGGCAAACTTAGCAGGAGATAAGTTCTGCTAAAGAAATAAAAATGATATGTGGAAGTGATTCAGAGGCTGCAGCAAGGTCCGTAAGAAAAATCTCATTTATCCCTTCACTTACCATATGGGGTCATCTGTCTTGTAACTAAGCACTGAACAGGATAAACAAGCTCTGTTCTAAAGACAGTTTTATTTTTTGCAAGGATTTTTTTTCTTACCACAGTAAACCCTAGCCCTAATGGCACTATATAAACATGCTCCCACTCCTCAGCCTGGGGACAAATTATCTCAGGAGAGATCTGCTTCATGTCACCCATCACACCAAGTAGGCTTTCTGAGAATTCAAAATATGCATCGGCTTTGTTAGCAATGCCACTGCATGGATGAGCATTCAATTCCAGTGAGTGCATGGGAGGTTTATCATAGTCACTGCCAACATTCTTGGACCACGCAGCTGTAGGGCAGTGGTAAGGAAGCATGTCCACTGCTGGAAAGGATAGCCATGGAGCAGAGGATGGGCCTGACATCACGTCTGCAGGCCTGGCTCTTTGCTTCTTTAGCGATCATGGGGATATGGACAGCAAACCAAAAAGGTTAGCAGGAGAGGAAGCACTGCTACCCTATCAAGGTCTCAAGCACCAGAAGAGAAAAAAATTATTCAGACAATAAGATATCATTTCTAAATAGAAATAATTTCATTGTGCTACATAGGTATCAATTTTATGACGAATGAAGGAAGACAGAACATTATTTGGCACCCTATGACCTTTATGAATATCACTTTAAATCCTTTGTGAATGACAAAAATATATGGCACATTTTGTGCATACATCTGCGCTCATGGTTGTGGTAGTGTGGAGTGTGAGCCCTGGGCTTGCTTGAAAGCTAAACTCTCCTAGATTTTTTAAGTGTGAGTGAGACCTGACAGATTGGGTGTGATTTGTAGACCCTGACTTGTCAAACCTCATCTGCCATGTGACTTGTATTCTTCCTCCACGCAGAGTAAATCCCAGTGAAGTACAGATATATGAGGTTTAAGTTTCCCAGTCTGGAAGATGGTGACTATAACCAGTTTATACCAGTGCCTCATAAAGGTCCCAGGGAGAAACTAATTTCCTAATGTGCTCATAACTAGAAAATTGCCATTTTATGCTTTCTGTTGTTATGGTCTACTCTTCAGGAAAACAGTAAGATATTACACACATATAAAATCAGCTCTCGGCCTTGTGTAACTGCACAGTGAAATATCTTCCAGTCTAGATCACCAAAGGAAGCTTGGGAGGTTCATAGTCCCAGACTAATACAGGGTGTTTCAAAAAGATGGACCCAGATGGACCCAATTTCAACTGAAGGTCCATTTCAAATGGGTCCATCTTTTTGAAACACCCTGTATTACTTAACCCAATTGCTTTGATAATGGGAAGCAACAAATGCTAGAATTTACTCCCTTCAGCGCTTTGTTTGCTTTTTGTTTTTCATTTACAGAAAGCTTGGTTGTGAGGAACGCTTGATCACTACATTTCTGAGAATCACAGAGAATGGAATTTGAGGTTTCTTGCTTAAGTTCGGAACAAATGCCTTGTTTGAGAGCTCTTTCAAATAGTCACAGCTATTTTTAAATGGTCTGGACTTGTTGGATGAAAGGGTCTTGGAACTTTTTGGTTATATAAGAAGTCACAGAGAAAGTTGGTTCTTAAAACATACTGCTTACATTATGAAACATAAAAACATTATGAGGAAGTGATGAAAGCTGGAATAGTATCCTGATCAACAGGTGGCCCCGGGCAGGATATTCCTCACTATTCACTCTATAAATAAACATTGGGTTAGCAACAATGCCTGCCCTGGGCTTTTGCCCACGGCTAACAAGGGAAGGTAATCAATTACCTCACAGTATCTGTCAATTTGTCTTCCAAGTAAGCACTCATATCAAAATAATTTGAACAGACATTTAGAAATCATAATAGGACCTGAACGCTAGCCAACTCCCCTAGTTTTTCTGATAGCAGCATTACCAGATACATACAAGTGAACTCCAGGTGAGAAAAAAAAAACCAACAGAAAATAAAAATGAAGTTAATTACTGTGATAAAAGTGACCGTGGAATCTTGTGGACACCCTCCCACCTCAAACCCAAACATTCTTGAGTATGCATTGCATCTTTAGCTGCCCAATCACACACTATGTTATCTCCCTCCCCTCAGGACTCCTGCCTCAGAAGGGCGATGCAGGGATAACACAGTTGGGAAACTATTCATTACTGTTCTTACTGGTTGTTGAAACTGTCTCTGTACTTTCTTCGCCATTCCAAGAAACGGACCACCACTCTCTAACATGGCTGCTAATTTCTGTGGAAATCTGCCCAGCAGTGCAGTGCAGTCCAGCTTCAATATCCTTTTGCTGAGTGGCACCCGCAGCAATGAAAAAGGTGGCACTGATGATGAAGTGAAAAAGGTTGAAAATTAGCCCAAAAATAAGAGTTGGCATTGAAATGGGAATAAGGTCATGGCCTGCCTGGACACTAACCTCTGCTTTGGATGCACTACCGTGCTAGGGAATTTTGCATAGCTGGTCAGCCCCAAAGTGGTGAGGTTTTGAGTGAGTTGTTTGGTTTTTTCCCCACTCCAAAGCAGTTTGTGGGTTAAGCTTTTACTCTTTAACTCTGTACTTAGAGCACTTACTCAGGATGCTTATTCCTTGTAATTTCTTCCTTGCTTGAAGGAATTAAAACTGGTCTTTCCTTACTACCAGGAAAAGATTTTCGGAGCTCAGGTTCTCAGCTTTTCCCATCTAAGCTGTTCTGTTTTGCACAACTTAATTTTCTATTTATGGAAAAAGGAACCAAGAGAGATTCTGTAGCTATAGGGAAGGAACAATCACCTGAAATCGGGGACATACTTCCAGTTACCTCCAGCTAACAGTCAAATGTTTTAAACATACATCAGGACCAAGTTTTAAGCCCAGCTGAATTAATACTATGCTCACGTACTCTTTCTTTCCTGCAGTCCTGCCAGTCTGGCCAGTTATATCAATAAGATTCCAGTCTTACTCTGTCTCCTCCCTTCTTCCTACCCTATATCCCAAATACCCTGGCACATAAGTAAATACCACAGTACAGTAAGTACCCTATTCAACATGTCACTTAAAACTTGAGACACCACCACACCCTATCACAAAATTGCTCACAATACTGGTTCTTGTGGGCCATCTAGTGGTGAAAGGAGAACAGTACAAAGAGGAAACTTTCAAACTTTTCCTTCTGAAAGTGGTTGAATATAATCTGCAAGACACACAAGGTTACCTTGATGATAAATGGATGTTTTGCCCACACAGCAGCAAGTAAGATGATTAGGCTCATAAGCCATATCCTGAATAAGCTGAGAGTATGGCCACAGGCTTCTTCTCTCTCCAGCATTAATCCTAAAAACTACGTTAGAAGTTCTGCCTGAGCAACGAAAAACCATGTTACAAATCACTTAGAGCAGAGAGAGGGTCTACTGAAACGTTTTTAAAACAATTTTTAAACCCTCTATTGAGTGAGTGCTAGCCAGGTTCTGGGTTCCTCTAGTTTGCTTCTCATTTCACTGAAAACTGAAGACAGCAGTTACTTTGCTTACAGGTCTCAGAGCCCTGATCATGCACCCCTTCTCAGCTTTATAAGGGTTTGGCTGCCCATGTGTAAGCAAGCTCTGAGACTCTGGGATGAGCCTGCTGTGAAAAGACTGCATGAGAAAGAACTGTGAGAGTCTTTGTGGAAAGCTTCTGCCCCTTGGCTCAGCAGTCAGTCACATTTAAGTGCACTTAAGCCCAGGCTCTGGGCATGGGTCCTTGCTTGAGCTGTGCTGTAGGTATGTCTGTGCCAGGCCACAGCACTTATCCTGACCCTGACTTGCTGACATGACCATACCAAGCGGACACAGGTTACAGCAGACTCCTGATCTGTGACTGTGACAGATGGAAATGACTACTAATGCTTAATCCAAGGTATCTAAAAGAGAACAAAAACACACATCGGCTTGAATAAAAGTTTATTTCACGTATCATAGAAAAAACATGGATACCATCAAATAAGGCTTTACAAGATAAAGGATATAAAGGAAAGACACGTATAAATTCATAATAAATGCACTGGTCTCTCATCACATTACACACAATATTCTTTATAGTTACACACTTAGGAACTAATTACTACTATTGTGGTTAGCAGACATTTCACTTGCAAGATTGATCCCTGGTTTTAAGGCTAAACCTCCTTACTTAGTCAAATTCTTAGAGCTATTCCAAAGAACTCAGACTGAATAAGAAGTAGAAGACTGGACTTACAGTTAATATAATCAAAAGTCATCTATATTAAAAAATAGTTCCATTTACTGAATTTGGCTGATCTGAGAAATGTAGAAATAATCTGCAGTATCACATGTTTATGGTTGTAATTACCTGGTAGTGTCTTTCTGGCAGTAATGTTTCCTTACGTTTTTTTAACTAATGCATTTCACATTCTCTTTCACAGTTGTTTCATGATAAAGAACAAGTTAGAGAGTCCTTTACTTGAAAAACCTGAGAAATGTACCAGCTTTATTCAGATACGATATCTGAGCATATAAGGTACTAAAAACAGAGCTGAGGTACAAAGCTGAATTCTTCATAAACTCCAAATCCCCATCGAAGTTAACAGAGTTAACAATGGAGGAGAGTTGTATTTGATTGTCTTAGTTCCTTTTTGACACCACACAAAACCACTGAACAGAGTTTTAAATGCCAAGCAAAGAGGAAAAAAAAGTGTAATGGTGTATTGAATGCAACTGCTATTATCACATTATGTCAACATGAATAGGTTTCTCATATACATTCATCTGCTGTTTGAATTCTAGCTGCATGAAATTATCCAACAAGACAAAAAGAAACTACTGGATTTACTGTTAATGACAAACCACCTCTTAACACAAAGTGAGAATTCTATCCAGTAGCTATATAAAAAGTCAGATTATGTAAAGAAAAAAATCAGGTTTACATTCTTTAAAATACAAAGAAATGGATGTCTGCATCTCATATCTGTCTGCTGACTCCAGTTACTCTCAGACAAATTCTTGGAGGTTATATAAAATTGAATTTGTAAAGAACAGAAAGTGGAATCAGCACTTAATTATGCCCTCCAAACTTACTTATTTTACCTGGTATTCACAATGCCTGGTTTACACTGCATCTTTATATACACATGGCAAGGCATAAGCACTCCAAACAATGTTGAACGTACAAGAGAAACAGCTTCACAAATGGCACTTAACACATGTTTTCTATGCAAAAACATCTCTTTGCTATCATACCTCCTTACTACTCTGGTTGATTTTTCAAATGACAAAATAGTCCCTGTCAAGAACTTGGTTACATACATATATTTACCACAAACCCAAGATCAGAAGTCTCATTTGTTAAAACATTTGAAAAGGAAAGGATTTTACTAAGCAATGTATCTAAGACTCTAGCGCTATCATTCTCTGCAACATTTTTAAAAGATAATTCTCACATTTTAAAATACCTGAATATGGTGTTTTTCCTTGTAATAACCTAATTACTTCCAAGTTCATAAGCATAATCAAGATCTATTCCCTGAAAGAAAAATACATTTTTCTCTAGCTTGCCTTAAAGTGTGATCCAAGACAATCATGTTATTGAATGTAAATTTTTATATTAACAGTCCAACAGTGCAGAAGAAACACAGGATAAATCGTAAAGGAAGAGAACTGTTCTGGCTTTCTGTCACGTGCAGTGCACTGTATCAGCTGGCAAATAATTCCATTTACAAATAGCAACACTGTACCTTTGACATGACACTCAATCAAAAAAATAGATCTGCTGAAATGAAGAAAATGTTCCTGTATAAATTGGAGTATAATTATAAATCAATTCTTTTGTTTCCTCATCTTTGCTGGGGAAATGGTGCAGGCTCTTCCGGGCTGCAAAACATTGTAAAAGTACAGATTGCTTTACTGTTATCCTCCTTGACAGTATCCTTCTTGGCAAAGTAAGTTATTCTGCGTAGCACAACAGCAAACAGAATTACAGTAACTAGTATGTGAAGAACTGTGAAGACACATCTTCAGAAAGCTGGTTACAGCAGTATTTTATTACTGGGGATGGAAATTTAATTATTAAATTAAAGCCAAGACTATACAAAAATATTTATCCATGAGATACGGGCAGGTATCTACCAGAGGTACTAGCACTTGTAATACTGAAACAAAGGCATTAGAGTCTCAACCTACTCAAAGCTGCAGTGTTAGCATGGACTATGCTGGTGAGGACAATAAAAACTGAATCCTCGTCTAGTTTATCATGTTGGCAACTCTACACAAGGTAAAAATTAAAGACAGATAGATACGAAAATAATATTTCAGTAGAATTATTTAGTGATTAAGTGATCATAGATGAGTAAATTTTTGCAAGCTGAAAGCAGTTTACATTTTTCAACCTGCAGTCTATTTTCAAAGTTAAGGAAGACATTCTGTCTTACATTAGCTAAAAACATCAATTACTCATTGCAACATTATGATATGAAGTACTCAGTAGGAGCAGCTGTACTGGGGAGACAATGAATCATAACGTATGATTTGATATATGAGATGTGGGTAGACACACACAGCTGGCTGACACAAGTCTGCTGTACTAGAATTGAAGGGCAACAGATCCAAAAGCTAGCAACACATCTGTGTGGTACTACGCAGAAGCTCATTATATGTGTATAAAAGAACTCACACGCACTGTGTCCCAACAGGACTTAAAAGCAGAGTTGGCACTTAATTTGCCACATTTACTTGGATAATGGCCTGAGCAAGCTTACTTCTGCCTGTAATACAGTGTGCAGACAGAGACTAGAGGACATAGTAAACAAAACTAAAAACATGCTGCAAACTAGTATTATACTACAAAATTACAAAGAGACTCATACTATACTTTCTCCTTTATTTTTGTCCTAGTCTCCCATAAGTCCTCTGTCAAAATTCTTAAAATACAGGAACTTATGTCTACTGATAAAGAATTTTATGAATTTTGCTCCATTTTTGCAAAGGGGAGTAGGATTACATTACGCAAAAAAGAGCCTTGAACTTGTACAAAGTACAACTTTTATTTCTACACTCTCACTGACAAGGTCAGCACGAGTTCCATTTCTTTAAATCACCGTCTGCTTTCTCCAACTAGGTGACTCTTTTGGTTAGAGGTCAAATACAGAGACCAAACTCAATTAGGTTATTGATTATGTTCTTCATAAACCCAGTCGATCAGGTAAGACAATTTCACAGAATTGGTAAGGTTGGAAGGGACCACAGTGGGTCATCTGGTCCAACCTTCCTGCCCAAGCAGGGTCATCCTAGAGCACGTGGCACAGGAAATTTCATAAATAGTAAATTTAGAATATGAAAATGATATTTCATCAGAATGGTTTAGTAAGTATAAATAAAGGAATAAATTAAGTTTGATCACTTCAAATACTCCTGTACTTATATCCCACTTACTTATAGCAAAGAGACCAGAAGTGTCATAAAGTATCAAAATGTTACACATTAGATATTTCCACCTTCTTAAGGTATTAAAAAAGAAAAAAAAAAATCAAACTAGATCCTCTGTAAAATTCAAAAACTTCTTGTGCTGTCCATAGTACATAACTGTTGGGTCCTATAATGCACCCCTTCGAAACATCTGTATGCTTAGCCCAAGTGCTATTTATAATCTTGGTGCACCTATTTCACAAGCAAAACTGAGAGTACATTGAGTGACTGTAACTCAGTTTGGAACCGAAGAAACTTCTGGAATTATGAATGGAGTATGTATTTCATTTAATTCTTTGTGCAAAAGAGGCTAAAATGTTATAGTGATCATTC
Source organism: Aegotheles bennettii (assembly GCA_013398125.1). NCBI lineage: Eukaryota > Metazoa > Chordata > Aves > Caprimulgiformes > Aegothelidae > Aegotheles > Aegotheles bennettii. The sequence continues at coordinate 132,705 of VZRW01006181.1, read as the reverse complement.
AATGGCTGAAAGTCACAGCACAGACAGGGCTTTTGAGCCAGTCTACTGGAAAGAGTCTGTGGAATACTTGGCCTTTTGACGTCACTTTTACTAAACCACTGTATTTCTAGTATCCCTTGGATATTTTATAAGCCTATAAAGCTTGCAGAGTAATGTTCTCTGAAAGCATTAAGAGGTACTGAACTTCTGACAGCTGAAAAAGAAGCCTGTTGTCTTAAAAGATCTTCACTAATGCTTCACTCTAAAAAATGAGATTTATAGATAATGAACTTTTTACCTTCGTTAACGAAGAAGTCAGCTATATAATATGCTGCTCTTACAGCTGATGGGGAATGTGGAATGCCTGGCGAATTGGTCCACTCAAAAGGATTTTTCTCTGGATGCCACTGGACACCATAAATTGGGTATTTGTATGCTGCAACAAACATGAAACACATAAACAAGTGCTATGCCTTAAGAATTATGTGCTTAGTCTTAACACAAAAGAAACTCAAGGACAAGACACAAAAACACCTCACTTAACAGTTTCACAAAAGCTTAAACAGCAAGTTGAAACTGTTCAAGTCACAATAGAACTGAAGGAAAAAATTAATATTGTAAAAGAAGGATCCTATTCCACACAAGGAAATTTTTGTACATGAAAAACCATAATGTTACAAGTTTATCAGTCTCAAAACTTCCTATCTGCTGCCAGCATCACTCAGCATACATACAATATTCACAGCCACACAGGATATACCTGGCTGTTCCATGGGACAGAGCCAAATCTAAGGATCTCCTTGAAGACCCAGTCAATCCAGGGGCAGCTCCTATCTGTTCTGTGCCAGGCCTGATACATGCAGGGGGAAGCCAGTCCTTAACTCTCTTACAGAGAACAGTAGCACAGCAGCCAATGACTGCTCCATGAGAAACCGCTTGCAGGCACCGGAGAAGTCAGTCAGTCATTAGCCTAATCAGGTTTTCTGATCAAACTGCTATTCTTCTTGTCTGGAGGACAGCCAGCATGCCGTACAGAAGAATCTCACAGGTCAACAGCTGGGCCTTACTGTAGAGCTGCTAGGAGTGCACTGCTCAAGATAAACCACTCTCTAAAGAGCCAACTTGTTTCTTGAGCTGAGCAAGCCTGGTGCAAAACATATGCAACACAAGATAAATAATGCAAAAGGCTTTCGGAGGAGGGCAACTTCCAGTATTGCTGCCAAAGGAACGAGGGATGTTGCTGTTACCTCAGTACCCGGGATTGTTCTTCCCGTACAGCAAACAGATACAGAGCATCACAGGAAGGCAAGCATAAGCAGACAGAAAGCAAGGTGCATCTGACGCACACTGCCCTGAAAAGGGATTCAAATACTACAGGATGAGTGCTGTACTCCTCACATCACAGCACTCAAATATACCAAATATACTCAAATATACCACTAAAGTGTAACAGCGAATCTGGAAAAGGGGACACCAGGTGAGAGAAGTAATTAGGCTCACAGGTACATACTCATAAGATAAAATATCCCTGCAAACAGAGTTACGTTCCTCACAGCCAGAGCACTGACAGGACTGATGCTCACACTGCTATCTGAACAGGAAGCTTGCAGTACAAATAAGCATAAACATCACAACACCTCTAAAGAACTAGTTTGTTACAGTCACAGTTTACAAAGGAAATTAATTTCCCTACCTTCCATGGTAGATATAAATTCCACTTCATCATCAGTGTTAGTAGTCAGAACATTATAGAAATTACGAAGCTTTTCATTCTTTGTGAAATTCTGTGACAAGGGAGAGTGGAAGGGAAAGATGTGTTATTTGCTCATTTATTTCTAGTTTTAACAGAACAAAGGCATTTGTGTTCAGGAAATAAAACGATCAAATACCTCCATGGAGAGACTCCACATATGAAAGTTTGATGTCAACGGTTCCGTAGCAAATGCGTGTAACACATCATCTGGAAAATTCTTGAATAACCTACTGTCTTTTGCAGCTATTACAAAGAAAAATGAAAAAAATAATATCGTTCATTACCCAAGTTGCTATCAGATGGATTAATACTGAACAAGAGACAAATTTTATAAAATAATGCATTAAATCTGTAGTGTAATTTTAAGTGAAATAACTACATCAGGTTTCCAATATGCTGTTACCACTGTCCTCCAGCCTTGACCCAGAAAGGAGCCAACTTTGCTACCTAAATTCTCACTGAAGTAAGCATCACTCTTTGCCATTCATTCCAGCAACCTCTGCATTCACAATGAACAGAATTTGTGAATGCTACATGGTCTGCAGATGGATTACTCACAAATTGAAGGATAAAGTATCAAGAGAGGCCACATTTTACCAGTGTTGCTGAGTGGCACAGCTCTATCTTAAGAGATCTCACTTATTTCAATACCACACAAGTGGGCAGCAATGCTAATATTCATCATTAGGAAAGATGTAATTCGAAGAAATTAAAATCACCTGCTCTCTGAGTTTGACAGGTTTTGGACCCATGAATTTTGTTCATATCAGTCACAAAAAGGGACCTAAATGCACATTATTTTTGTGGGTACAAATTATTAAATGACTCCAAGAGCCACAACTGTGTTTTTTGCTGACTGCTGTTGGTTTCAAATAGCTTGTGCTCACATCTCTGCTTTAGAAGTAATAGAGTTGCACTGACTTTATAAAAAACAGTCATTGCAACTTATTAAGAAAGAATTTAACAAGATAATCATAAACCTCCCAAACATTCAGCCCTGCATATTTATCATGAACAAAACACAACACCTCTCAGCAAAACTCAGACATGAGGCATAATGGATTTTTCACCTGAGGTGAAGTTCAGAGGGAGTGCAAAACCATTTGTCTTGGTGTTAACAAGTAAAATTTCGCCACTTGTGAGATATGTAAGCTCTTCATGTCCAAGACACGTTCCCCAAACTGGGAAATAATCTCCTTTATCGTTAGCCTACAAAATAAAAAGCAACAACATAAGGAAAAAGTACTGAAGATTTACAGAAAGAAGACTGAAGAGAACTTGATACTCTTTTTGCTTTCTCTTGTGTAGGTGAGAAGTAAAACCACTACAGCAGCACAAATTTCTACCAGAGGAATTGCAACAGTTTAAATACAATTGAAATAAACACAGACTCCCTTAGTTTTTCTCCTAAAGAAGGCTAGGGGATATACACATGTCCTTTGAAGCAGTAAACTGAGTCTAATGTTGATATTGATTGTTCTGTCTACAAATAAGTAATGTTGAGAGCAACGTAAACAGAAACCACAAAATGGCAACATTTATATAAAGAACACAGTCATAGAAGGGACACAAACCAATCTGTCACCATTTTGAGGAAAAGCCTATTCATTACAATTCATCCTTTTATATGAAGTGTGTTATGATCACATAGCAAGGGCTCTTTACAATGTCCGTATGCCTGTGCCCACCTGTCCGTGTCAAGAAAATGTAAGTCCTATTATTAGCATGACTACAGTCTTAAGTTACATATTTGTATGCTTGTTTAACTAGCAGGTTTGGACCTGTGTTCCAGAAAGATAAATTGTGAGTTTAAGCAATACAAAAAAGCGACAATAATTTTCAGAAGAATAAAAATTGGCAGATTAATGCAAAAACAAGAGAAAAAAGCAAAAAGAAGAAAAGGAAAGCCAAACGAGAATAAAACTAGCGTCCTGTCACTTAACTAAGCACGGTGCATACACATGGTAGAAATTAGCATTTTTAGTTTATTCCTGATAGTAAGTACATGTTGAGACTGGGATGTTCCGTAATCCCTGTTTTCATGAAATCTGAGTAGTCTTTCTTGTTTCTAAACATTATTAAGTTATGCATACCACACCACACAGCCCCTCGTGAAGAGATGCTGCTTAAATGTAATTTTTGAGAAAGTTGAAATTATAGGCTTAGAATAAAAAATGTCACCCCTCTGCATTACTGATACTATGGTAATAGAAGTCCATAAAGCCACTTCTTCTCAGAGTAAAACATAGAAGATTTACAGAGAGAAGGTTAATGATGCTGCAGAGTCTTTATGACACTCATCATGCATGACTGGAGGCACAGGACTTGCAACTCCACTGCCTTTCTTTTTTGTAAGTGAGGAATAAAACCACTAATGGCAAAAAAAATGGACTACACTTAAAGAACAATTAGAACTAAACTGTAAACGTTTTGTGTGTCCACCCTTTTATTTTTTTTTAAGTAAACATGAGCCTGGAGGCTAAGCATATATTAAACAACACCCAAGACATCACATTTTAAAAACTAATTTAAAAGCTGGAAAACATTATCTCATTTAGGTTTTTGCCTAGCTGGTGAAATTCTATTGACTTGGATGAGAATTAGCATTTCACATCTTCTATTCATATTAAAGCAGAGACAGATCAAGCCATTTCTCACTGTGAACATTTGAAAATGAAAAGGAGTCCTCATACATTTTAAAGTCACATAAAATTCAGTCAGTTCTGTACCTGATAATATACTCTTGGCTATTGTAGCTCCCCTTACATTAAGAAGTAAAACTATCAATATTTTATAGTGCTAATTAAGTCTCAAAAGATAAAAATCAAAATACACAATCATCACAAATAACACAGGAAAAAACTCTCAAGTTATTAGTAAGGGTCACCTATGAGGAACCAAATGTTATTTTCTTCCTTTCACTCACCCGAAGTACATGTAACATCTAATAAATCTGCTTCTCCAATCATAACTTTACGACACAAGCAATTTAGTTAATCATCATGAAATGTTAACACAATTTCATAATAGTACTGCAAACCACAAGAAACCCTCACCCTAATACTTAATACCAAGACACAGGCTGCAACCAACTCACACCGGGAGCAGTCTCAGAGAGACAAACGAGATTGTCTTACACAGAAGTGAGACAGTGTTTGCGAGATTCAGGTTTAAGGCAACAGACTAAAAATCACCATGAATAAAGATGAGAGACAGACAAAGGAATAACAACATTAGTGCCATGAGGATTGAAGAGCAGGGAACTTAATTACTGAATTGCAGCAGCTGACTGGTCCTGTGAATGTCACTGCCCGAGCTTTCCTTGCCTGCTGTTGGAAAGTCGGCAGAAAGGGTAGAGAAGGAACTTCTCACTGCCAATAAAAGCTTCTACTGTAACAGTTCAAGTACTATTCATTGTAGTGCTCTAGAATTGAGCTAAGTTTTCCAAAGCATGAGTTCTGTGACAATTTTAAGCAATGTTAGCTGGAAATAAAATAAAGTCAGTAAAGAGGAAAAAAGGAAGAAAATTTAAATTTATATTCAATCTGAATACAGAAGATCCATAACAAATCATAATGATCATATATAAAGCTCAGTGAATCTCCATTCTTTTCCACGATGCACATTTTACTTAAAATTGTGTTGATTAGCATCTGGGTAAAAAACACCTCTTATGCATTAAAGGAATTAAATCTTCAGTAAGGATTCAGAGCCTTCCTGATGTTCTTTGAAAGAAACACCTTCCCCAGAATTTATTTTTTTTCATAATAAAGCTAATGATATAAATATTTAAAAATAATATAACCTTTCAAGTATTCTTCCCACCTTTTCTGTGTTATAAATTAAGCTACTGTTTACTTTAAAAAATCTGCTGTATGTACAGTTACTAATGCAAATAGGTAAAATGGTATAACATGCTAATGTAGATCCCTCACCTGCACCTCCAAAGATATATTTAAATCTGCTTATAGATAACTGAGAATAAAGGTGTTTCACTAGCTGTAATGTTTATGTGGAGGGAGGCCTTAATGTCATGTTATTGTAAACTGGTTTACTTGAGAGTCTCTCAAGAATTCCATCAGAGCCTAAACTTTAGTCATAAGACCTCTACAAATGATCACTTTTATGTGTATCTTTGTTCAACATTTAAAGTCAACGGATACCCTGGTCTTTTGGAAGGAATTATTCTTACTTTGCTGCAAGTTCCACACAGCTAGAAAGCTGCAGGTACAATGAATAAGTGATACTGTTCTCACCCAAAGAATTTGGGAGTTTAAGACCATGACACAACATGTAACACGAAGAGGGTGTCAGGAGTCTGAATCTTAAGCTACAAAATGATTCTTTATGCAGAAGCCAGCAGTGAGCTACTTATTATCAGGCTTACAGTTAACTCACTGGATGCCAATGGAAAAACTATGAAAATATCAGCCTCCCTGTCATTTGATCTCTGAACAGTGACAAGAACAAGAACAGACTGTTCCTTAGTAATTACCTCTAACGCCTTGTGGTAAAAGATCTTAGCAACCCTGGAATATTCTGAAGTCTTAAGATCCACACCACCTCCTGGAAAAAGTACCCTGAAAGGCAACATCCAAGAATCTGATTAGCAACGGTGATCAAACTGAAACCTGGACAATGTATACAGAGAAAGGTCTGATAGTGGTTTTAAGGGTAGCATTCAGGTCTAGATTAAGACATCTACATTTCAGAAATCTATAGACAGGATTCTAAACTTCCTTTATGGACAGCAGGGATCTAGTCAGAAAAGTTAACGGAGGCTCAAATATGTTTGCTAGAGCAGACACCTACCTGGTCAGTAGGTTGAACAGCCTTGTAGACTCCACTGGCTTCCTGCCCAAGCAGGGTCAGCGTTACGTGACTAGCACTCCATGCATTACGTGAGTTTAGACAGCTAATGTACACACAGATAACTAAGTTTACATGTCTTAGTCTTTAACAGAATCATAGCCTAAAACTTAAGTGTTCTTCTACTGAAGAATGGTTACTATCACAAAGTAGTGACCAAGCCTAGCGTAACATAAGGAAGAGGAGAGTAAAAAAACATATAGAACTCAGCTGGTACACAAAAGGGCTGCGTGCCATGACTCTGCCAAAACCTGTCCTGACTCTTAGCTGGTTCTCCCTATCACTTTAAAATCCTTGCCCCAATCTTAATGAATCCTGCCCAATTTGAGTAAAGAATTATGGCGGCCCTGGCAGAGTGACTACCTTATTGTAGACAACACGGATCAAAAAGTTCCTATCATAAAGGCAAAAAAGTACATTTTGCCGTAACCTTTGGTCACACAGAATGTAATATCACTGAAAAAGACAAAGCAATCTCAGATAATTTCAAAGAAATAGTGCACAACTTTTTTCTACTACCAAAAAACCAAAACAAACAAAAAAATCAGCAATGGCAATTCTCTGTGTAGCTCCCCAAAACCTACAAAAGGAAAAGACTCAGTACAGTTTAGCAGGGATTTCACATGTGCACTTGATGACATGGAAAGTAATCAAATACCATCAGAGGCAGTAACGTGGAATAAAGGAAGTCTCTTCTGGCTATAACTGGAACAGTACTCACAGAACTGGCAGAACTGAATGTGCGAGCGCTCCCTAACCCACTCAAGCACGCCAACTGAAGCCACATCCATCAGTTGCTGACTTTTTACCAAACTGGCTGAAGGATTTTCTCTATTTTTGTACTCTAGAAATGGCAACTTGTATCAGTGAGATACTAACTAGCAGCTAGAAACAAATAACATCTCATGACCACTTTTCAGGTGAATGATGCTCTGCATCATGCAAAAGCCAACAAGTATTTGGTGGAAAAGTAGAGCAGTATTCACAAAAATATAAATCAGAGTACTTTCCAGTGCCAAAACAGAAAATAAATACAGTCGAAAGTATTTTCAAAACAGGCCAGATTATAGATTTCTAGAGATCTAATTAGAAAATAAGGCAATCCTTACCTGCAAGTGGTAGAAAATTCACTTCACCTGTTCCTTTTGTTCAACCCAAAAACTGGCCAATACTAATTAGGAAAAACAATTGTCATTTTTGCTACTGCAAAAAGGAAGTAACCCATTAAGTAGCAATGAAAACGGTTTGACATTGTCATAAGCAGACTGAAATGCAGCTACCTGTATTCCAGTATCTCTAACCAATCCAAGCTTATGCTGTTCACGGTGAATTTCAAAGGCTATCTCAGGGGTACATTGCTATATTCATAAATTCTGTCTCTACTATAGTAAATTTCATTATTTTAAGAAGGTGGCATTTAATAATAAATAATTTCCAACTGCAAAGAACCTGGAGCTAAGCTCTTATAACATAAAAGATCAACATACCTCTTTCTTATTCTACGTTTGCACAGAATTGAAAGTCCTTCCCTCTAGAGATCTTATTTGTTATTTACACACAGCTACACTGTGGAAGCTATTATCTCACAGTGAAGGGCAACAAGAGGAAATACAGACTGTCCTTACCCACCTACATAGCATAAATCCAACTGCCAGTCACTGCAAAGACAAAAGGATAAGGAAACTGGATCTACTGGCCTAACACCCTCTTCTGCATTGAGGTAGGTGGTGAGGTAGTAGGAGTGGGAGACCCCCTTGGGGAAAGTCCTTCTGGCAACCAAAGAGAGGCTGGCAGCCATGAGAAAGGGCTGAAACGATTCACTTTGTCTCCAACACAAGGAGCCACAGGGAAGTGCCACTGTCTTATACTTGCTTATACTGCAAGACTGTAAAGACACTTGTCTCAGTGTACAGGGCATGCTGTGGAACATAAAATGACAATGCTCTTCCCAGACAGCCACAGGTCTAAATCCCCAAGTTCTACTCATGTTAATTAACATTCTAGTACATGCACAAGCTAACAAAAACATTCGTGCTTTAAGATGCTCATCTCATGACTACAAGTAGCCCAATCACATGCTACAAGCTCACATACAATCAAGCCTGTGAAGTGTAGCACCAGCTGATTTAACTCTTCTAAAGTGCACTTTTAGCACAAGGCAAACATAAAAGGTTTTGACTTTGCTTAGTCTGTAATTAAAATGTGTTAAATTAAATCACATTATCCCACATTTAAAATGCAGGAAGAACACATGGGCAGACAGTTGCCATAGGCCAGCTGAAAAGTTAGAATGTTTGTCCAACAAAGACCTAAGCCACAGAATCATGACACATAGGACAGGCCATTCAAGTAGCAAAAGAGAAAGCACCCATAGAGAAAAGGGTAGAACAGACTGGGAATCAGAAACTTTTATGATAGAGGAAATATAAAGAAGACTGGAGGAGGGAAGAAAGGGTAGGAGCAGGGATGAAACACCCAGCAAGTGCTATTAAATATCAAAATTAAGACGACGATTCAAACGAGGAAGGGGAAAAATTAGCAAAGAGGAAGTGGGTTATTTCAGTTGTAAAATTGTTAACCACTACAATGCCACTTCTGTCTGCCTGCAGCCAAGCACAGGAGAATGCCAAGATGAGCCTTGGCACTGTTGCAGATTGTCTGCCATGTGCTCCTCAAGGAAGGAAAGGCAGCAGACGGACATTGCATGAAAGAGTGCTCTCTCTGTCTTAGAGCATATTTACATGTCTGGAGCTCTCGACACAACCTCTCACGAGAGTAGAAAGAGTGTGCTTGGGGATACAGCAGAGCTCAAAACCAGAACTATAACATCTCCCAAAAGTAAATCAGTGCTCAAAACTTACCCGTTAATAGAGTGGAATATTTTATCATATTCTTCATCTGAAAGATTTAATCTGAAACACCAAGAAAATAGTTACAGAGTACATATGAAATATACATATTTAACCACAAAATTATCAACATTATTGAACACAAACTTGAGACACAGGAAATAGGTAGAAAGATTGCTTTAAACAGAATAAAATAGATGCAAATAAAATTAAACACTTCACTTACAACAGCTCGATCTACAAGACTGAAAACAGGGCCCTGTCAGGTACAGTTCAGGATTAGATGCTCTGAGACCCCTTTGCTGACACTTGTTAAATTTAACATTTGCATGAATGGCATGGTTATTATTTCCTGCAGACCGGCAACTCCGGTTTCCAATCGACTCCAAGAAGGGCAGAGCTGCAAACAGTGGGTCACACCCATTCTCCAGCAAAGATATAGTTGAGAGGTGGAAAGGTGAGGAAGACCTCAGCATTAGCAAAACGTCAGCAAACCAGCATGAGAGCTTCACTCCTGCAGAACTGATACACTGGGTACATTCAAAGCGTCCAGCTTTGCTACACCTAACTTAGTTGCCAGAGCTAGAAGCCTCCATTCATTGACGTAGCTTCTGGTCAGCAAACATCCTGAAAGCTTCAACAGCTATGTGAGGAACACTGGCTTCTAATTCAGGCACTTAGCTGTTGTTCTTATTGGACTGTGTGGATACATCTTACTATGATTCTCTGCTGCTGCATTAGTATCGTTTTTAAGTTCTGACAATTACCATTTTAACATCTTATTTCAGTGCATTTACTATTTTACAGCTAACTCTTGCCTGTGAAGCATTCCCAGTTCTGCTACTTATTCTGCTACCTTCTACCCAACAATCAAAATACAACACGTGGAATTAGTGACCCACAGTTTGAGCAGAACTGGACTTTGGTTTCTTCAAGAATTACCGATAGCCTTACTCCATTATTTGAGTCCTAGGAACTACAGAATATGACAAAAGAGAGCATGTGCATATGTATCTAAATATCTATGTGTGCTCGTGGGGGGCTACTCATCACCCTGAATACAGCTAACTTCAAAACCATGGAGGGTAATTTTACAGGTAAAAAACCAGTTATTTTTCAAATAAAAGTTATTATCATAAGAAGAAATATTAAAAATTACATGTTCCAGCCTGCTTTTATTATGATTTCTAGAACTCCCTGTAAATTGTAGCATCCCCAAATAGACTTGGAAGAGCCATAAAATCGCAGAGGAGCAGCACAACTGCTTTCTGTGCCTCTAGCACAGAACCCTTACGTTAAACAATTATTACCCACTTGTAAGGATGTAAAACTCTACCTTATTGGCACAACTCGGGCACCAGCAGATTCCAAAAACTTCACGTAGGAAGCTGCAATGTAAGAACTTCCAAACCTGTGGAACTTATCGAAGTGACACTCCTGTGACAATATCCCTGAAGGGTCCAAAAGCACGAGAATTAGCACCGTACACGTAGCAAATGCTGCACACGTTTAATAACGATTAAATAACCATTAAATCCCCATTTCCTACGGGCCAGGCGACCGCGCCGCATTCCCTGCCCGAAGGAATGGCGAACGCCGCGGCTGTGGGGCACCAGTTGTGACATTTAACCACAGGGTGCTCAGCAAACACTCGTGAGCTGACTCAGGCCCGGCTGCCCCGCTCCCGCCGCAGTGCTACACCTCCTCCCGGGGTGCAGCTCGGAGCCCCAGCTCGGCATGGCCGGCGCCGCTGGAGCAGCCGGGACCGAACCCACGCTCCAGGAGACCCTGCAGAAACCGGCACGGCTCCGGGGGGCTGTAGGAGCCCCTCCACCCCACCCCCTCGGGGCAGCGCAGGCGGTACCCCCGGGGGGGCCGGTAACCCCCGGGGGCTGAGGGACCGGGACCGCCGCCCGGCTCCCACCTCCCCGCCGCCCCTCACCAACGATGGGTCGCTCGTTGCTCTCCGCCAGGCGGCCGCGAAGCGCGAGGGAGGCTGCGACGGCGCAGCGGAGCAGGAGGAGGAGGAGGGTGGCAGCCGGGAGGGCAGACAGCCCGGCCAGGCGCCCCATGGCCAGCTCCCCGCGGCTCCACAGCACCGACGGCTCCGCGCAGCCGCCCGCCCGCACCGCACNGCCCGGCCCGCCCGCCGCGGGGCACGCTGGGAAATGGAGTCCCGGCGGGCTCGGGCCTGGCGCCGCCCTCCGGGCCCCGCCTCAGCGCGCAGGGAGGGCGGCAGCGGTGCCGCTGGACACCGACAGAGCGGGCTGGGCCAGGCAGAACAGCTTTATTGGTACAATGATGCTAATGCGTAAAAAATTAAACAACATTGTGCATGACATTGTGCTCACAGTCGGCAGTAGTTGTACCTGCAGCATGTAACAGCAACTCGCTTCACTCACAGGTGCTCTCGATATGCTTAAATAATGCAAATAACATCATTATCTCGTGTCAGCCACAGCTGCCCCTTACACAGAGCTCCTGCCTTCCATGTAAAATGTAAACATTGAAAATTAACGGTTCATTAAAAATAACGGCAGCCAGCGCTCCCGCTGCTGTGTTACCCACACACACCACCATCTAACAGCAGATTCAGGGTACTTCTGTGGACATTCAGGACTTTGTATCAATACAGCTGGTGTAGTCCAAATTGAGATTAAAAAAAAAAGGTTTAAAAAACTCCAAAACAGCTAAAAACAGCGATCAGATTAAGCCTCTGCTACACAAACCAGCAGCGATCAGAGACTGGTTTCACCAGAAAAGTTCGAATGTCCCTGCTCCCTGAAACACAGTCCATCCCTGTGCGCAGCTTACATTCCAGGACTAAAACTGAGGAGCATAGAATTAAGGCAACAGCTTCAGTTCTCCAGTTCCTAGGTGATTTGGAACTTGAGTTACACACCTGAAGTGTTGCCAGATGCCCGACTACTTAGCTTATTTTCTTATAAAGAAGAATTAGCTCTTCACTGAACTCCTCTATTTAAGGAGCTTTTATATCACAAAACAGTTCAATCTGAGAAAAAGATAGATATATGAAAATGTATCTGAAAAGTCTTTCTTTAAATTTAGGCTCTGTAACAAAGATATCCTGAAAAAGAATGAAAAAGGAATTTGAGGAAGTGAGGGAATTGGAAGAAAAAAAAAATTTAGAAGTCCTTGTCAGTGTTGAAAGAATTTTGTACCTGGTGTTGACCTTACCACAGCAGAAGAAACTACAGCTCTGTGGGCCTTTCATAGATGTCCCTCTTGCTAATAAAGAAGAGCTTCCAATGGCTTTTGCAATAATGCAGTATTACTGATATTCTAAAATAAGGCACTTCTGATTTAACAGAATAGTCTCATTTCTCTCCCCTAAGCATATATTAATATAACATCCCAATGTCCTAAAGATTCCAAAGTAACTGAAGTTAGCATTTCTAGCCACCTGAGAAACAAAGTATTTGTTATGGATTCATTTATACAAAGACTCATATGGAATGCTTAAAAATAGAGAGCTTATGCAAAGACCCCTTGGCTTATTACAAAACAGGAGTTAAAAATTAGGTAAATGAACTCTAGCAGCTGGTGTACTAATAGAGCTTTAACCAAAAAGCTGAATGAAAAGTAAAATAATGTTTTAGATTGTTAAATTCTCGGGACTGCAGGTTGATCCAGCTATGCAACGTGAGTGACATCTTTCATACATGCAGTGTTCATATCTGAATCATGTCCCTTAAAAAAGAAATATGTTTTTCAATAATTATAAACAGATTTTTTTTCATTACTCCTACAGAAATAAAGAAGAGGGCTCAATGGAAATTAAAAATAATTTCTTCCAGTGTCCAGCAGAAGATATAGACTGGCAAGTTGTCAAGTACTTTTCTGAAAATAAAATTAAGATACCCAGCATTTCCTAGACTGAGGTTCAAAGTGACCTACAAGCACCCTTAAATCACACAACCAATAAAGGATAACCTACTTCACCCTCCAAAAACAAATAGATACTGAACAACTAAAAGCCCCAGACCTCTGTAGTACTCTACAGTAGGTATTAAAGGTGATCATAATCTGAGTTGCTTATAGCTTGTCCATAGACAGTAGCTCTTTGAAGAAAGAAAATAAGAATTTTCAGTGTTGTTTTGACTCTTACCAGTTCCTATTCCTGATTCATACTGTCCTTTGAAGAACAGGTACATGGTGTTGTCCCTATCTTCCTCTCAAAAATTGGATTATTACTGTGTTAATTAGCACAAAAAGGGAAGCTGCACAAGCAGCACAAAGATTAACATAAATGTCTCACTATTGCTGACTAATTTTCAATTTGACACAAACTAAACAGCCATTTTCCCTGAGAATCCGTCCAAAAAGCAGACTCTCTTCAATCCTTGTAAATTAGCCCTGTAGTCGTACTTCTGCAACAAATTAAGTCCACCCCATTCAAATAGTCACATTCTATTCTTTTTTGTATCCTAGCATCTTGACAAGCCAAGAAACAAGAACTAAGCATAAGGTTCTAGAGTGCATTATTACGGATGAGCTGTCTCCAAAGGTCTAAGAGCAGCAGTATCGATCTCCGATATTCAAGGCACTATTCAGCTTTTTGGCATAAGAAACTAAAAAATTACAAACAGTATTTCAAACACATAGAATCCATTAATCTCTTCAGCCATACATACTGATAGAGTCCAGTTAGTATAAAAGTGCTGTCAATGTAATACTCAGTGCTCTAAAAAGGCATAGTGGTTTCATTTACAATGATTTCAAGTTTACATGAAAGATTCCGTATTAAAATTATTTTCACCTCCAGTGTTCAAGAACAGATATGATACTGTAGTAAGGTCATTTCTGGGCAACTAGAGAAATGCTCTGAAGATAATCTGCAGATGCCATTATAAAGTCAGTCCATTCCTTGGCCAGCTCTTCAATGGAGACTTCCTCCCCTCCATATTCCTGTGGGAGAATGCTGGCTGGAAAGTGTTCGGTCAGACTCTGCATGTAGTTACTTCCGTGCATATGCACCTACAACAAAATACAAAAAGCATTGAAAATATGAATGCTAGACTACTGAGTGAAAACAGGCAGCAAAGAAACTCAGTGCAAGAGCTAAAGCTACCAGCTTGGATCAGCTAAACATGTGTATTTGTTCATAATGAGCTCCTTATACGAAGAAGAAAGTACCACCATGTAAGTGAGTTTTCCATGGCTGTGCAAACTCTGCCCTGCTCAGTATCTGCAGCTTGATAAAGCATGGACTACAACCAGAGAACTGCATTTTATGCAGCTACAAGCAAAGGAGCCGAAACTAAGTGCACACTTGTTTCAGATTGGTTTAGCGACACTGATGAGGGTACACACTACATCTGTACAGCCAAAGTGAGCTAAACCACGGGAAGACTGGGGTTTGCTCTCATCATGATAGGTACCATATACTTGCTTTTCAGCCATTTCCAAGAAAAGAAGGGTGTTTGGCTTGTGGCCATTACTATCTGGTCCTGCCCCATGTATTTAAAAACATTATGTAGCATGTATCTAGGTTCAGATTGGTGCCAAGGAGGATACGCAGAAGAATCTGCATCTCAGTCCTAATTTTTCAGTTCCAACTGAAATTAGAGCCTGGACTACTCCTCCACTTTAACCCTTGTACTACTGTAGTTTCAGTTCTTCTCTTTTTGCTTTATTGTAGTTATTCTGAAGCTTTGTTCATTACTTCCAGTCAGAACCTTTTACAGGTCTCTTATTAATACTCAACAAGAATTTTGTGCAATTCTTGTTACACAAAGACTGCAAGAATATGCACACAAAAGGTAGTTGGCTAGCTGTCTTTTATCTAACACTTCCCCATCAGGAAGTAAGATGAGTGAATAGTAATTATTCCTATAAAGGTATGGGGAACTGGCCCTTAGAGATTTATTTTTATTTTTCAGATCATACCCAAAATTCTAAGCCAGGAGACAAGCCAATCTGCTTCTGTTTCATTCCATGAACTGGGATATCTGGCTTGTTTTCTTTTAGGCCTTTACCGTCCATCTGCCCTCTTCTCTGCTTTTTGAGTTCAGGTTAGAGATATTCTGAGCTGGGTCAGGTGACAGGGGCTTGCTTCACAGGTATTAATGTGAGAGAAGGGCCACAGCACCAGGCTTTTTTTGTAATCTTTTCAGAGTGAGGGACTGACTGCACAGAGCTGGCAGAAACAATTCCGCCTCTCTCCCATAACAAAAGAAACATGCTAGGAAAAGGGGACTGGCAAGTAACAGCTAACAGTGACCAGAAAAATCTGGATCTACTGGCCTAGAAGGCAGTGGCTACTGCAAATGCACAAAATTCACATGCTGAGATAAGGAGGCTTCGGAGTGGGAATAACAGTAGGCAGTGCTGCTTATTTTGTACCTTAGTCCTGCTGTTTAAAGTATTTCCTTTTCTGCCAGCTGAAACCTCCAATATTCTTCCTATGCTACAAAAAACCAGAACTCTTCCAGAATTCATGGCACCCTTTTGCATCCAAATATAGATGGGGTTTTCAGATTTAAAACTGCAAAACAATTTAAAACAACCAAGAAGCTATTTGGAAAGAAATTTTTAATTTAGGCCTGACCTATTTTTGATGCACAAATGCCTCTGAAGGTCTTTCAGAACAAAAATTGTCTTCTACTACTTCTGCAGAACTTGGACCATCACACCACTTGTTCAGTGACAATTTCTCACCGTCATTTATAGGCAGAGTGTTGGGAGATTGGGACCTATTTCTTCCTAATCCTGCAGAATAATTGCTGTGTGACCTCAAGCAAATAATTTAACCTCTCTGTTTCAGAGTGCTTTTTATCTTTAGAGTGATGATAACAGCAACCACTTGAAACTCTCACAATATTGATAACTGCAAATGCTTTACAATTAGATTCTGGAGGCCTGTATGGCACTAACACACAAAAGTGATTTATGCTGTTCAGTGCTCAGGAGTACCAGATGTAAGGGAAGTGCTAAAGATTGTCATGTAGGGGTTTTATGGCAGAAAGAAGTATTTGTGTGCACTCACCCGTTCTTTTATTTTTTCAGTGAGAAAAGGCTTAATTAGAGCGAAGACTGGGTGGAAGAATAGAGGCTCATTAATCAAGTGGATACCTCGAACTTTTAGTGGAAAGGAATCCTGTCAACATACATGAAAAACAGCATAAGGAAAAGAAAATATTATTGAAAAAGATACTATTGTTAAGGACAATCTGTAAAACTACTTAGCCCATAGGTTAGAGTATTCCTCCTGACCTTGCTATACCTGCACTTTGAAGTGTTATTCGTTTACACTGCCTCAACAATGCTTAGGAAAAAAAATATAAAAAAATAAATCACACCTTGTTCCTCCCATTAGAAGGAAACAAGCAAAGAAAAAACCCCAAAATTATGAGGAGAGGCTACTAAAAAAACCCCAAACAATACACAAACAAAAAAACCCTAACCAAATTACACATAAGCAATGTACATAACGCTTGTGCTCAGCCTTTCCTTAGAGGTACAATTCTCCACAGCAGAGATTCTGCTGCTAATTTACCAAAAAGCTATCTAGCCATGTGCTTCCATTGGGAATTCACAGCCTGAAAGATATGTAGATTTATATAAACCATTGAAGCTAGTAACTTTAAGTTAAATACTTTATAAATATAATTTGGATATCTTATAAATGTAGTTTAAAGCCTTGAAATTACTGGGAATTTGCCCAAGTCAGAAGTTCAGCTTTACAACAAGATTACTGTCATTATGAAAATAAAAAAATATATCTGCTATACAGCCTTTATAATATGAAATACTTCTACTTGCATTCAAGATTAATTTAGAAGTCCCAGACCTTTGCAAGTTAAAAGAAAATACAGCAGTGCTCAAAGACAGCACTATGCTATGGGAAAGTATAGTTTCCACTCATATCCCAACTGATACCACCTCTGCAACCAGATGTTTTCTGCTTATAAAAATGGTACTTCTCATAAGCAGTTCTCCCCACTAGTGCAGTAGCTCTTCTCATATTACTTCATGCACTTTTCTATGGAGAAAAAAAAACAAACCCCACCCATTTCTTAAGTGCAACTCCTTTAAGATTTTAATGTATGTTAAAGATCTTAAAACTATCAGATTATAGGCTTACTGCACATTATTATGTGCTATCATATACTTAAAGTCTACTATCGTGTTTTTCACAAAACAATTTGGTTTTGCCTGGGGCAACAGATTTTTCAAGATGATGTCACTATGCTTTCCTTTCCTTAGTACTTATTTCCTTCCATTTCTTCATACAGGATAGTAATTTGCAAGGAACATTTCTTAAGAAAAGCATAGGATTGAAACTACGGTTCCTTAATTTTTACTTACAAGCATATTGAACAACACTAAGACAATCTCTGTTAAAATTATGAAAGGAATAAAAAAAACAGTTAAACTTATTTCTTTTCTTAGAAAAGAACACTGGAAACACAATTTTTTTCTACCTTTTTTTTCAATAGCTATAATAAGCATTTAGAAACTTGAAAAACATGTAACAAATCTGAAATAGGTCAAGATGGAAACATAATATTAAAAGAATTTCCTGGCTCAAGATAATGGATTGAAACTTTTAGATGTAATTGCAAATCGTATTCTACATCCTTTCTGCTATATTTCAAGGTTAAAAAAAAATACTAGCAACTTGTTTACTACTTCAGAAATCAACTGAAACACTCCCACGTGTCCTCTTCTCATGAGATCTGGTTCAGGATTATCTGAACATCCAGAGTTCTTATCCTGGATGTTGAAAGTTGGGATACCTACTGTTTTCACTGAAGTTTTACAGTATACAACAAAAAGGAAAAACAGCTCAAAGTTCTGCTGATATTCGTTCAATGACTAAGCTTTGATCGAACCTCAGACAGGAAGAAAATGTGATTATAGAACTACACTGTAGCTTGCCTGCAAATTCTCCATCCCCTTCTTTTTTTCTTTTGTTCCTTTTTTTTTTTTCTCTCTCTCTCAAATCCATTGGCAAAGTGCAACCAAATTTGCAGAAAGGAACAAGTCTTAAAGACAGTACAGTTCCTAGAAGTTCTGTGAAAAAGGTTAGTGAGCAGCTAGTTGCACAAAATAATGCTCATGTTGGGGGGCAAAAAACAAGCAGAACATAAACATTACACATTCTGTTGGTAGCAGCTGGATGGTTACATAGCATCATCCATACTGGCAACAAGTTAGTACTGTCTTGCTCTTAACTACTCTTAGCACATGCTATTTCTCATCTTCTCCGAGTCTCAGGGGAAAAAACGTTTTGAATGTTGAGTTAAGGCACAAAAGAATGGAAGAGAGGAGATGAAATGGGATTAAACACAGTTTCTTACAAAGCTGGGCTTCATCTGCTTCTACACTCATGAAATTCTTGTGTTGTAACAGGTTGGTGAAGTTCTTATAAAACAGGAGAGGTTAAAGGGCACTTACTGCTCTACAAGAATATACTTTAAGCCAAATCAAGCACAACCTATGCCTTAGCTAACTGACTTTTGTTGGATTTAAGATTTTGTTTTTTCAAGCTGCATAAGGAGGTCTAAGGAAGGAAAATTTACCATAGCTTGTAACAGGTGAAAAATCAGGAGTTACAGCAATGAAGAAGCATAAAGCAGCATGTCATACTTACTGTGAGCACAGCAGCAATTTTCTTGGCCACTGCTGGACTGATTTGAAATGCATGAGCAAATTGCCACCCCTGAAGATCAAAGATAGCCTTGACTCCATTCCGCTGAGTCTCAATCTCCTTTACGATGAGTTCAGATGTGATAAGACTAACACGAAACACATCATATGATGTAAATAAATTAGGATCCCATTGTCCTGGAAAATAAATAGATTGTGCTGCATTACCACGAAGACACCACATACACCTGTACTTTTTCTTGGTGCTGTTTCTAATGTGCTTCTCAGGAACAAGAAGTAACCAGCAATATCAAAGGTCCTGAAATAAAGAGATTTGCCAGTACAAAAGTTACTGTTACAGCTCAATAAACTCACATTTATATTAACATAAGGGTATTTCTAACAGGGAACATAAATATGTTGCATTTCTAGTTAAGACATTCTGATGTACTGTACCCATAAAATACTTCTATTTTGCTTCTCAAATTGTGATAATTAAAAAAAACCTCACAACAACAACAACAAAACCACAACAGAACAAAAATAAACCAACAAAACAAAAACATCAGTGCCAGAGACAGATGTGAAACAGGTCCAAGCAATTTTGCCACTCACCAATTCTGTATATTAGAACTCTGCTTCCATGTGGGTCCCTTGATCTCAGGACTCCATGATAGCCAGCATGCAGAAGACCAAGAACAGAAGTTGGTTGTAAATCTGCACTTATTTCTGGGCATTCAATTCTCCACTTCTGGTAATTCTTCAATAACTGAAAAAAATAAATGCGGATGACAGAAAGACATCAGGTATTACATGAAAAGCACACTTCAAAATGTGTTTTTAATATGTGGTCATAGTTAGAGGTTTAACTCATTAAAATATATGATTAAAATACACAATGGCTAATTTATAATATGTATTTATAGGTACAAAAATGAAAAAAAAAATCGTCTGCCATGCTAGAATACCATTTGATTTGGCAATGAGAAAGTTGATAAAAGCCTCATTCTAAACCATACAGCGCAGAAAGAAACATTTAACCATTAGGAGAATTTTACTAGAAGCCTTTTGACTGTGTTAAAACAGCTCTAGTCTAGGCTAACTTAAAAAAAAAAGGTTGAAGGGGGGAGGGAGTAGGGAAAGTAAGTTAATTTGTGGAGTAAAAATTCACTATGATTGCAAAGATTGGTCTGATAAAGTACTCTGATTATGTCACTTTTGTGGTGCTTGACTCTTTACAAAGGGCACTGTTTGAGCAACTCCAACTGTTTCCTACCAACCAGACAGCACTGTCAACACATTATGTTCTTTTCCTTGATCTTTCCAACACAGACACTACAACAGCAGCAAAATACAAAAATAGCCCTCAAAGCAACTATGCAAACATCTGTAGCTTTGTCATTTCTCCCTTTTCTTCTAAAATCTGTTGTACCACAACTTAATGAACCTAATTAACAATTACACAAATATTTTAAACATCTTTTTGAAGAGCTGCCTGCCAAAATCAAGAAGAGAATAAAAATGATACATTCATTCAATACCAATAATCCTACCTTGTCAGTACAGTTAGTTTCTCGTTTTCATTAATATTTACATTTTCCAAGTGGGAAACAAGGATTTAAGTTCTGGACCTTAGGAGAAAGGGAATGGTGTTCACAGTTGTGACACACTCAAGATCCTTACAAAAGACAGTTTACCTATTGGCGAGTCCATTAAGGAGTAAATATATGGTTGGAATACTTCTGACACCTTCCATGATGTGGGCAAGCGGTACATCTTTTAGACGCATAAGATTGCTAAACTCCAAACATACCTCCCTTGGCCAGAAAGCCACAGAGTGCTGAAGAGTTCTCATATTTTGAAAACCTAATATAACTACCTGAAATTATTTAAAGCTGAAGTAAAGGTTAGCATTAGGTAATCTTGCACAGGATCTACAGCTAGTTTTGAGACATACTCTGTAAATTTTTACTTACATAAACAATCCCTTTCTTAGCAGCTGGGCATACTCAAGTCACACACAGTTACTTATATGAGTAATCCTTAGACACGTAACTGAATTTAAAAACTAGCAGTGGGTACTTAAAGCTTTACTTTGTTTTAAAAATTTCTAGTTTAACATTGTTTAAACACAGAAATTTATGTGAAATATTTTAAAAATATGATTAATTTTTTTTTTAGTAAAGACAGCAAGGAAAAACATAAATATTATATATAACAATCAGTCTGGATATAGAAGATGAAGTGACCTCTCATCAGGAAAAACAGGAGCATTTATTACCTAGTATAAAATGGCTCATGTACTTGCAACACAAGGAAAACACCTCAATGTATAATTATTTGTGTCTACAAACTGAATAACCTACTTAACATCCTCTCAGCATCTGAAAATAGATGCAAGATAACTTGATAAATGGGGATAGCTGGTTGAAGAACTCCAGTGTTTGGAGTTTAGCATTAACTAAGAGGCCTTGTCCTGAGGTATCTTGGGGATAGTTTCAGATTTCTGAACATCTGAGATAATAAAGTTACTGATTAATTCAAAGAAAAGTGAACTTAGTACTTTACTTATAATTAAAAGAACTAGAAAACAATGTGCTTGTTACAGAAACAAATGTACATGTAAATTAATTTTTATCGATTAATAATTATTAATATTAACAAGGACGCTAGACAGAATTAGGCCTCTGCTGTGTCAGCAGCTGTACCAATGCACACAATGTTTGGGAAAAAATGTTTACTATTGGCAATCTTTGGAGGAGAAAATAACAGCTCAAACTTTAGAATACAAACACATATAAGTCCACACATAAACACATACTTTTGTGCATAAATATTTTAGGTTTTTTATGTATAGCTGTATATAGATAGATAATTTAAACATATGGTATATACAGACAAAGAATTTAAAATGTTTTTCTTATAGACACACAGAACTTTCCCAATTCCCCATGCATTCCCTCTTTGTCAGCTGGGAGAAGGCTGGCACGTGCATAAGTTGAGACATTTGGCTTAGCACAAAGGGAAGACTGGCTGACTGATTTGTGTTTCCTCAACAGTCAGGCCAGAGAGCCTGACAGGGGCTCTTCCATCATTTTTTGAGGAATCCCTCTGTATTGATGGAAGCAGCCAAGTAACTGATTTAAACCTGGTTTAAAACTGACTTAAAACTGATTTAAACTGGTATTTGTATTTGAATGATATGAAGATCCTCAGAAATAATGCCTGAGACTCAGCAGTATGCTTGACACTATGGAAAACAATCCTTCTTGTACATCATAGTTATTATAAGGAATTTATTTGCAGTGCAACACACTAGGAAGTTGTGATCCCTCCATAAGTCAAATGCAGGCAAAGACAAAGTCTGCCTATGTAAGTTTGTCAACCAATCTCCCAGAAGGACCCTAGATATTTAGATAGTTTTGAGTGTCACAGAAACAATGCCTACAAAAGTTCAGGTGGCACGTTATGAGAACACCTCTTGGCACACGTTTCCACATTGCATTTTTACTGCATATAAAGATTTTTATTGTTTTCCCCAGAGTATATCCTATTTCAAGTACAAAAAGACAGTATCCCCAAGTCACTGAGAATTAGCCTTATATCAGCATTGTGCTATGCAATGCAGGGCATAATAAATTGCACTAGGCAAGATGACTTGCAGAGTAAAGGAGATGCTCGTTCTGCAGATTTCACGTATCACTGCTGAGTCCGAGTGACAGTGGTTGTGATTGCAACAACGAAGTGAAACAAACACACACATTTAACACGGGATATGAGTCTCATAAGAAGGCAAAAGGTAATGTCTGAAGCTATCTACGATTAAGGCCTTGATTTAATTTCTCACATTCTTGTTTAGCTACCCTGATCCTGCAATATATCCACATGCCAACAGTCTTGTCTTATGCTGACTAAATCTACAGCACAGAGAACTCCGGAGCTGAAAGGTGAGGTCCCCGGGGCCTCAGGGATGTGTCACCACCGAATTCCACCGAAACACAGCTTCCAGTCGGTACAAGGAAATAAATGCTTTGGCCCTGCGAGGATTTGGAAACACTTTCTGTTTAGAAGGGTTAGTGGTTGTCAATCTTTCTGTGAAAAAAAGAAACAATTGGTGACAATTTGTGCCTTGGGATGTTGGCAATCTGTGCACGCTGCCTGTGCAGCCACAGGAGCAGCCAGGAGAGCACCAAAACTTGCGACAGCCTCTCGGAGTGTTGTAAATTACCAACTCCGAGAGAAAACAAGTTTTCACTCACAGCTTTACGTTAGAATAACTACAAAACTGCGGTGATGCTGGTGTCACTACTGGTGAGAGGCGAACTGGACCCGATAAGCATGACCAGGATGTCTTTTCGGGGGTATTGGTTCCTGCTCGGAGCTGCGACCTTACCACACTCACCGCCACCCCTGCGGTGTGCCCGCACACCCTTACTCAGCGGGACTGCACAGGGCAGCCACGACCCCACGGGCTCACCCCGCACCCCGCCGCCGGTCCCCCCTGGCAGCTCCCGCTGGCCTGGGGCAGCGCACCCGCCCGGCGGCCGCTGGCCCTGCGCGGCAGCCCCG
>VZRW01006181.1:93655-108832 GCA_013398125.1 Aegotheles bennettii | reverse complement strand
GGAGCCGGGCAGGCAGCGGGCTACGCTCCCCGCAGCCCCGGCTGAGGCCGTGAATCTTTTGGGGCTGCTTTTCCGTGTTTAGGGACTTCACCCGTTTTTAGAATTTTACGCTGGAAGCCCGTGTGTTGTGTGCCCGGCAGCAGCTCCCGGTCACCCCCGGCCCCTGGCACCGCTGAGAGTGCCGCCCGCCTGCTGGGGCCAATAACCCACCCTCGGTGCCGGCAGGGAACACCTGCAGCCTCGCACATACCTCTGAGATGTCTACAGGTATCTCCCTCAGTTCTACGAATGCAAACAAAATCTGTCTAACTAAATGCAGACAGGTAAAGAGTGAGGAGTGTGAATAATCTGGCCAAAAAAAAAAAAAAGAGAGATTAAAGCAGGAACTCAAGGGACTGAATGCAAAAGATAAGCTTGCAGGGACAAAGTGCTGCAGCAAACAATATAAAATCTGGGAAACGGGGTAGTGGTCAAGAGTATCTAGAGGCAAACATGTAGAATGGCAGGGAGAAGGAAGGTGTGAGGATATATGGACCTGCCCTAGATTGAGAAAAAAAAGCAAGCTGGGAACATAAGGAGGAACAAAGAGAACATAATGTGGAGAGGGCAGTAACAGCAGGTTGTGCTAAACCTTTTGTTTCTGTACAGAGTTGGACAGAGCCTCCATGGGAAAAATGGCATGCAAATGTGTAACCCAGCCACGGGTGACAGGTCAAATACAAAAGGGTATCACAGAAAGGTCATACAATGCTTTTAAACACCAATTACTGATTTTTTAGCACTTAATTTTGCCACCTCATTATTCTTACAACTTGGGGTTTTGTCTGTAAAAACAAGAAGAGTGAGAAAATATAGATAATTTTTATTACACTCTTCAGCTGAGCACTCATAGCTTTTGACTAGCTCTTCTACAAAATTCAGATTGCTATTTTGGCTGCATATTTGACCAAAGTTAGTTTTACTAGTGGTGTCAGTGATTCCCTTCAAGGCTGAGTTACAAAAATATCTGTAATTTTAAGATTTGTATTAAGAATTCCATGAGTGAGACTCAATTTGTAACGCTGTGTGCTCCTTTCTTTGACAGTGAGGATTTGATATCATCAGGGCAGCCAACATGTGGAATACATGACCCTTCACCAGAGCAATTAAGACCTGTTGCAAGATGAGGTTTGTAAGTAAAGTTTTTGTTTTGCTTAATTACATTTGGGAAAGAGCTCAAGTGCCTGGAAGCTCAAGTGCCTGGAAGCTAAAATATGCCTGTTTGTAAACTTTGCCTTGTTTGTGTCCATGGGCTGTGATGACTGCTGCTACAATAAAGACTTGAAGTTGTGGCAATATCTCTTACGTGTTCCCTTTTGATGCATTCCTGTGACAAACAGACTTTTCCTGGATAGCTGGAATTTGCGCTCCTTCAGCAGAAGCTGTGTAAAACCTACATCATAACTTAAGAGGTTGTCTGTGGCAAACATTCAAGGGTTATGTAGGCAACTATCTTAGATTGACTGTAAAATATGCATATATATGTACCTGTGCATACAGATATATATAAATATCTGTATAGAAGGTGAAAGGAACAAAACCTTTCTGGAGTTTAAGGAGCTTAAGCTGTTTTTTCTTTACCTGTTTTCACACGTGAAGACTTATGGTAATTCCTCCAATCTCCCATCCATTTGCCAGTTGCACCAAAGATCCATGAGTTCATTTGTGAAATGGGCAGAATGGCTTTGGGTATGCAGCATTAGTGGGCACTTGGCACAGAAATGAAGTCTTGGGTCACAAACTGATGTTGCAGGCAGACTTCAGGTTGTTTCAGAGATTTTGTAGACATTATATGTGACTCAAAAGGTATTTTTCCAGTCAAAGACGTGTGATAACCGTTTGCATGCCATATCTTTTAGAAATAATTGTTTTAATGGGACAACTTGCTACCTCAAAAAATTCTAAGGTTCAAGGGAAGTAAGGTTTAAGAGATATTTTCTGACTTATGTATTGTGCAATGTTATTTACTTTTCTGAATTACTCTGAGATTGGGTTCTTACTTGCAACTCAAAAATCCCATTTCCCTTACACTGTAGATAAAAAAAATCTGTATTAATACACAATTCACACTATTATAGGATGTTTCTAAGGCATTAAAATATATCTTTAAGTTTAAAAAAGTCATTTGATTAAGTTAACTGAGAACAAGGCACAGGTTACAAGGAATCCAGCCTCATAATATACTGTTTTTGAAAGTTTATATGTATTCCTGTAGTACTCGGCACAAGGGAATCCTAATAAACATCCTGGCTAAAGTCCAGGCTAAAGATCAGGGCATAGGAGCTGTGAAAGTTAGTAGTACATCTGTAGGAAAGCTTCTGAAGCAAATAGGAAAAGATCAACAGTGAGGTCTTTTCCTTAAGAAGAATGAGTCTGTGCTCCTGCTCCTTTATTTCACAGGACACTATAAAAATCATGAAAGGTTCTTGAGTTGCAACCCTACAGTAGTAGTTGTATGCTCTTTCTGTAAATGATATGGATAAACACAAGGACCTTGTCTTTCACGTACATGCATTTAAGCCAGCATTAGCACTCACATTTCAATAGGATCAAGATTAAGTGTTTAACTTTCATAGATGCTGAACCCTTAGTTTCAGCCACTGAGGATAGCAGATAGCCAACATGTCTATAAATCAAACTTCTAGTTAACTTGCTTAACTAGAACTAGTTAACTCCAGTCCTGTACAAGCATAATCCTATACAAATGCAAGATTCCAGTGAAATGCAGAGCAGACAGTCAAATGAGTGGGCCCACCAGTTTGTCATGGGAGCCTGTTCACATAAAGTGCTTTGGAACATTACTGTGGAAGAAATAAATCTTTCAAGCTGAGCAAAATTGAATTGAGAACCCATTACTGTATCTGAAGGCTGACCATTTTGTACAGGAAAAAACCCAACCATGCATAGCAGTTGTCATCCTCTGAATCAATACTGTAGGGATGCCTCAACAAAGGCCATAGTGCTGAAGACATCAGCCTTTCAATGAAACTTAAACCCCAAGGTGTAGCAGGTATGGTTGTTACAGTAAACGCTTTCTGATTTTTGTCTGAATTTCTCCATGATCCATTCTTGTTGTCTGTGTGCTCACTGCTGCTGATAGCATTGCTCAAAACTTTGGCAAGCATTTTCCTATTGTACTGGACCTTGAAGTTTATAATACACTCTCTAGCAGGGTTGGTTGGTGACTCAGAAACTTAGCAATAGCCTTTAAAAGTTCCGCTCTATAATATAATTTAATTCTGCAGTCTCAGCAGTTGGTGGTAGGTACACTGGCACAGAACTTGTCTTTCGTTTTACAACACAGTTGATTATTTGCAAAACCACCTTGGTGTAAAAATGAGGGAGGGAAAGTGTAGTATAAGCACAGCCCAAGCGTCTAGTTAAATTATATCTAGTTTATTTGCTCTGTAAGATACTGCAATCCTTGGTGTGTGAAGAGATGATGAAAAACATTCATGATCAGGAACTGGCAGGGTAACTCAAGGACTGAGTGAGTGATCAAGGGGAAAGACTTTGCTCCTGCTGTCTTGCTGTAGCAGGAGTATGAATCATCTGCACCAAACAGTTTGCAGAAGTGATGGTTTATTTGCTGTCAGATTTACAGGCATCCCTGCGAAGTCTGGGCATGTTATGATGGCAATAAGGGCTGGCCAGACCCAACCCTGTCATGTGGTTGGGACAATATGCATCACACTAGATGTGTTTAAAGAGAGGAAAGACTTGTGTAGGTTCCTTAACCCTTGTCTCTTCCTCCTTCCAATAAATCTCTGCCCGTACACGTGGGGAAGGAGGGAAGGATTTACCCATTGGCTTTAATTTCACATTTCCCAGTTTTCCATCTACGACTCATTTTTATTTGAAATTTATCTAACAAATTTCAATGGGTTTTAATTGAAGAGCTTCTGTAAACTGATGGTGAGAAGGAGCCAAAAAAAAAAAAGAAAAAACGGCAAACAACAGCTCTTCATCAAACTTCTTGTTATTCCCTGCATCTGGGTGTTTCACAACTTCTGTCTGTGACCGTGTGGTTGGTCTGGCTGGCTGTAGTGTCCCTCCCTGGGACCTCTGCTCACAATTTTTTGCTGCTTTCACAGCTTGTCAACATTTCCACCCTACAACCATACTAGTGATAAAAGATGCTAACTCAGGTCGCTGGGGCTGACAGCCACTAAAAAGCTGCGAGCAAAATCAACAAGCAGAATCGATAAGCTGAATGTTTGTCCATTCACCTGCCTTGTCTTTCCTGTGTGCTTTCCCCTGTATGGTCACTGCCTGCAGTGTGGCTGCAGCAGCAGCAGTCCGTGGGTTTGCTGCAGCGAGTTCTACTTTCCTTTACCTTCAATGCCAAGTGCTCAGTCAAAGCGTGTTGTTTCAAGGTGTGGTTCTTTGCTGCCTTGTGCCTGTCTTGATTGCACTCTGCAATTTAGTCCTATGGACTTTTTAGTCCTGTCCATGGTATGCAGCAGGATACCCAGGGTAATAAGTACAAGCCCTGGCATGGAAGCAGTATCCAGTGCCCTGACTTAACAAATTTTTGCCTGGGAAGATGACTCTAAATGCAGTTTTACTAGCTAGGGAGTTACATGCTGAAATCAATTTCTGTCATTAAAATAGAGTCACTGGAGAAGGGGATGTGTTGTTTCATATTAATGCCAACATGATGGTTGGAACATTTGCCAGGACTGTGAAAGCTCCAGATTTGATTCCTCCCTCTGCCTCCAAATCCTCATCTCCAAAAAAATGTCTTAAATGCTGTAAAAGAATACTGTGAGAACACTCCATGCCTTAGCTATAGTGCACATAGTTCATTAGGATTATTTGGGTTTTAGGGCATAATAAGATGAACCTGGCAAGGTAGCCTGGCAATCAAAGTACTAAATAGCATATAGGTGTAGGAATTTTGGTTTGGGATCCTGCTCCAATAACTGTTTCTGTATTTTACAAGTAATACACAAAGATACCCAGAATGAGGGACTGCCAAACAGTTCTGTCATTGAATAAACATTGCTGTTGCTTTGGAAGCCTGCATGAGGCATGGAAATCTCAAAGACACAGAAAAATGTTATTTTTGTCTTTCAAAAAGGGGACATCAGCAGTAGTTATTTGCAGCAATTGTTGGCAAAATATCACTTTAGAAATAAGTGTACTAAGTATAATTTAATACATAGAAACTACTGAGACATATATAATAAATAAGTTTACTTTTGAATTAAAACACTGTATTCTATCTAAAGACAGAAGTGTACCTCTCACAAAGGTTTTTGTCTCTGAAAAAATTAGGAATTACAATAGGAGAACATCGGTACTGTTGACAGTGAACACTGATAGAGATTGTGAAGCTCAGCACTGATTTGTAAGTACAGATCCAATGCTATAATACAGATTTGGACCAAACTGAAGTTATTCTAATTCCAATAAGTTATTTCTAGATGAAAAGCTTGAAAAATGAGCATGATGTCTATATATTAGAAGCAGCCTCGAGAAGTTATATAAATGTAGAGACTATGTAAGCCTATAATATGCAAGAATTCTGTCTAAACCCACACTATTTAAAATATTTTAAATAAAATATATGTAGAAAGCAGTTTTAGAATTGAAGTGTGAAGTCAAACCACAATTTTGAAGTTAAGAATAATTTTTGTACAGTGTGTGAAAATTTTTCATATAGAAGCTTCTGAATTTTTTGACATTTCTTAATCTGACCTTATAAAGAAGGAGAAAGCAATACAAAAGGTTGCCTCAAAAGTTCCTGGGGTTTCATTCTTTTTCTCTCTCCTTTTTTTTTTTTTCTCCCTCTCCATACCTTTTCCAGATCAGCCTCCTGACAAAGACAATTTTAGAACTGGTTTGCTGATATATGATGTATGTACTGATTTATTTAGCACTGTAAGGACTGAAAAATCCTGGGCATCCATTAAACACAGCCCCTGCAGTTGGGTTAGGCAGCTTGCACAAACAGCTACAAGACACTGTCACCCACAGCATAACTGAAGTTCTTAACACTTAAGTTTGACACTGTCACCCACAGCATTCTCCTAAGAGAACTGGCTGCCCATGGCTTGGATGGGTATACTCTTCGCTGGGTGAAAAACTGGCTGGAAGGACAGGCCCAGAGAGTTGTGATTAATGGAACTAAATCCAGTTGGTGGCCGGTCACTAGTGGTGTTCCCCAGGGCTCAGTGTTGGGGCCAGTTCTGTTTAATATCTTTACTGATGACCTAGATGAGGGGATCGAGTGCGCCCTCAGTAAATTTGCAGATGGCACTAAGTTAGGTGGAAGTGTTGATCTGCTTGAGGGTAGGAAGGCTCTGCAGAGAGATCTGGACAGACTGGATCAGTGGACTGAGGCCAACAGGATGAGGTTCAAGAAAGCCAAGGGCTGGGTCCTGCACTTGGGTCACAACAACACCCAGGCAATGCTATGGTTTGGAGAAGAGTGGCTGGAAAGCTGCCCAACAGAAATGAACCTGGGGGTGTTGGTCGACAGCCGGCTGAATATGAACCACAATGTGCCCAGGTAGCCAAGAAGGCCAACAGCATCCTGGCTTGAACTGATACAAATGGTGTGGCCAGCAGGACCAGGGCAGTGATCATCCCCCTGTACTCTGCCTCTGCTGAGGCTGCACCTGGAATACTGTGTACAGTTTTTAATACCTTTGGGCCCTTGCTTTCTGTCAAGTGTGGTCAATGTTAGCTGTCAGGTTCAAACTTTATGAGGGGGAGAGACAGATTAGACAGACAGACAGGTGGGCAGACAATGTGATCACATTTATTTCCTTGGGAAATCATATCTGTAAGTCATATGCAAAACTGTGGATTATATGTTGGTGGGTGGGATTTTCAAAAGCTCCTGAGATCCAGAGCAGCAAATTTATTTATGCATCTCCTCTTAACTCAAATAAAAGGAGAATTAAGTTCCTAAATAACATTAAAAGTCTAACCTAAATGACTTTAATAAGATTTGCTGTATCACTTGAGTAGCCTTAATCCCACTTACTGTATTTAACATTAGGAGTTTTGGCACTGATTTAGGAGAATCCTTTCATAAAACTTACATAAAAGCAATGATAATGCTTGAAAACCT
The DNA here is from genome assembly GCA_013398125.1 of Aegotheles bennettii. NCBI lineage: Eukaryota > Metazoa > Chordata > Aves > Caprimulgiformes > Aegothelidae > Aegotheles > Aegotheles bennettii. The sequence continues at coordinate 101,709 of VZRW01006181.1, read as the reverse complement.
TGAAAAATTTGAAGTTACAACATCTGATGCCTTAATTCACATGCATTGTCTTAATGGTAAAATGTGACCAGGAAAACAAAGCCTTGGACTGATGCCAAACAGTCAACACTGAAACAATGTTCCTAATAGTTTTTACATTGATCCACGCAAATAAAAAAATATTGGATAAGAGATCTCCCATTTTCTATAGCCAGTTAAAACATATAGTGTGTCAGAGAAGAAAACCAGTGAAATGTTGCAAAGGCACAGTCAGGGCAAGTCTTCATTTGGTTTGCATTACCTCTGCATCTGAGGGTGTGTAGCTAAGAGCCATGTGCCATGGTACCATGGTAGATAAGGTGTACTGACGCTGTCAAGACCTGTGAGCAAATTCTGGCTGATAATTGTTTGCAAGAAGGATTGCAGAGGAAAGTGGGCAGAGTGACTACAAGTATATACACACCTGTGTGTGCTGGGCATCGTGAAAGTAAGACTGGTATGCACCATTATCAAAATTAAGTTCTCCTAGTCAAATGGAAAGCAGATTCCATCAGCAGTCCAACATCTCACCCTCAGTATTTATTTTTTCCCCAGTAAAGCTGCTTTTTAAGAAGGCTAATTAGTTTTAAATTGCTCTTTGTTTAAATTGAGAACAAGGGCTTTTTTATATGTTTTTCAAATAACCAGTTTAAGCTAGGGGCGTAAATAAATCTGCCCAGAGGACAACCATCCATTTATCGCATTCCAAGATCACAAAATTTGCTTTCATTTTATACTGTAAAAAACCCCACCTTTGAGAGCATACTGTGTCAAAATATTTGGATTTGGATTTAAAATGTCAGATGTGTATTTAGATACTGCACTTGCAGTGACTAGAGAAACAACATGGAATACTTCAGGAAAAAAAACAATCTAAATTGGTAGGTCTCTGTGCAAGCAGATTGGTAGATCTCTGTAAAAGCTTTGAGTTTAAATGAGGAATATTTTCTGCAGAGAAATTGTTCTGAGTATTTTTACTATACAACCTAAATGGCTTGATTTTCAAAAGTGCTTAAACTGGCACAAAGTACCAAAAGAGGATAAAAGACTTGTGAAAATTATAATGTTTATTGAGAAGCTTATCTCTAGAAACTTATGAAGAAGTTGGGCAGGTACTAAGCAGTGCAAATAGTTTGACCCATTTAAATTCTAAGCATTATTTGCCCATCTCTCTGACACTAAAACTAAAGCTAATAAATAACCACATTGCATCATCATTCCTTGCTAGCTTCAGGGAAATCCTGTTTACTTAGAGACTTGGCTGCTGAGCGAAACAATATTTGGGTTCTTGAATAAACTTTAATCCAGGTTGGCAATCACTGGGTGTTCACTGACTCAGCTGAGTTAGTAAATGAATTAGGTATTTTAATTTTTGCTTTTCTTTACCATTTCTTCAGTGAATTCAACTAAAAAGAATGATGATGCTGTCTATATTGTCTGTACTAATTATATTCAGATTTTTTACAGCAGCACCATTGAAGGAAGCATACTAGAGACATTCCTATCTTCTGTCAACATTTTCCTGTGTTTTAGTGCATGAAGGTAGTCAGTGGACAGAATTACCCTTAGACACTGAAATAGTCCTTCCCTGTGATGTCCTTTCAGCTGTCCAGGCAGGGGAATTTGGTATCATATTGGTGAAATTAAATGAAAGGCATGAGCTTGAGAAGATAGTTTCATGATGTGGTTAACCCAAAAAATGTCTGTGATTCCTAAAAACACATGTAAAATGAATAATATTATGTATTTATTGATGGTATTACTACTGTGGTTGATGTTACTACATTACTCTATTCTCTTAGGTTCTGTGCAGACACAGAAGCAGTTGGTGCCTGGCCTCAGGCAGCCTGCATCTACATATGAAAAAAAAAACCAAAACAAAACAGAAAAAGACAGCTAGACAGAAGATAGGAAAACAGTGAAACCATATTGGTCAAAACAGTAACCCTAAATTATTGCATGTCTGCAATGTAGGTCTTGAGAAGCCTGGAAATGTCCCAAGCAAGCTTCAAGGAGGAGCTGAAAGGATAAAACTCCTTTTGTGTAGCTTTTCCCAACATTGAGGGCAAAAGGAGTCCTGAACCTAATTCTAACTCACTGCTAAAATAAAACCCATGCCGTAGGTTAGATGACAACAGTATAAAGTGCTTTGATTTGAGGATAAACATCTCAGGTTTGATGTGACGGAGAAATAGGAGTATAAGAATGCACACAGAGAACTAACACTTTCAGATGTGCACAAGCAGCTATCTTTACAGAAGCCTCGTGGGTGAGGTGTGAGCAGGGCAAGACTGATTTTGACAAGACCAGAAAAAGGTCTCAGTAAAAGGGACAACCATAACATGAATTAGAAGTTTGTTTTTGTGAATAGACAAAGAGAATTCTATCCTGAACATATTATGCAGAAGGAATTAGTAAAAAAAAGAGGTGTGAAATAGGGATGAAGATACAGAGAGGCCTGATAGATATTCAGGTATAGCCAAAAGGACAGGCAGAGACATGACATCTACCACAGCATCGAAGAGGAGGCAGAGAAATGTTGGGCTGCAAGATCCCTGCAAAGGCCTATCCCCCTGTACTCGGCACTGGTGAGGCTGCACCTTGAATACTGTGTTCACTTTTGGGTCCTTCACTTCAAAAAGACGATGAAGTGCTGGAGCGTGTCTAGAGAAGAGAAATAAAGCCAGTGAAGGGTCTAGAGCACAAGTCTTATGAGAAGCAGCTGAAGGAACTGGGGTTGTTTAGCCTGGAGTAAAGGAGACTGAGGGGAGACCTTCTCATGCTCTACAACTGCCTGAAAGAAGGTTGTAGCGAGATGGGTGTTGGTCTCTTCTCCCAAGTTACAAGTGATAGAACAAGAAGAAATGGCCACAAGTTGTGCCAGGGGAGGTTTAGATTGGATATTAGGAAAAATTTCTTCACTGAAAGGGTTGTCAAGCACTGGAACAGGCTGCCCAAGGAAGTGGTGGAGTCACCATGCCTGAAGGTATTTAAGAGATGTGTAGATGTGGTGCTAAGGGACATGGTTTAGTGGTAGACTTGGCAGTGTGTTGGGTCAACAGTTGGACTTGATGATTTTAAAGGTTTTTTCCAACCAAAACAATGCTATGATGCTATGATTCTACATGGAGAAACAGCCATTCACTCCTGCTTTTTGTTTGCTTGTTTTCCTTACATACTCAATATTTAATTCATAGCAAAACCCATGGTTATTCATCCTCTTTAATCATCTTCACTCTATGAGAGAGCCTGTTGAAAATCTACAGAAATTATGCTTTTAGGACAACTTTACCTGCTATTTCACTAGCTTTTCAGAAGCCTGCAAAGCAAAGCATTTTTCTCCCCCTTGACAAAGGCTGTGTTGGCCTGACTTTCTATGAAGGTATATTTCTGCAGTTCTGTCCTCAGAGAGACTTACCTAAACTTTTTACTTTCTTCCTTACAGATCACCCCAGAAAATTTTTCTAAAACATTGCTCAGTTGTGTAGAGTTACACCAAGAATTAATTTAACCTGGTTTAAAACTAGTAGTAATTTCAGAACTTGACAGAGGAAAATATTTCCTTACTTAACCTAAACATTTTTCTAGTTAGCTTGCACTGGAAAATTTACAAACTTACTGAAAAAAAATCACTTGTCCTACTTTAGCATTAAATACTAAAAAAGCCATATTTTCTTCTTTTGATCCTGAAAGTTATTTATTGATTTTAGTTGTTTTTACAAGAAATTATGCCAAACTTAACTAAACCACTTTTTTAATCAAGTGAAAATTTGTATAACCTTATACCACTGAAATAGAAATGAACTCTTTCCTATTCCTGGCCGTGGTCCTACCAAGGCAAATAAAATCTGTGAAGTGCTTTTTCAGCTCTTGAACCTGAATTTTCTCTCTTCAAATTACATTACAGCTGATAACAGTAAGTGCAATGTTAAAGCTCAGAGACCACAGTATGTTCCTTCTGCATCTGGATTTGAAGATGCTTTATCCTGAGCCTGGCGCAGGGAGTAGCTCCCTCCCTCTTTGAGGACTCACAGAGCCGAGGGCTTCTTGCTTGGCTCCCTGCTGAGATGACTACCTGCAGTTCTGACAATGCCTATGCAGCAAACTCATTGTTGCTGGTCAGTGGTTCTTCTGGTGATTCAGCCACTGACATCATCTGAGCAAATATTTTACCAGTCTCATCTTTAGCCATGAAAATCAAACAGAAGTAAAATTGGATTTAGGTTGTTAATCAACCCATTTAATAAATGCATAAACTAATAAACAAGAAAATCAACTAACCCTAACAACTCAAATGTGACTTTGGTTAAAAAAAAAAGACTTTAATGCTTGGCAGTATACATATTGGAAAATGAAAATACTCAGATACAAAACTAAAACTGTTGTTAAAGAGTTGTTAAACAGCAACAACATAGGAAAAAAAATGGTACGTATATAAAACTTGTGTATCCATTTCAGAACTACAATAGCAAAGAAAAGGAGGAAGCCTTTGGACTATCAACTTTATATTAATTGAAGGTTGTACTAACATTTTCTAATCTGCATATTTCAGATTACTGATATCAGCATTATTCCAGGATGCACTGCAGATAATTAAGCCTATTTTTTGTGTCCTATAAATCATGTTTGCACAAATTGCCAAGTTTATGATTAATTTCTTCTCTATATATTTCCAGTGACCCAAATTCTTCCTTTTTTCCCTTTGAAATCAGTATCCTTAAACTGTTTCTTCATAGCCTATGTTTTAAATGTGAAAAATACCTGCTATGACGTAGGCATACCAAGGGTGAAAGATGAGCTTCTCATGTACGTCACCCTAGTTTATGTATCTTACTCTGCTTTCCACCCTTGTGGTGAAAAGAGACTCTGTGCTTTGGCAATGAACAAAACAGACTTTTCCTTATGCCTAAATGACACATTACATTTGACTGCAGTGCATTTATCAGTAACTAGGCCTGAATTCTCTGGGTTCAGATGTGCACCCCTTAGAGACTTTTATAATAGACTGTCTAGAGTCTCTTCTACAGGCAATTCACACATGCTTTTCTTCATATCCTGCCTCAACATTAATTTTAAACATTTTTTTTATGAATGACAGAAGCCTGGCTAGCTTTAAATTTGTCCTCTGTCTCTTGAACTATTCCAGCTGTCGTTGCTTCCAATTTCCTAATGCAGCATCTCTGATTCCTCCCCAGTCCTCAGTATGACCTTCACTTTCTCACCAGGCTCTCCCACTTCAGCTCTCTGGCTTCCTCACCCCAAAACTGGAGCCCTCCTGGAACAGCCCTGGCAATCAGATCCCTCTCATGGGTCTCACCTTTGCTGGCCTACTTCTTGGGCAAGACTTGTGCAGGCTGTGCAAGTGTCAGCACTGCATGGGTATGGCCTAGCCAGCTGCCCTCAGCCATGTGCCTGCCACCATAGGGAAGCAAAAAGGCTAGGAACAGGTTCCATGTGTTTCCTTGCTCTCCTCTGTCGAATCCCCTCTCGCCATATGGGTTAGAGGAGTTTGTTCTACTGAGGTCTGAAAAGAACCTTTCAAGGGGCACTTCCCTCAAAACCACATGCTAAGTGAAGCCTGGATCACCAGAATTTCACCTTCAAGGCAGAGGGAGAGGACATGGTAGTGGTCCAAGGGCTGAAGGTGTCACAGCTTCTCCTGGCAGCTGGAGGGGCCCTGGAGCTCCCACTGGGGTGCTGGGCAGCTGTTTGAAAGGACTAACATCCTCTTTGATAGAGAAGCAATGTCAGGAACAAATAATTATGATGGAAGCTTGTACTGTCAGGCTGAAAGGCAGGGGAATTACCGGGTAACTGACTGGTGCACAGATCACCAAGAAGTCTGTAGCAGCTCTGCTTTTTTCCAAAGCTCTGAAGAACTTGATTTACACTAGGAAGAGTGATTGCACAGCAAATGACTAAAGAATAACCTGAGAAACACCCTGGCCTCTATAAGGAATTTGGCAGATGGTCAGTAATTCATACCTACAAAACTGTCCACGTGTGCCTTCCTGCCCCTTTTCCCAACCATGCGCAGTAACATTTCAACAGTCTTCCTTCATTTCTTAATGAAAGTTAAACTTCTCCCAAGACTGATGAGGCACTTGAGTAATGCCAAGCTTCATCTTTACTTAATATATTTAAAGAACTACTTATTCAAATCACTTTGAGTCTGGACATAAACTTCCTCAAATGCCAAAAATACTAATAGAAAACAATCTATTTTTAGAGTACCAGTAGTGAAGAAACACTGAAATTTATAATGGAGAGCAGTACGGCTCCATAATGGTGAACACCTAGTTTTCCTTCTGAAAACTCCATTCTGGAAAAGGAGGAAGCCAAGCACTTGGATAGTAATCTTATTCCTGTTGCCAAGAATATTGCTGTTAGAGTTTTGACTAATGAATTATATTTCACAATTTCACAGAAACAATAATTTCCAGTTGCCCCTCGATTTCTGGGATGAGCAACACTGAGAGGGTCACAGCGGCATGGCTTATTTCAAGCACCACCTAGTGGATCTACTTAAAAGACACTAGAAAAAAAAAAAGCAAGTAGCAGAATTTTAGCTTTTGAAGGTAGAAATGGCAGCTGCAAGTCTTGCTTCTTTAAATGCTGCTATTTGATTGCTCGTTAATAGCAAGTCACAACAACTCTGAGAAATGTTAAATTGATAACGGTGAAAAAATACTGGTCTGTCGAGCTGTTCCATGAACAAAATTTGGCGCTTACTGAGCCTCAGCATAGGACATTCTCTTGCCAACAACTCACTAGGCCCAAAATATCAGGAGAGATATGTCCTTTAATGATCAGAATTCCCCAAGTAAAGAAAAATTTTAAATTATGCTTAGAGACACTTGATAGGCCTAATATCTGAGCCATTTTCTAAAATAAAAATTATATTAATCAATACAGTAAGTTTATTAATACTTTTATTGATTTTTTTTATTTAAGTATAGAGATGGCCATGATCAGACAACTAAACTATAAATTAGAAACATTACCGTGAAGCGTCAACAATAAGACAAAGTAATGTCATGCCAAAATCAGAATAACTATTTATGAGATGCAGTTACTGATGACTGAAAGATCAAAATAGCGGCAAACAGAAATTAGTGAAAGAACTGAAAGCAGAAACCAATGCTCAGACAAAAATAATCCTGAGCTCTCTACCCTGGAGACACTTTTGAGTGGACTAGAATTAATGGTGTTGATCCAGCAGCTGATCAGATATTTGATTACATAGGTTAGTGAAAAGCCTTAAAAAAATGGACAGCTTCTGTGTCTGGAATGAAATGTAAGGATGTAGAAAGGACTGCATATCTCCCTTCGATGAGTCTGCTAAAATAAGACTGAATTGACAATAGCCAATGGGTTATGGGTTTCATCATGTAATTAGTTGTCAGCTGCATTTGATATTTATTCATTCGATTAATCTGTATTTAGAAAAAAAAAAAGCTCGTAGTTCTAACTTGTATATTGAAAGTATTTTTCACTCATTTTACACTAAACTCATGGTCTAGATTTAACTTGCTACTTTACAGTAAGGCATGACTGAAAATACATCAATTCCTGTAAAGAATTCACACCTACAAGAAGTGATAAAGAAGAGACATTTATCATTAATGAAAGAAAATAGTTTATTTTAGTTGACTAAATAGAAATGATCAAAGTACTATGTACTAATAATCACAATTTTATATTTATTTTGAAATTACGTAAGTTGCTTAGGTTTGTATGTGGTACACGACAAGATAGTTCTGCTTTAAAACTGAATTTAAGTTGCACCCTTCCTACAAACAACAATGGGGGAATCACACTTCAGTGCCTACTTGTTCATGATATTATTTTGTAAATATTTTTATATTAAAACATATATAAAATATATTTATTATGTGCCTAATTATATAAACAACTTTATCCTGGGCAAGCTGAGAGGCTGTGCTGAAAAAGAAGATATAGGGCTTACATATTCCAAAAAAAATGTTCTCCAGATTTGTAATGAGTATTTCAAAGTGACGCTGTCATGGTTTAAT
>VZRW01006181.1:0-87013 GCA_013398125.1 Aegotheles bennettii | reverse complement strand
GGCCCCGCGCTCCCGGCCCGGCCCCTTTGTGTGTGCCCGGCCCGGCCCCTCCGGGCCCCGCTCCCTCAGCGCTCCGGGAGCGCCCGGCTCCCGCTCCTCTCCCCTGCGCGCCCCTCGCTCGCTCTGGCTCATCGGCACCGCAGCCCTTCCCTGCGCGCCTTTCCCTCTCCTCACTGCCTCCTCTCCCCGCGGCCTCCGCCGCTCCCAGCCGTTCTGCCCCGTTTCTCCCCGTGCGCTGGGCTGCGCTCCCCTCACGGCGCTCGGCGTTTGTCATTTCTCGTCTCCGTTAGGCCCCTGCTGGCCTGGCCTGGCCTCCCTCCCTGCCTGGGGGCTGTGCTGGCTTNGGTCTCGGCTTGCTCCGCGGGCCTCTGCCACTCCTCAGAAGTTTTGGTCCTGCCATCTCCCGCCCCCTTCCATTTCATCTCCGTGCCTGTGGTGTTTCGCTTCTCTTCTCTCTGCACGCTGTCCCGTTCCTTTCTGCACGCGTACCTCTAGCTCGGTGATCTCTTAGCTTCTCATCGCTGTCTTCCACAAAGGCTGCTTATTCCCAACTTTTTAGTTCTATGCCTCTTGTTGGTCTCAGCATTCCTATGTGTCTGGATTAGTTTAATCCCAGAAGATGAGGTGGTTGGGGGTTTTCAAGGCTACAGGGATTTTTCTCTGGTTTTGGGAGGGGGTGGTGACTAACCAGTGCAGCTTGAGTTGGAGCAGTGTTAAACAGTCTTACAACTCTGAGACACATGCATGTAAAAGCAAGATGGAGGTTGTTGCCTCCTGAACTTTCAAACATCTGAATACTGAGTTTTTCAGGACTAAAAATTGTTGGAGTCATGGAACCTGGAGACCCACTCATGCTTAGTTGTACATACGTGAGAAGATCAATTAGATTTTCATGGGCTAGCATTTGTTTTTCTAAGCTATTTTATTTTGCTATAAACAAATTAAGAGTACTGTAGTTTGTACTGTTACAGTGATTCTTAGTGCATGACGGATTAATAGTGTTTTGTAATGACTAATCTTAAAAAAAAATAAATTCCTCCTTAAGGTATTATTTCCTTGTGTGAAAGCTACATACAGACTGCATCGTTTTCTCAATGCCATTGCCTAGATGAGGAATGCATGCTCGCAGTTCAGTTTACAATATCGCTGTATATTCCTTTGTATATCTAAAAAGCAAGGCATTGTAGTTTATTCCCTGATAAGTACCCATCAGTCAATTTAGAAGATGACATACGATAATGAACTTCTAATGAAGTTCTAGTACTGGCAGTAATCATAACATACTAACTTTCTTTGTTCTTTAACTCTGCCTTTGCTTATTGCTAATTTCTTGAGAGGGGTGTGGTGCAATATAAATCCATTTGTTGTTCTGGTTTTCAACACCATTTAAGCTTACATGCTGTATAAGACTAGATCATTTCACTGTTTTTTGGTGAAATTCTTTCAATTTTAAAATTATTTTGTTGGATTTTTGTAGTATTTTGTACTAGTTTATATAATATTTTGTAATACCATGTTTTAAGTAATACTTTATAATATAAGTTGAAAAGAGCAAAATTGACAAATAAACAGAATTACTCTGAAGTAAACATTAGAGGATTCTAACTGAACTTGTTTTGCTTTTTTCTTTTCTACTTTCCTATATCCAGAGACCTAAAGGACAGGGAAATAAAGGTAAGTTCATTCCTTATATTTCTGTATAAATCTTTAATATTGCTGTTTATGGAGGTTAATGTATCTTCAGACAATCTTGGGAAGAGAATGTAGTCACAGGATGTCTTTTATTTCAAAGCAACGTGACAGGAAATTGTGTACCAAAATGTTATTTCCCAGCACTTTTACTGTGTCAGTCATAAATCAATTTAAAATGTTTTGATTTTCAAATGAAGATTAATGTCAGAAGTTGGATGATAACAGAGCTATTTCTTTTTAGCTGACCTGCGATGTACTTGTATAATCTCTTTAATGGTACACCTTGGGCCTTGCTGTACAGTGAATAGAAACAGTGTACTAGAATCATCAGGAAGAATCTTTTGAACAGCCTCTTTAGCTTACAAGACAACAGCTGTGTGACTACTCAGTTACTCATATCTGTGAGCAGAACACATCACCTTCCTTAGAAGTTCTGTGGGCTCTTCGTTTTAGCATCAGTATAGGATATTCTCGTAGTGTTTGTAGGACTTCTGCTTTTCTACTTTTTTCATGTTGCTGTCAACAACTTAGTTTTTAAATACCATACTTAAACGGGTTTTCTTCTCTCCCACAAAACCAAGGAATTAGCTACTTACTATTCTTTCTAAAATTCTTGGCAAGTCTATTGTAAACAGCACCTCAGATTATATCTTGCAGTTTGTTTCTGGTCTGGAACTTGTTATCTTTGATATAAACACCAATATTTTATTGGGAATTCATTTTGCCTCATCAGTACACTTGTGCCCACCTGCTCAGCAAGAATAGCATGTACACAGCTGCCTTCATGTTTTAATATGCTTATTATTTCTTCATGCAGATAAACTTTTTTTTTGGAGTCATGTACTCTTTGCCTCCTGCTGTTCATTATCTGAACTAATCTAATTGTTCTTTACAAACGGTCATTTAATGTTATCTGCAGCATACTTATTCAATTGTTCTGTCTATGTGCAGATTGTCTGCTTCTTATTACATATATCGCTTACGAGGTGGCACATGGTTCCTGCATCTTGCTGAATTTGGCCCGTTCCTTTTAATTTCTCTGCATTCAGAGAAAAATGAACTTGTTTACCTTCTCAGACCTTCTCAGTTTGGTCATTCTTGAACATTTGTTCTCTCATATTCAAATACTTGTGCCTTTTTTTTCCCCAGAACTGGAGCTTTTAACTATTTCTTCATATCTTTGAAATAGGTTGTGTTTGTGCCTTCCATATTGCCCTTAAATGAGAAGAAAAGTCAGATTAATTTTCGCAAGTAGTTTGTGGCTTCATGTTCTTTTTGAATTACCATATCTCAGTTTTAGTGAGGTTATTGAGATGCAGCTATTAGAGAATCAAACAAGTAGTTTTTGAACTATGCTCCATGTATATGGATTGGAGTGAAAGTATTAAGCATTTCTACTTGGGTGTTACACTGCAGCTTGTTTAATAGTGAAAATGCACTTATCAGCTTTAACTTATTTATGTTAGCATGTTTTTGTGTGCTATAATTTGTAAATGCTGCAGAATGTTTATATCAAAGCACATCTCTTAGTTTGCTGTGTAAGGAAAAGATTTTTTTGCATTTCTGAACTTGGATTTTTATGGAGTGCATCCTTTAAACAATGGATAGTACCTGTGTATTCTCTTGGTGAGAGTATGACCTAAATGAAAACTATAGTGAAGCAAAACAATAATCTTCTCCATTATGTTAACTTAGTTTCATTAAATAGACTTCATATCAAATTTATGATTTAGCATTAGATTAAAGGGCTAGGAGATTGAATATTGTAGCATAGTATAGCACGAGTAGTTGGCTTTGGGCTAGACACTTCTTCGAGGGAGTAAATGAAGTCAGTATCAGCAATCCCTACTAAACACATGTTGACAGAGAGTAATGATTTTTTAGGTGTCATTGTAGGTCCCAGTTTAAAGGAGCTTCGAGGGAAGATGTGATACTGAGTTAGCAGACTAATCTGAAGTTGGTTCTCTGTGTAAGATTAACAGCGTTAAAGAGGATGGTGAAAAAGTTACTGTCCATGTGTCTGGTAGTGTGTATGAGAGAATGTGAGTGAGCAGTATAAGGGGTGTATGCATGGAGATGAGTATTTTTGTACTGAAACAAAAAAAAATAGATCTGCAAATGATATTGGGAGGTAGCTGATACTTATTGTCTAGTAAAATGTTTTGGATGCTTTATTCCAGTTGGTTACAAGTTGGTGTACTGTGCTGTTTCCCATCACCAGAATTTGTGAGACTGAAGTTCTAGTGTGTAGAACAGTACTATCCATCTGTTGTGTTGAATATTAATGCTGGTATTTCAGATACTTGAATGAGTAAATTATCCTGTCTCGAAAGTTTTCTTATTCTAGCTGTCAACTACTGTACAGTTGACATAAAACATGAGAACTGACATCAATTGTATGATGTCTTACAGGGGGATAGTGGGGGGGAGAAATGGGCATCCTGAAACTTTTACTTCCCCCCCTCCCCCTTTTGTTGTGCCAATGTATCATACCTGTGATAGCAAAGTGCTGACCTGTGTTTACATACGTGTGTATATATTTTTGGTTTTGTAGAAGGTTTAAATGCAAGCATTAAGTTTGAAACAAGAATAAAATGTTATGTGTTTTAGTATTTATTTCCCACGTTAATCAAGGTGTAATGTCGTCTTCTAATGAAAAATGCATTCTTATGCCTTTGGCCATCATTTGTGCATTTTGCAAGTGGCTATTCAAAGGATAGTACCAGTTAAAAGAATATAAGCTTTAAGTTTCTTTATTTGATTACTTGTTTCTTTCCAATACCTAATTATGTTGTATGTATTTACAGTGTTTGCGGAAGTATATGATATTTTCAGGGTTGGATTGCTACAGATATTTTTAGTAACTGTAGATTAGTTTAGTTGCCATGTTTAGTTGGAACACTTAATGTGAGATTTTGGGAATGAGGCATGCATCTTAGTATATTTGCTCTTGTTAAATGTGTGCGTGAGCTGCATTCTTCATTATTAACACATTGTGTAAACTTAAAAGCCAAAGAAAAGCATTTCTAGTGATGCTCTCTCACTGGGAAATGTATGTATTTGCTAGGAAAGATGTCAGTCTAGAACTATTTTGTGTCACTGGCTCAAGATCTCGTTACAGAATGAATAAGAGGGAAGATTCATTTACAAGAGTATTCTATGGTAATTGTAATGGCAGACCAAAAATAATTCTGTCTTAAGTGACCTTTAGATACCTCTGAAACAATAAACACAGCAGATGCACGTTTTATGAAGATTAGCTGTCAGTATGAGGAGATTAATTTTGATAGGATTCTAGTCTTGACATGCAGCTGTTTATTCCTTTATTTGTGGTTGCATGCTTTTAAGAAACTTGTGTGCTGCCGTGTATGGTTTTCATTCTAATAGAATTGTATTTGAGGATTGTGCTCTCTATACTGTTTGGTTAAGTCTGAGCAATGGACATGACATGGACAAAAGATTTTGAGGCACATCCTCTGTGTGCCTGGGCCAAATATAAAGAGGAATATAGCGTTCCAGCTCATTGATTATGTTACCATTGTGTGTAAATTCAGGATGATTGATGACCTTAACTGAAACAATTTATGGGGGTGGGGAGGGAACAAACCAAAACCAGAACACCTCAACACCTAACGTTAATTTAAATTTGGTATTTAGTTAGGAATATTGTCCTATCAGGTTCTAAAACCCATCATGCTCAGCATTGCTGGTCATATTTGGCTGTGTCTAGTATACAAACACACTGTGCCGGTTTATAATAACTGAAGTGTCAAGTGTTCCTGACTTATAAAACTTCAAGAAGGTATTAAAAACATGAGTATTCATCCTTCCCAGATACTTGCTTTGAAAAAAAATCTTCTGTTTTTCTGTGTTAAATTATGAATTTTTAGCTCTTCTTACTGCTGTCTGAAGTTAATAAATTTTTCCAGAATTTTGGTTATTCCTTATGATTATACCTATGTCATTTTTTTCAGCTAGTTCTGTTCCCTGAAGGCAGTTTGTTTTAGAGGTATTAAAGGCAAATGTGAAAAAAACTTGAAGTGACTTTGTGCAGGCACCACTTTGTAATATGAACTTTGTGGCCAAAATAATGCCAAATGAAGCAGAAAAAAACCTCACTATCAAACACTAACTCCAACACAGTTGAAGGCTTAGTTACATGGTTGTATATAGCTCTCAGCAGCTTTTCCTAAAAGAGGGAAACGATGGAGTCTGCTCCTAACTCAGTGTCTCCAGCTGTCAGAAGATCTGCTGTTTTGTTGTAACTTCTGCTGTCAATTATTTCTCAGTGCACCTTACTGAGCACAGTAAAACTTTTTTTTTCCACTGAACCTATTTGATAAATAGCAAAAAAAATGCATTTGGAAAAGCAGGAGGTTTATTTTTGAGAAGAGGTCTTCATCTTCAAGTTGTATAATTGCAAATCGCTGGTTTAAGTCCCTGTCCTACTTTGCACCATGGGAAACAGTGAAATTTAGTAGAAATCTGTGCAATTTGGCTTTGTTTGAATAGTAGCCTGAGGGAGGGTAGAGAGATTCTTCAAGTATACGGGCAGCTGGAAAATCCCAGGTAGGTATAATGCTTTAGATGAAATTAAAGGTAATAGGAGGCCAAGAAGAGCAGGCGGGGAGATATTCCAGCATATAGTGGCATATATGTTAGGAAAGGTTTTTAATCACCCTTGAGGACTTCAGCTCTTGTTTCTGTCGTGCTTTGTCCCCTCAGAGCTTCAGAGATGCCACTAATGCCGTAAAGTATAGTATTCATGTAGGAAATACAGAATTAAATAGCTGCATAGTGGTGCCCTTCATGGTTGTCTTGGTGAGTAACTGCCTTTCCTCCTGGCAGGAGAAAGCTGTATGTTACAACTTTCCCTGAACCTATTGAATATGTCTGATCTGGTGGGTCTGCACATTTGCACTTGATCTGGTACTTCTGGAAACGCTGGATTTTACTGCCTGTGCAAATAAGGCATGCCTATAGTTTTTCCTCTGTGGAGCTCAAAAAAGAATAGTCAGGAGTAGTCCGCTCTGGTTGGCATCTTTCCAGACCTCTCCTGAGATCTGAGCGGGATCATCAATAGAATGAGTGCTTTTCTTTAACAAAGTGATGCTTAACAGAAATGTGTTCAGTCTCAACAAAGCACAAGTAGAAGTATTTCATTATGCAGGTGATTAAGAAGTGTTACCTAGATTAAAAGTGCATCACAGATCTTCCAGAGAGTATACCTAATACAGATTTACTTTTAGTTTCAGTACAAAACGGTTCGATTCATCAAAAGGATGCAGTAAATGATGATGATTTTGAGCCATATCTAAGTAGTCAGACAAATCAGGTAAGTGAACATTTTTACTATCTTCAAGTTAATTTGGAGTTCAAATGATTTCCAGACTTAATTAATTTTTGGATGATGTTTCTCAGCATTAGTTACTTGCCTGAATACCTATTGAAATACAATTTTATATTGTTTCTTGTCATATCATACAATATCTTAAACAGGTAAAGTCTCAATAATTCTGGAAAAGAATCAGTCAAAAAGCATGCTCTGATGTCTGCTGTTGTTGTACTTGTGCTCTGACTTCAGAAAGTTGCAGTTACCTGAATCTTGAGGAAAAAAACAAACCCAAATAATCAAAACATAAACCCCAGAACAAAACTCTACACCTTGAATTTGCAATGAAATCATCATATATTAGATGCAGTTCAAAATAAAAGTTGCTTTGGCTCTGAGAAAGCATTAACTGCTTGGATATGATTTCCTTTGAAGGGGGTAGAAGTAGCTCACAGTTGATGACATAATAGATTGAAGCTTAATATTGCTACAGCTTGGTATAACTCTTCTGCCAGGAAGTTAATGACTTATTTTCAGAGCTGTGAATTGTCTTGGTAGTCAAAACTTATTAAATACGTTAAGTTTGTAAGTTGTAGTGGGCTTGAGAGAGGGAGAAAGTGCAGATTATTAAAAGGCTTTAAGAGTTTTGCTTACTCTCAGTTTTTTTTTTCAAATGATACAACATTAAGGAGTCATCAGCTACAGGATGATAATATGCAGTTTTTTGCCCATAACAACATCAGAAGTCATATGGGGCTAGTCCTTAGAATATCTTGGAGCTTTATCTTCTCAATAAGTAAATGCTGTGATTTCCTGGGAGTCTTGAGAGTGGGATTTGAATTTAGCTAGCAAATTTTGTTCTCCTGGTCCACAGATTGTACTTAATGCCCATTCCCAATATTGTGGAAATGTTATAGCTTGATTGTTGTTCCTCCTGAAACAAACAGACATCCTTGCATCCTTTTCACTATAATATTCTGGCAGGTGCCTCCAATTAGAAGTGGAAAATTTGACTAAATCATAGTTGCAGCTATTTACTGTATTTATGAAAATACAGTTGTTATGACTTGTTTTTTAAAACAGCTTATTTTGTTGATACTGTTGATATGGAGGCATTTTAAGCCTAGTTCAGTGACTGAAAATAAAGATAACGTATTACAAATAAAGGGCTCTTTAGTGCTTTGAAAAGATTTCTTGAGGAAAAAAGTGTCCATATCTAACAGATACTTTGTTCATTCTTTATGCTGGGAGGAATGGTGAAAGTTACGAATGCGTTCATATAATCCTTAAAAATGCTTTGGACTGTATGACAAGTTTTTTGCCCTGACCATAATTATCTGTATTGCTGATTTTTGTTTTATTTTCTTGCAGAGTAACAGCTATCCACCAATGTCAGACCCATATATGCCTAGTTATTATGCTCCATCCATTGGATTTCCATACTCTTTAGGCGAAGCAGCATGGTCAACCGCAGGTGACCCTCCAATGCCATACTTGACAACTTATGGACAGATGAGTAATGGCGAGCACCATTACATACCCGATGGTGTATTTAGTCAGCCTGGGGCATTAGGAAATACCCCTCCATTTCTCGGACAGCATGGATTTAATTTTTTTCCTGGGAATGCAGACTTCTCTACATGGGGGACAAGTGGATCTCAGGGACAATCAACACAAAGCTCTGCTTACAGCAGCAGCTATGGCTATCCACCTAGTTCTCTTGGGAGAGCCATAGCAGATGGACAAGCTGGATTTGGCAGTGATACTTTGAGCAAGGTGCCTGGGATTAGCAGCATTGAGCAAGGCATGACTGGACTGAAAATTGGTGGAGATATGACAGCTGCTGTAACAAAAACTGTAGGTTCAGCTCTGAGCAGTACAGGCATGACAAGCATTGCAGCAAACAGCGTGCCCCCAGTTAGCAGTTCAGCACCTAAACCAACTTCATGGGCTGCCATTGCAAGGAAGCCTGCTAAACCTCAGCCGAAACTCAAGCCTAAAGGTAACGTGGGCATTGGGGGCCCTGCTGTACCACCACCACCTATAAAACACAACATGAATATTGGAACTTGGGATGACAAAGGGTCAGTGGTAAAAGCACCCCCAGCCCAACCAGTACTGCCTCCTCAGACTATAATCCAGCAGCCTCAGCCATTAATTCAACCACCACCGCTGGTGCAAAGCCAACTGCCTCAACAGCAGCCTCAGCCACAGCAACCACAGCAGCAACAGGGACCTCAGCAGCAGGCCCAGCCTCACCAGTTGCAGCAGCAACAGCTGCAGAACCGCTGGGTAGCTCCTCGTAATAGGGGTGTGGGCTTCAGCCAGAATAATGGAGCTGGTAGTGAGAACTTTGGTTTAGGTGTTGTATCCGTGAGCTCCTCACCTTCTGGTGCGGAAGTGCACCCAGTCCTGGAGAAACTAAAGGCCATAAACAACTACAATCCCAAAGACTTCGATTGGAATCTGAAGAATGGACGTGTGTTTATAATCAAAAGTTATTCAGAGGATGATATTCATCGCTCCATTAAGTACTCTATCTGGTGTAGTACTGAACATGGTAATAAGCGCTTGGATGCTGCTTACCGTTCCCTGAATGGAAAAGGCCCACTCTATTTACTCTTCAGTGTGAATGGCAGTGGACACTTCTGTGGAGTGGCTGAGATGAAGTCTGTTGTGGACTACAATGCATATGCTGGTGTCTGGTCTCAGGATAAGTGGAAGGGGAAGTTTGATGTCAAATGGATCTTTGTCAAAGACGTTCCCAATAACCAATTGCGGCATATTCGCTTGGAAAACAATGACAACAAACCAGTTACCAATTCGAGGGACACTCAAGAGGTACCCCTAGAAAAAGCCAAGCAAGTGCTTAAAATAATTGCTACTTTCAAGCATACCACCTCAATCTTTGATGACTTTGCACATTATGAGAAGCGTCAAGAGGAGGAGGAAGCCATGCGTAGGGTAAGAAATCAGTGCCATTCCAGTAGCTCTTGTGGGTTTTTTTTCTGGTTTAGCAAACCTGATTTTTCATACAGTTGGAATTTCCATGTGTTGAATCAGAAAGTGGTGCTTTTTACCCAAGCTGTCTGTACTGGCTCTTAATGAAAAGATTTAAGTTCTTGTGGCTTGTTTTGTTAACACAGGTGTGTGTTTAACCACAATGCTAACCTAGGCCTGTATAAGCAGACTTCTGACATGTTTTACTCTTCGAAGTAAACAAAAACTGAATTGAGTGTAATATCCTTAGCTGAAATCTTCTAGTATAGACTTTTACAGTTTCTGGGTGTCACAGAAAGGTGCCAAAATTACAGGAGATGCTTACTTTATTTAACATAACATTTAAATTCAAATTCAGCTTTAACAAAATGTTAACGGCAAGATCACTGTGAAAAACAGGTTTTCCCCTTGATTCAATTTGTCTTTTGTACAATTGTGAAACACATAAGTGATACAGTGATGACTTGTACAGTGTCAGAATCATTCTTTGGACATTTCTGATAGTGTATTTCCTAAGAAAAGTGATGTGTAGTTCATTTCTGCGAAGAGAAACGTACCTTGATAAATGTGTTGAGAAACTTTTAGTTTTGGAGGTATTTCAGAAAACCAGACAAGGGAAAAGGGCATTTAATTTAAGCTGTTTTGTAGTGCTTGTCTACTTTGTCTTGTGTATACTTTTCCTACTAGTAACACTCGTGTTTGCCATTGGCCACAATAATTACTTTTTTATATTTATTTTTTTTTCCAGGCTTGCTATCGACAGTAACTATATGATTTGTCTCATGGTTAGAAACATTTCAGAAATTATTTTACCAGTTAGATGATGTGCAAGTGTTCAGAAATGGAAGTCAGCATCAGCACAGTTTGGTAGTAGTGCTCTCCATTCATCCTATCACAACACCTACTGAATAAAAAAAACCAAAACCAAACAAAACTCAAAAGTCTAGGGTTTGTGCTAATTAGGGGCCTTGTGGGATGTGAAATCGTGAATTTGTTCACTTCTTGAAGCTGCCACAATTGAGCCTGCATAAGAATTTCACATGCTTCACAGACTCCTTAAGTTTCTGGCACTGCAGTGGTTCTGCCCTTCTTGTACGCTCCTAATCCTTCAACACATGTTGCATCTCCTATAGACCAGTGTCATGCACACCCAAAATCAATTTTGTGGTTTTATTGAACAGCTCTGCAATAAATTATCACTTTGGAAGTTTTTCATTGTTTGGAGGCAAGATTAATATCCCTGCTGGGTGTGTAATTCCTTTTGCATATTTTTTTTTATAAAAGAAAAACTTAATATTCCCTAAATGAGTATTGTTACTTCCATGCCATCTTGATGATGGCAGGATGGGCTGCATTCTTAATTAATATTCAACGTAAGGGGAAATTTTTGACTTTTCGGGCTTTAATACAACTTTACTGTGATTTTGGTAATGATTCAGAAGGGCTAAGGTTATCATGTTTCTCTGTAGCCTTCATGCTTCAGTATTTTATTAATTTTCATGTTTAAAGACACTTCACAAGTAACCGGTTTGCTTCAAAAATACCTTCTTTTGTGAGAACTTATCAAAAGAGTCATAATTCAGACATACCCTAGCAACTCGGGAAGATAATGTGTTTTATTTGTGGTTTTGTTCCCTCTGCAGGAGATGAAAGCCAGATGTAATGAAGTAGATGAAAGTAGATATAATCAAGAGGGGGAACACAGATTATTAGCAGTGTTTCTATGTATGCTAAACTTTAAAATTCAAAGTACTAAATTCAGCATTTAGTAGGTCTCTAACTATACGACTGTGATTATGCGTATTCGTGTAATAAAATAACATTACTCTTTCCTTTAAAATCTTCAGGGAAACATACAGTATCTGTATGACTAAAGTACTGAACTCTGCATTTCTCTGTTTGAACAGTTACCTTTCCAAATACTACTGGGAGAAAATATAGGTGTCAAGATACTTGCATAGTAGTATGCATTGATTGTTCTACCACATGGTACAAATGTGTTTTGTGACAAATTATAAAAAAATTACGTTAGAACTGCGTATCTAGTTGTGAGGAGATGGATTTGAGATACACCTTAGGCAAATTAATATGTACTTAAAATATAGGAAGTCTAATGACAGCTACTGAGAGTTCATCTTTATTGTTCTTCTATGATTTGAGTTCTGATTTTAAACCTCTAGGTTTCTTCTTTTATCACACAGTGTACAAACAACTTGTCTTTAAATTGTAAACATAACAGTTGTTAACTCTTCTATGATTTGAGAATACTTTGGAAATGCAACAATTAGTATTGTAAACTCTGTTTTATGGTTAATTGAGTAATCCTTTATTATCCAGTGCCAGTTAGGCTTTTATGGAGCTTTATTTAAATTAGTGCACTTTCTCCTGTCGGTAGAACTGTGTAAATTAAGTTCATGCCCATTTTCTGTGGCAGCTGTGGCAATCATTTTTTCTCCAGTGTTTGTCATGAAAAATGTCCATATTGCTGTTAATAAAATATTAAATGCATCAAGCAAGAGTAGTCATTTACATGTTCCTTAAAGTTCAGTTAATATTTTGGTTTTGCATAGGTGGTAACAAACTTTCATACATCCAGTGATCTAAACATAGTAAACAGCATATGATTTATGGATTTAATTTACTTTACAATGGTTCATCATTCCAGCTAACTTACTTTAAAATAATTGGTTGTAAAAGTTTAATCTTAACAACTCGGGGACATCAGTAATTAATTTTCAATATGATCTACTGGTATGTTTTATTAAAATATGGCAGTATACTTATAAAAGTGCAGTGAATGTCTGTGATTAACATGGAACGTCAGTAACTTTGCCATTTGATAAAGGTTACTTGTAAATGACTATAAATTGTCTCGATAAGTGTAAATATTAGAACTCAAGTGTCTACCACTGTTTGATGTGATGCCAGTGTGGGTAAGGTATCTACAATTGGGGCTGGAAACAAATTTGTGCAGTAATCATTCACACTTTTCTTACAGCTTGGGTTCCAGTGTCCTATTTTAAATGTACAAGTGCTGTGATCTTTCAGTAAAGACGTAAAGAAATTAGAGATGTTTTTCATGACTTGTGTCAGTATATTGAAATAATCTGAAATTACATTAGTCCTTAGTTTGAACTGCTGCTTTGTGATGTAAATGTGCATATTTATGTGCAGATTATTTAAAACCGTGTTTGATTGTCTTTCAACAGAAAGCAGTAGCAATATGCTCTAAAAAATGGAACAAAAGTCTTAAAATATGCCATTTAAGAGCACATAATTACATCAGGAAAATAAAAGGTATCAAAAAGAACAAAATTCTGTATTAGTAGCTATGTGCCTGATCTACAGTAAATATATGGATCAAAATGAAACATGGCTCTGATTAAAAACCCAGCTGTTAGACAATTATTCTTTATTCACCCTTGTATGGTGGCTTGTTAACCTCCAATTACCTGTTGTCCTAGGACTGACTTTGGTGCTTTTTAGTGCAGAATGCTAATTTTGTAGTATGTAATGGAAAAATAGGTCATGGATCCATGTAACTGTAGAATGCTTTAGATGGTTTTTGTAGTGATATAGTTCAGAAAAATAATTCATTTTTATCCATGGGAGAAGATAGAGGAATTCGGGATATTTGAGTATATCTAATTTGCATTTGGATTTCTTTCTTTTCTAGGAGAAAAGAATTACCTTTAAATGGCAGGTAAATAAGCATTTAAAATGTTAGCTTTTTCTTCTTTTACTACGTATCTTGTAATAGCAATGGTGGTATAGCTAAAACTTTCTGACTCTCAAAAGGAGTGATTGCATTTTTTTCCCCTCATTCTGACAATAATGTAATTTATATTTCTCTGATACTTGGGTTGTAATCAGACTGCAGTATTAAGCAGTGTAACTCCTTTCCACGTCAGGATATTGCTGACTTTTTAAGAAATATTGAATCAAGTATAAATATCGTAAAGGAGGGAAGTGAGAAAACATCCATTAAGAGTGAACTGTAGATGCTTCCTCCTCCCCTTGCCCCTTATTCATCAACTACTAGGTTATAATGTCAAAATCGCATATAGATATATCCACAGTCCTCGTACTGGTCAAGGAAAACAGATGGTTGACCAACATTTTTAGTATAGTTAGATGATAGTTGTACCAGAAAACTTTCTAAAGTTTGTGTATTTACATCTAAAAGAGGTTCAAAACAGTGTATAAACAAGTGATGTAGTATCTTCTGAGAAACTTACATGTTTCTTGTATGCTTTTGATGATGTTCCAAGGGCCATTATTTTGCAGTTTCCTTGAACTTGATGTCTATCTGCAGTTTCATCTTTAAAAATGAAAATGATATGGTCTTGTGTCTGTTTTAAGAAAAAACAATATGGTCAGAAAGTAGAAACAGAAGACAGATTTTTTTTTTTCTCCCTTTATGACCATGAAATTAATATGTACCCATAGTCTTGGGAGAAGAGGATTATTTGGAGCTAGAGTAATTTTAGACATACTGATTCAGAAATTTCATCCCATGGTAATGTGCTGATTTACCATGACTTCATTTGCTTTTGCATCTTTAGTCTTTGGAGGTGCTTAAAAATGACCTGCAAGTTCTGTTGTTACAGACACATGGATTTCAAATGCTTGTTTTCTGTGCATTTGGTAGAGTCAATTATTTCTGCTCAGAAATAGTGTTTAGAATTTATTACAGGATGGGAATAGTATGGAGAGGTCTCGAGGTTAAAAAAAATGGTATTGTATGGAGTGACTCTCTAAGAGTTTGAGTAGTAGTGTGGCCTGCCTTCCTCTGGTAAGGGACAAGATGCTGCAACAGGGAAAGTGCAATATTGGACTGTTTTATGAAAGAGATGGAATGTAACTATACTCACAGGCAGCCTTAGTTTATAGTGACACTTGTATGGATTTTGTTGTGTTTTTTCTTTTTGTTTGAAATTTCTACCTGCAAAGGTAGGGCCTGCTGGCCCCTGGTTTACAGAGTGGATTTAAATTCTTTAACTCTGGGACTTGAAAGACCAATTTCTCCTGGAGAATAGGGACCCCTATTGGAAAAGCTCGGAATATCAACTAAATGGTTTACCTTCATGATCAAGAAACCAGTCATTGTTGGAGTCTAGATGTTCTTAAATATGAAGGTAGCTGACTAAGACAAGAATGCAACCTTGAATTGAGCTAGATCTGTGACAGCTCCACCTTTTCTAAATGCTGTGTCTTTAAGCTGTGGTTTTTAATGCAAAGGAGCAGTTCTAAATCTCTCCTTCCAGAGCAAAAGCAGAACCTTGAGCATACATGAATAGCTATTAGAATTTATGCATCAGCTGTCTGCTTCCTGCTGCATCTCCTCAGATTGTGCTGCTCTATTAAGAACAAACTGACTAGAACATCGGTGCTTTTCCTGTGGTTTGCAGGAAAGATGCATGCCTGCATATTGCAAGGAAGTCACAACCTGTGTGACCCTTCATGCTGTACTTCAGCCTTGCTTCACTGATTCATGCCACAGATGGGCTAGTTAGCAGAAACTTGAGTGAAGATTGCTGGTGGTGCTTTGCTGGATCTTGCATATCTAGTAAAGCCATTTCTGTAGATTCAGTTAAACTAGTATTGTTGAAGTCTTGTATCAAAATTGATTTGCTTTAACTTTCAGATTCACCTAGTTGAAATGATATGTTACAAGACTTTGTATTAGATGGTGAGCTATTTGAATCTAGTTCTTGAGTTACACATGGGCAAAGAGCGTGAGTGGTGAGGCTTGAAGAAAAACTGAGAAATTCTTCCCCAGTGTGCTTTGTAGGCCCTGCAGTGGATGTCATTTCCCTTCTAAGGCTACAATAAATTCCTTAGCAGAGCAATTAAACTAGATCCTCTTGTTGTTGTCCATGAGTATCTGAGGAAAAACTTAACAAAGGTGTCATCATCTTTTTTCTCCTTTTGCTGGGAAAGTGATCATCACTGAATGCAATTGCCATAGATGTAGTTAGAAGCTATCTGTTGTCAATATTCAAAAGTCAGTGTTACACTGTGAGCATTGTTAACAAACAATAATGAGGATCTAGAAGCTTTTTTTTTCTTTTCTTTTTTAATTTTACTTTTTAATGAACTTGCTGAGCTGGCTGTCTTGTAGCTAATTAAAATCTGGTATTTTGGTGTGTAACGACGTACAGCACCAAAGGAAGCACTTGCTACTTGTAGTTAGAATTGGCCAATCCATCACTGAAAGTATCCGCCTGGGAAAACAAGACTGGAAGGGCTTTTCTAGCTCGTGGAGTTAAAGCTTGGTTTCTGCAGAGCCTTTCCTCATTGTGTGTTATCATATGGTATCTTTACAGTAGTTGGGGTTCTTTCCCCATCTCTGCCTTCTGAATGTTCTTACCTGCTTAGTTAGTGTGCTGTGGAATTTCAGAGATGGATTAATTCCTATTGCCTTTATTGTTCCCATAATAAAATAATATCATCCGTCCATGTTCCACTAACAGCGCACGTGTCTGCTCAAATTTAAATGTATTTACCTTTTTACTGTATCTTGTTCACATTTTTACTGTTGCTAAGTATGTTTCAGAGATTGAAATAAGTAAAATGCCATCAAAACTAATAGGAAGAATAAATAAATTAGAAGTCTAGGTCTTGTAGCTTTTCAGACTTTCTTAATATTTGTGCTTGAAAGCCTTATTTAGTGTTTGGAGTTCAAATGATCGGCAGCAGCAGGGTCTCAGATGAGTATGAATTCATAAAGCTTACTGGGAGAAGGAGCTGCCCTGTAGTTGTAAAACCTGATTTGACTTACTGTGTTGACTTTGATTTTGAATTTGTGCCTCGTAGTTTTCGTGTTGGGATAAAGAATAGGAGAAACTGAGTGTTTAGGGAGGGGATGATGTCTCCACAGGAAAAATTTCTAGGTCCATGTAAGGCTTCTAGAGATCACTCCCATCTGATCCTTCCCTCTCATCTTCCCAGAACTCCCGGAAGTGCTTCTCTGAAAAATGTATTTAAACATTTTTATTTGATTTTGAGCTAACTCTCTTCAGGAAGTTTATCCTCTCTAGTTTGAAATTCAAGAGTGAGAAGTTAAAAAGGACCTTTATTTTACACAATTTTAAAGCTTCAGTGATGGAGTTTGTGCTAACAGCCAAGGAGATCCTTGTCATAAATGGAGTAAACGATGTCTAGCATTTTTCAGTTTTCTCAGTAATCTGTTTTTCATTGTGATTCTTGAGCATTAAGGTCAATGTTTGTGCTGTCATAGCTGTAATGGTACACCGGGGTATAATAAACTGCAGATTATGGCTGGTGCCATTAGTTAAATGAGATTCCATGAATTCTGCTGTGGCGGCTTCTCACCACCTCTGCAGCTGTCTGTTCTGCCTCTGCCAGGTGTTTCTGCCCACGCAGCGGGGTTGGTGGAGGAGATGTGTGCCTGTGCCTCACTTCACAGAATGCAGTCTGACATGTTAGCTTACATTGCAGATGAGCAGGGCTTTTAAGCTGAAGATTAGATGGCAGTTTGCAGTGAAGCAGCTAAGATGTGCTATACGTTCTCTTCTGAAGCTGCTGTGAGCATCCTGCCTCTTGGGAGAGGGACAAAGCAGACAGCTTCAGGCATGAACTTCTTAAACATTGCAGCAAGATGCAAAAGTCTGGCAAAATTCTAGGGTGGTTTTTTTTTTTTTGCAAGTGTAGCCAGTTGTTCTGGAGGTGAGTGCATGTGGGAACTATCTGCAATTTGCTTGTGCAAGTTTGCAATCCTGGGTAGTTTTCAAAATGGACACCCTGAAATACTTGTACTTGCAGCTGCTAAAAAAAAGCAGAAGTCCTTCTTTCAGGTCTTACCTTCCCTCACCTTGAGTTTCAGTTTGTGGGATCTTGGAAAAAAAATACATCTGAGGACTGTAGTAGCTTGTTGTTAGGTTACCATTTACATTTTTGCTACTAAAAATGAGGGTTTTTTAATTTCCCTTCTTTGTGACAAAAAATTCTAGAAGTCTGTGTTACGGGCATCTTGGGAGTTTCTTTCAAATCAGATCAGGGAACATTTTTATTGCTTTGACTTTTGAAATTTTGATACCACAGAGGTTTTGTTAATCTGAGGATAAATTGCATTGCAGCTGCTTTTCAGCATAGGATCCTTCAATTAATGCCTTGAATTCAGGGAACTGGTATTTGGAAGTAAGTCAGCCTCCCAGTTCGGAGCAAGTTAATTCCATATTTTTGTTTGCACTGGATCAATGCGCGTTTCTGAGGCCCAGGCATTTTTAGGTTCACTTGGTTTTGTCAGTTTGTGTAGAAAGTTATTTGCATGGTCTGCAGTTGGCAGGTACCTTTAACCAGCTGATGCATTCCCACATTGCTCTCATTTGAATGGTACTTAATTGCCACGCCTTGCTCATAAAACTCCCCCTAGAGCTGGGCAGCCTCACCCTGGCAAGTTCTGAAGTGAAACTGGCCTTTGGCAGGGAACTTAAATTGAATGGAGAAGCTTTTTATGCAAGAGCATTGCAAGAGCAAAGGTTTGCTCATCTGAATGTAAGAAGTGAGGGATGTTGGGTGAAAGGGAAATATAGTGGAATCCAGTCAGTATGCTGGAAACTTCCTCTCCTTTGGTGGTGGAAACCTGCTGGGGATAAAATCTTCTGCTAGTTTGTCTACAATCACTGTCTATACAAAACCAATCAACCAAAAGCCACCCAAAATAACAGAAGAGGAATATTTTTGGGACAGAAAAAGGCAGAGGTAGTGAGTGTGATCTGACTTGGAGCTGGAGAGGAGTGGTTTGCTTTGGAGTGTAATGCCACTACCTGCATTTTGAATAAATCTGGTTTTCTCTGTCTGCTGTACAGAGTGCCAAATGTCACCAATATCAATATCTGGAGAACGTACTGTTTGCTTGCAATGAAAAATGTCATTTGTATGTCTGCTTAAGTATTTAAATATAGTAATATGTGACTTCGAGACTACAAGAAAGGTGTGCTGGTGTTGTTTTGAAGCCTTTTTCCCTGTAGAATTCAAAATGGACTTTAAATTTGTAACACTATCTTTATTTCGTCTATTGGAAGCAGGTAGTCAGGGCATAATTTTCTTTTTACTTTGAATGTTTGTGAACTTAACTGCATTTTGAGTTCAGGTGCTGCAGAAAGTCAGTTTGCTATGCAGCAGTTTGCAAAGCAGAGTGAGGCTAAGAGCTTGCCTCAGGGACTGCGTGTGTAATACCTGCAAATGTGCAGGAACCAATGTTTTTATTTCTACATAGGTAGTATTTAAAATGGTTAAAATATTGATATTTCATTATTTAACGTCGCAGTTTCGTAGGCTATACCTTAATATTGCAGTAGTGTTTTTCCGTGCTTTGTGCAGTTCTTTTAGTTGAAGTCTGCTAATAGTGGAGGAATAATCTGAGACGTGCATGAGCAGGCTATTTTTGAATGCCTTACATGCATAGTGAAGCATGAGGCCGGGGATCATCTGTTTTCAGCCTAGACATACACTGTTAATGTATCAGTTTGTATTAATGACTGATACTATCAATCTCACATTTTAAAACCAGTATCTTACTATGCTAATATTAGTTATGTCTATTTGAACTAGGAAAAAATGTTTTCTAACAGAATAGTGCAAGTATCACTCTTGCTTTCCATATCCTGAAGTTCTGCCCTAGAGAATGTAGAATCTTAGATACAGAGCTGCGGGGACTGTGAGCTGCTTATTGTGACCAAGAACTCTCTGTGAGCTTTACTTTCTTCTTGTTGTTTATCTTGAAGCAAGTCAGAGATCTGTCCCGGAGAGGACTAGATCATCAGCTGTGCTCTAATAACCAGTATAAATGTTATGTATCTTCTTTTTGACAGAATTTATTTGGTTTCATATGCTAATTTGCAATTTTCCTGAATAGTGTCTAGCATAATAAAGCTTTAGTGTGGTATCAGAGCGGTTTTGCAATCATTGTTCAAATGCCTCCCGGTTTATTTTTTTTCCTGCCATGTTTATGTTCCATTTGTAACATGCCGTGCAATGCAATAATAATAAAAATACTGGAAATCAGTTTTTTATTCTCAATGGGGGAGAGAACCTGCCTCTCTTCCATGAAGGTATTTTAAAACATTTATGTAACGTGCTCAGCTGTACATATTAAGAAAGGAAATGCTATTGGAAGATGAATTCTTAGTTTCTTGGAGTTGAACTGCAGTGTCTTTTACAGTCTGGAAGATAGCTAATAAAGACAACAAGATACAGTTTATTGATGTGTGTTTATTTTTTTCCTAGAGGTAGTCATAATGCCTACATGTATGTTTACCTTTAACAAAGTAGAGAAAATAGATGATAAAGCACTGAAAATGTTATTTGCTCTGTTAGACTTGTAATACAGGGAAAGAATTTGTTAGCCCCTGATAGAGGTACAGTACAATGTATTTCAGCCCTTAACCATACAAAGTTGTTTATCGTTGTTTGTATTACATAGGTGACATTACACACTTTGTTCCCTTGCACCAAATGCAACATCTCACAGTGCTGTGAGGTCTTTGTGGTGACTATGGTGTTGACTGCAATTCAGGCTTGCATTCAAATGGAGTTTTTTTCCAGCCATTCCTACTTTACTGGTTTTGCATTTTGGTATTAGAAGCAATTTCTAAAACAAGTATGGGTGGCGCTTTTTAAAATTCTTTTTCTCCCTATTTGAGCAATGTGTTTGTATGGAGGACGAGGTACTGGGCCAACTTCTTCCTTTAACTTTTGATCTTAAGCACGTGTAACCAATTTATTATACCAGGCTTTGAATGAGATACCTGGGATTATGATATTTACTTTTTCAGGGATATAATGGATGGAGAGTAGAATAGTTAAATATCCATGCAGAGCATTTTTTGAGAAGTTAAGTGGAAGATTTAGGGTACCTGTTTCTTGCCTTGTTTGTAGATCCCTTGATCTCCGAATTCAGTTCACTTCATGCAATATATTTTTTTGGAAGTGATTTAAAAGTAACATTATAAAACCTCTTGTTCATAGCTGTTTTTTGGAACATATTTGTATTTTAGTTTGATGTGTACTTCTGTGTTTCTTTCTAAGAAGTTGACTTGAACCAGGTATTTCATGTTTCTGAAAAAAAGTGAAGCTTTTTCCTTGAAATTTTGTTGGCTAATTTAGAGAAATTGCAAGTAATGTAGCTATTCTAACAAGAGGAAACCAGACAATGTTGAACAGTGTATTAATGTGATTTTCCTTTCTGTTTCTGTGTTTTTTTTTCAGGAGAGAAATAGAAACAAACAATAACTATATGGAGATGTCCTGCTAGAATTACAACACTAATGATGTAGACTCTGGAAATGCCTAATATGTCTAAGAAGACGTTATTAAAGCTTTTTTCTGCTTAAGGTGACATCTTTGAACACTTTAACACAAAATTGACTCTTCTTGTAATGGTTCTCATCAGTGCATCTGCCCTTATACTCTCTCACCAAACACACTTGAGAACTGTACCTTCGTCAAGCACTTTCTGTCCTGAAGCTTTTACCAGTATCTGCTGTCTTTTGTATTTATGCATCCTAGCTAAGGCACAGGAGACCGAACGAATGCAAGGATTCATTAACTCTTTGAATTTGTTAAATACTAACATTTAACCATTAGAAGTGGTTCAATGATGTGAGATTCACATTGCTTCAACTTAATTTTTTCTTTGTTGTAGTTTTTTTAATTGTCAGTTTTTAGCTATTCAACAGATTAAAAGCAAATCATGCCATATTTAGTCCTGGAGTAAAACTCAAGTCTAAATGTTCATGTGAAAATTATTGTAGTAATCTTTTAATATGGCAAAGCAACTTTAAGCTGCAGTTTAGCCAAATGAAACGTAACATAAAATTATATTAGAATGACATTTCCCTCGTTTCAAACTGTTTGGTGTAAGAGAATATTATTATGCAGCTTGGTGGACACCACCAGTTAATGCACATTTCTTTATTTTTTTTTTCTGTAACATGTATACTGAAAAAAGTGCATTTGTCTGAGGAACTGTTTGTTTGCTACCACTCAATGAATCTCAGTTTTGAGTAAATGTACCTCAGTCTAAATCAGACTTTTTATGACCTTTATAACTACATTTAAAATAATCTTTAATTCCTATTTCTGGGTGTTTGCAAGCCTGACAGATTGCTATCATGAAAGTGAAAATTTACTCCTCTAGGTGATTCACTAGCTAAATAAACATAATTCTTGTTTAGCAAGCATATACTCTGTTTCTCAAATTTTTTTATTTCTTTGTCCCAACATCCAGGTATTTTTTTCCCCTATTCAAAAATATTTTGAGAGAAATACTTTGATCCATGGAGATGACATATTCATAGCCATTTTGACATGATTTTTGTCAAAACCATGCAACAAGAATTATAGAATACGTATTAAACTGGGTAATTCTATACTAGTTGTTAACATCTAAAAATTATAGCTTTTGTTTCAGTTTATATAGCAACACATTCTATCTGCTGGAAGAGAATATTAAAGAAATGTTAAGCGGGTGTATTGACTGTACAACATACTGAACAGCCTGTACCAAACTCCAAGGATAGCTTTCTCTTTTTAGAACAGCAGTGTAGAAGTCAGATATGTTATAGCTTAAAATAGCAATACCACATATTATTTGAACACGTTTCATGTCTTACTGTCCAACACATATGTTTATATTGTGTTTTGAGTCCTACATTTACAGATTCTGGCAATCAAAGTTCTGGAGCTTAAGTGACAAAGGTTTGTTTTGAATACAGACTATTTTGCTATATTTTACTTTCTCTCTTCTTAAGCCCCTTGCACCCTTTTAACCTTTCAAGCACGGCAAGTTGAGTACGCACTTGTTTCTTGCTCATTATTTAAAATATTGTTTGAGACTGTGGAGTAGCAGATGTGAATCTTAATTTTTCTGCCAGTTTTCTGGAAGCTCAAAAGGAAAGCCACGCCCATGTATTGAGAAAGAAAGCAATCTCACGGAAATGCAGATGTGTAACATAGCAAGTGGGGTAAGGGAGGGATAAGCAAAGTGCATATTGTAAGAGGAGACTAGGAGGTAAAGGTTTTAAGCCCAAACCCTAGGAAATTTGGCTTGAGCCCAAAAATTACTGCTTCCATGCATTTCTGTTTCTTGCTAACAGGTTTTATAGCTATTTGTTTCCCTCTGTTGGCTGATCTATGGATTACTGCCTGTTATTCCAACTGTCATTGTTCAGTTGAAGTGGCAAAGGTCAGTGTTGAGTCCAAAGAATGTAGTCCTTCTGATGATCCTTTAAGGGATCAGCATGTATCTGCTTCTTTGTAACAAAAATATCTTATGAAAATTCACAGAAGTTTTCAGTTAAAAGAAAGCTACTGTTAGAGTCAGGCATTTAGGAACTGATTGCATGTGCAACCTTAGTTTGCTTCCACTGCAGTATTCATATTTTTGCAGGCTTTTTTAAGTATTTCCTGCTTTACTGCCTCTTTTATTCTAATAGCATGAGCATTGCTCTTGGATTGAATCAGGTTTCGTATAAAATGAGTTCATCACTCTGTTGCAGACTTAGAAAGCGAGACAGGGTTGTGAGAGAAAGAGGTGATCACATTTAGAGAGCTGTGACAATTCTTTTACTGTTTCAGGTTTGTTAGCAAATCTACAAATAGAAGAGTTTCATTGCTGATGGTGTTAGTCATGTTGCGACTGATCTGCCGACTGCTGAGAGTTTAGTATGTGCAGCTGAAATTAAAAGGAATTTTATGTGCATATAAAGTACTGTAAAAATAGTATATAACATTGTAAAATCAGCTATGGAGTGCTGTACTAGTTAATGGACATGTGAAACTTCAAGCCTTCAGCTTCCTTATGCACGAATTCTTTTCCTCCAGAAAGAAAAGGAATGGTGCTTAATATCTCAAATAAATGTAGAAATACATTTTTTTGGTCTGATTTTTCAATACAGTGAAGTTGTTGTAATGGCTGCTTGCTAACTTGTTAATGGAGGAGTCAGTGGAACCCCTTTTCTGTTCCTGATGCCTCCTACTTTGTGTCAGCATTTGTTTTGCTGTGATCCATACTGAGCCAGTTCAAGACGTTTTCTGCTGGTTTAACAGTCTGAGCAGTACTCTGTGAGGTTAGATTTTTAAAAGGGACCTGGTGGGCGGGGAAGGAAGGAGATTTGAAGCAAGGTACCCACTGTTGTATAGGCTTAGCTGCACTATAACTACACACCTAGGGGTTGGTAAACCAGGTATGCAGCAGAATGTTTAAAACTGGGAAAGGCTCCCCAAGAAAAAAGATCAATTCTGTGCTCAGCGTAAGATTTTGGTAGCGTACAGTGAGATATGCTATTGTAAGACACATTTAGTGACACCAGGAGGAGGGAAGAAATGCCTATTATTTTCCATTTGGCTACTTTTTCCCCTTTGAAGAAACCTGAGTATTCATACAGAAAAGTTATTGCTCAAAGGCTTATCCTACCAGCACAAGTGGGACAAGTGAAAGTTACATGTTTTGCTAACCTTTGAGTGTAACCTTTGACTTTGTAACATCAGCATCTTTTAAGATAGGGTTTTTGCTATTTGATTTTGACATGTAATGATTCTTGTCAGTTGAATGCTCAAGTTGTTGGCCTAAGGAAAACACAGGCACTCCTTTATTTTGAGGGACTCGAGTTGGGAAAAACTTGATATTCACAACTAGACAAATTTTACTGATTCATGTATTTTGCTATTCCAGACTTAATTTATCAAATACTTTCTTATATACAGAGTGTTTCAAAAAGATGAACCCATTTGAAATGGAGCTTCAATTGAAATTGTGTCCATCTTTTTGAAACACCTGTATGTGCTTTTGCTCTGTTTTCTTCTTTTTGAATACTCTTGACAGTTTCATAATGCACTCTGGAAAATTCAGATGCAAAAGCCTCTTGCCAAAAGGATTCTCATCCCAGACAAATCTGTGGCACCAAATGAAAGACAATGAGCTCTTGGTCAAGTACAAATAACATTGAAGCAGAAGCTTCTTAAGTATTTGTCCCTGTTTATTCAAAGTTTTATTCTATATCACAGGAGAATTTATACACTTGAAATACATTCCTTAAAGAAGGTTTAAACAAACTGTTTTGATATACAGGTATCAGTGCATATTTCCTAGCTGAAACTGAGTTAAGCAACAGTGTTTTGAATTCTGTAAGTAGCAGTTGCCTCAATTTCTCAAAATTGTTGGTGGCTCTTTCACCAGAAAGATACTGAAATACTTCAGCTGATTCTAGTGCAGTGAAAATCAGGTGTTGGACAGTCTTTGAATTTTCTGCAGCACTAATTTTTAAATAAGGTGAAGATCCATATAACTTACTGATAAATTCAGAGACATTGAGACCAGTTCTTTTCCATTCAGTTGCAGCAAAACCTGATTTACATCTTACTTGGTTTTGTGTGCATTAGAGTATGGTAACTTAAATGAGAATTCTTTGGCATGAGAATTGACCATTTGATCTTAGTCAATGTGTTTGAAAGTAACCTGATCACATCCTTATTTATTATACAGGCTGTTTCAGGAAGATGGACCCATTTGAAATGGACCTTCAATTGAAATTGGTTCCATCTTTTTGAAACCCCCTGTGTTTTCAGCCTGACACATCCACCATAGTTTAGAATGGGAGAGGAAAGAATTTCTTTATGGATCATAGGAATTTTAAGTAAATGAGTTGACTTCATAGAAAATTACAATATCAGTGTACAGCTGACATGTTTTCTCAAAACATCTGTTCTATACTGTCTGTTCTATTTTATATGTTTTAATAAAGTGCATTTTAATATGATGAATATGGACCTTTCAGTTCACGAAGTTAAATTTGTATCCAGACCAGGCTTTTGGCAGTATTTCTCTTCACACAGTAATCCTGAAGCATTCTTATTAATCATACTTTCAGTGTCCACAAATCTCTAAGCCAAATGTTAATAATAAAACTTGCTGTGTATTAATATTAAGAGGATGCATGATGTTTGTATTACCTGTTCTTTTCTGCCCTTGTCCTTCCTCACAAGTGGAAATCTGACAAAGAGAAGTCAAAACACTAGTTGGATGTCTTCTCCAATCAATTTTCCTACATATTTCACAAGAAGCTGTTTTGCCACACTGCAAGCAGAGTGCAAATGGGTGGGTCTTGAAGTAGCTTCCTCCAGAAATCTGTTCTTAGTCAGACATTCAAGAGGCAGTGAATTTCTTAACTCCCAACTAAGTAAGCATTCTTTCCCACTTCCCTACCCTTTCAGGGAAGACTCCACTGTCTGCTGCTTCCTTTGGATGCCCATGAGGAAAGCCTGACGTTGGATAATGTTTTCACAATCTACAAAACCATTCCTGACTTCACTTATTTCATTCTCTGGACAGAGGAAACCTTCTGGCTGAGTTTAGCTTGTCTCAGTCTGTCTCGGCCTATTTGCCACAATGTAAATAGAGAAATATTGCTTTAATAACTGGATGAATTCAGTCTCCCTTCTGGTGTATGCCTTTTTTTCTTTTTCTTGTTTTGTTTTGTTAACTCTGCAGCATTTTTGTTCAGAAGGTGGAAAGGGACATAATTTCATTCGAATTTTAAAGGGCATACAGCTATTTAAATACAAAGATCCACTCTAAGTTCTCTGAATTTTAGTGGTGGTGATAACTGATGTGTTAACGGTGAGAGTTCATAATCTGTTAGCATATCCTGTATGCATTTGCAATTGTCATCTTAATACTGAATTAACTTCCTTTGTCTGTAAAATTAGTTTGTAACACTTGAAAATTCTACTTTTTTGTTTTGAATTTTATCCACTCGGAGATACTACAACATTTCATCTGTCTGCACATGTTCATGTGCATCTTGAGAATGAAGTGGATGTTCGTGTAAAATGCAACAAGATACTCTAGACTGATGACTATATTTTAAGTTGAGCTTGTGGGCTTTCGGATGAACAAGGTGTCTTGATTTGTGCCCTCATATGTGAAGCATTACACTTTAATCATGAACTCTGAATTCATGCATCCTTTCTTTCCTGTTCTGCAAACATCTGAAAGAACCTCAAATGTTAAGAAATCCTTGCTTTATGCTTAGTCCAGGAATAAAAACTTCCAAACTAAGCATGTGAGCAAGCTAAATGGAGGTTTAGCTTTAGTTTGAGCTAAGCTATTACATTTCCGCAAAAGGGTAAGATAAAAGGCTGTGGATCCTTCATTATCTACTGTAATTGTATATCTACAGTTAAAAAAAAAGCTGATTTTTTTTTTGTGCAAACATTAATATATGCAGCTGCTGTTAAATATTATCCAAGAATTTTACAAGTATTTGCATCAGTTCAGGTTAGCAGCTCTGTAAAATAGAGGATGAAAGAAGTGAGAGCTCATTTTCCAGGAATACGGAATTGTTAAATTGGTTAAAATTCAGATGTTTGTGCTGGAATACATTGGATGTTAAATCTATCCCTCTTCTGCTCATTCTCTGGAAAACATTGCTACTAAATTCTGAGCGTATTTTTTTTTTACTTAAATTGGCTGCTGATTTGTTTTTACCTAATTAACTGGTTTGCAGCTTAGTTCTCATGAGATACTTCACTGAGTCTTGTGAGTGTGGTGCTTCATCAGAAAATGTGTAAAACTGTATTTAATTTCTTCAGGTTAATGTAACTTAATTGCTATTAACTTGGGCTGTATTCCATTCAACTTCATATTTTATGATAATGCTTGGTCTTTCAGTTGTATTGATGATCTTTAATTTCAAGAATACCACATGCAGAACAATTCGGAAATTCAGTTCCTGAAGTTTATGCTTATTTTAAATGTTAATAAATAACTATCATATCTGCTCTTTGGGTTGCTAGTGAGTATTGATGATTTTTTGGAAAACTGAAAGTCAAAGGTGGAGACAGGAAGACTTGTCCTGGGAAGCAGATGAAATGCTGGAACACCGAAGAGAACTAACAGCTATATAAGACAGGGTGTTAAACACCCAGGAGAGTGTTGTGAAGTTAATTCTTCACTCACACTTCAGTGTAGCTTTTCAGGTGCTGGAAACATCTTTTGAGCAAAGAATTAAAATTAAGTATGTTCACATAGTCCAGTTGAACTCCAGTTGAATTTGGTCTACTTGGTTCATTTTTTTTTCCTGGGTGGGGTTTTGGTTGTTTTTTGTTGTTGTTGTGTTTTGGTTTTTTCCTGTTTATCTCATATATCTCTTCCACTTAACGTTCTGATTTTGCTCTTGGCCTTGCATCAGCTTACTGCCTTGTGAGTTAACTTGCGCTTCAGTATACGGTTCCCTATTTCACATTTTCTTTAAATAAGCCATATATTTACCAAGGCTTTGAAGGATTAGTTGTGTTAGATGCATAGGCTATTCCCCTGCCCCAAGTTGTTGCTGCTGTTTACTGGATTTCCCCAGCTGATTCCATGGTCAGTGATTTTTCTGGTCTTGCTTATTTTCAGTT
The DNA here is from genome assembly GCA_013398125.1 of Aegotheles bennettii. Taxonomy (NCBI): domain Eukaryota; kingdom Metazoa; phylum Chordata; class Aves; order Caprimulgiformes; family Aegothelidae; genus Aegotheles; species Aegotheles bennettii. The sequence continues at coordinate 58,560 of VZRW01006181.1, read as the reverse complement.
GCTTACCTGAAGAACTTACTCAGTTACTAGTTTATTTCTGTGAATAACTGCTAGTCTTTGGAGCAGGCTGTACCAATAAGGTGCATCATTTCTTATCCTCATGGTGATTATGACAAGATCATGAAAAACAAGTAAGTTCTGAATTAGATTTTAAAAAATATACTGAAGGTTTCCAACACAAGCTATGTTTTGAACAGTTTCACTGCTTAACTCTTTTGCACATTCTAGTTAGCTTTCCATGTGCCAAATCTGTCTTAACAGTGTTCAAGACTTTTTAGGTAGACTGAAAAAGTCTCTTTTTAAACACAACTTGTCTGCAGCATTACACTATGACGGAATTTCTCACTTGGATTCTTTCTTTATATCCAAGAGTAAGATGGCAACTGTTGAGAAACTTGAATCTCATTCAGTGAGCCTACCTGCTTTCTCTGCAACAGAATATTCACTTGAAAGGACACTTTGACTTTTACCTTCTTTTTCTTTTGATGTTTTCCTCCTATTCCTTGCAATTCAATTAATCATACCTTTGGCATGTAAAAGAACAATGAGCTGTTGGTTTGTTCGGTTGGAACAAGTGGGAGGGATAATGGGAAATCTTTCAAGAAAATGAAAAACAGATGGAATTGTGTGATATTTCCACCTGCAGGGAGCAAGAACACCAACAAAGCCTAAGGTAAGAGGAAATTGAGGAAATGCTGTCCAGATGTACTCTGTTTTGCTATGCGTTTGTATGTTGGCTTGGTACAGAGCTAAGTTTGTGTTGTAGGTTTGTTTCGGGGGTTTTTTAATAATTGAAGGATTTTGCTGATCTTAAACCCACAGTTCTAATGATTTTAAAGAATAAAAAGCTGTTCTTCAGTTGGGAGAAACCCAGTTTCAAATATATTTTGTTTTTAAGGTTGGAAGGTACTTCTCAGTCCTTCCCTCCTCCTCCATCCTGAAATCCCCCAGAAAGATCTACAAGCAGTGCAGGAAAAAGTTTGTGTAATGCAGATATTTGAACAAATCAGTTCTGAGGTTTGGGAGCTTAGAGACCATCAACCAGCCCATAGAGGAATGTACAAAGGGAACCGATAGTCTGAGGCGCTGCTACGTGGATGACCCTGGAAAGTAATGCAGCTGACTTTTCAAAATGAGCTTGTGAAGAGAGACTTGAGACAGAGCTTACCCCTATATCAGATCTCAGACCAAATGAGCTGCTGTTTTTAATAATTGTGTTCCTCAGTAGTTATAGTACCACTGAGGCAAGAGACTTGCCAGAAACCCCAAATGAGACCATCCCTGCTGCAGAGTACTTGTCTTTCAAGCCGTGCATGAGAAACAAGGGAGAAAAAATATGCTTTGGATACAGATTGGGAATTAATGGTTTAATGAAGCACTGGGATAATAGTGTGATGAGGTGTGCAGAACAGAACAGCTACCTACTGTGCTGTACTTGTAAGTCATTCATTGTGGTAAGATTTATTTAAATAAGTGAGCTAACATCTTAAATGCTGGTATCAAAATACTGCTGGAGAAAGAAAAATTGTTATTCATTTGGCAGTCAAAAGGTAATCTTGAATTTGATATTTAAAATGTTTATTTCTGCAAACATAATTGTCCACAATTTTCTCATGTTCATATTTTTAAAGAAACAGATCTTCAACTAGAACTCATAAAAGTTATGCCGTAATTCTTGCGTTTATACCTAGTCAACCACCAGCAGGCATCAACTCATCTGTATCTAACTGATACACAGTGTAATAATCATACTATAATAAATCACATTTTCTACAGGAGAGTTGGAGGACACACAGAGAGTGAGACTTGCACTAGACTCTTCACAAATGGATGTCTCTGGACTTTGAAGCTTGTAATTAAGACAAACTGAGGAAACAGGGATAGTTGAGGGAAGAATGTGCTGGCAACAAATATGTGCTTTTGTGGTGGAGCGGGAGAAGGGTTAAATAGAAATCAGTAGCAATGGGATACATGGAAACTAGGGAAAGGACACTGAAGGAAGAGGAGTATTAGGGAGTGAGAAGGGTTTAGTGGGAGAGGTATAAAGTGAACCATGGGTAGAGAGAAGGTGTAGAAATGGATGCAAAAGGATCTTGAAATACATTTGTTGATAGTAACTGGGGATTTTTCAGTATTAAGGTTGATTGAACTGGGAGAAATGAACTGGTGCACAGGTATTTCATCACACAGGTAGGAGGAAAGGGTTGAAGTTATGGGTGCCTTCTGTCAGGATGGCTGCAGTTTTCTGGTGGATGCAACTTTCTGCACAAAGGTAAGAGTTTGACTTTGCATCTCTTCATCCTAAGGAGGGAAGTCAAGAAGGAAACATGGAGGTTGGTAGGTAATTTACCCACTAATCTACTAGCAAAATTTAAAGAAGGATGAGCTCTCTGCAGCTTTTCAAAGACAAGAACAGAAGTCCTGAGTCTTAAGGGAGACTACACCTCTGAGTATGCAATTTTGCAGGAGATACTTAAGACAGTTTTAGTCTTCCCTTGTCTTCTAGCTCACATCACTAGTAATAAAAGGCTCAGTCAGCTGCTTTGGATCCAATTTTGTAGTTCTCACAATCTATATAGGATGCTCTGATACTGCAGAAAGTTCTGGGGCAATGTTCTTTTTAATTACAAAGCTTAAGTCTAGCCCAAAGTCCTGATCAGTAATGTCACCAAGGCTGATACCCAATACAGATCAAACTAAGATCTTACTGTAATGTAAATAAAAAAAAAACCCAAAACATGTAGGAGTTTTCTACCTAACTCAACAAATGAACCAAAATGTCAGATTCAAAAAATATGTATTAAATTGCAATCCATTTTTTCCCTGTTTTTTTTTTTCTAATCAAAGTACCTTAAACACTTTGTGTCTTAGCATTCATAACGGGTTCAAAAAAGATCCTGAACATAAATACAGGAAATATGTAAACAAAACAATTTCATGTTACTGCTTGAACTGAGACCCACAAAGTCTGAAAAGATACTTCAGTTCTAAGTTTTAACAAGTTCAAGAAGTTACTTGCAAAAGTATTTTGAAATTTCAACCCAGCCCTTTTTGCAGGTATTTTACAATCAAAAGCTTCCCACAATATAAGAATCGGCCAGTTAGACCAAAGATGTGGCTATTCTGATATCCTGCCTCTGACCACAACCAGGGGTGAAATGCTTCAAGAACAGTGTAAGAGCAAGGAAAGCAGAAGCTGCCTCCAATGTGCTGCTCTCCTAGCATCCCGCTAGCTGCGAGTTTCTAAATAGGGACCCTTTCTGGATATTCACTTCAATGAATTAGTTCAATTGCTTTATCATTTGTGAATTATATAAATACCTCAATGCAAGTTGAATAGATTCAGAAAACCTTTAAAAGGAGGAAAACTTTATAGCAAAAGGTCATTAAAAAAAAATATATATATCTGCAGTAGAAACAACTCGTTTGAAAGCCAAGAACAAAAGAGTCCATTGAGAACTTTCTCAAAATGACTAAGGATTTTCTCTGTTAATAAGAACCTTTAACCAAATGTGAAAAAAAATCAAGATGATAAATGGAATACAATTCCACATGCAAAATGGCATTTATTTTGCAAAATTAAATATACTGCACATGGCAGAAATGTGGTTGACATGTTTCGGTTACTAAGCATGTCTAGAAGGAATATCCACAGACATTCCACACTCCAAAAAACACCTCCAAGCTCCAGCTTGGAGAACCTTTGTTACCTTTGGAGAAAATTTGGTGGAAGTTTCCATTTTTAAAATTTGCTTGGTATTCCAGAGGAAGCATACTAAAGCAACCTACAGCGGAACTAAATATAGGAGTTAGATGGGGGCAGGTGCTGCACTCCCACTGAATCAAGTGCTTGTGTCCCTGTACAAAGACAAAATGTGCTTGACGTTGGGTTAGTTATTGGCTTAGGTTCACTCTTTCTTATTGATTTCTTCTCTCATGCTCATGTCAGGGCCTGCAGAGGAAAACCTGTTCCCAGGTGAAAGTTGGATCTTTTCTTTTTGTCTGAATATATTTGCTGGAGGAAATTCTTTCTGAAATAAAGCGGTTCTTAGGTATCCAGGTTTTCCTTCCAGGAACTTCTGTTTCCAGAACAGGCATGAGATGCTGTTTGATATTACCTCTTACATTCTACAGATTTTAACCTGAGTATTCAGCCTTCTTTATAGAGGTAGAGCCCTTTTGCAACAGATTGTGAATTGGACTATGATTTGCACAGAGCTCAGATTATTCTAATGCTGCAATCAAGATGTCTTGACCTGTGTTAAATTTATTACTTATGAGAATGAGCACTAGGATGGAAAAAGTCCTTTTTATGCATTGTGGTCTTAGGTTGTTACCTGTGCAAGTGCTCATCTAGTTGTCATCTTTGTTATGCTCCTCTGCTGCTTGCATGCCCAGTCTGCTGCAGAGCAGTATCTGTGCAGTTCTGGTTCACAGCAATGAGCTTTGCCACTCAGATCGCCCTCAGCCAGACTGACGGGCGCAGCAGCACCCTGGCCCTGCTGCAGGCTTCTGACTCACAGCTGGATTGTGTCTGATGAGTTTGGAGCAGGATCAGTTCAAATGTGCGAGAGCCTACCTCCACCAGGCAAGACAAACAAAATCATCCGATACCTATGCAGGACAGCAGGTGCATCTGCAGTGTGGTGAAATGAAAAGGTTTGGTATCCAGTTTTTTGCTTATTCACTGATTAGCAGCATTATAGAAAAGGAAGGATGGGATTTTCTTTCTGTTTTCATAGAATCATAGAATGGTTTGGCAAAATATAGGCACCCTTAAAGGTCATCTAGTCCAAACCCTTCTGCAGTGAGCAGGGACATCTTCAACTAGATTAGGTTGCCTTGAATGTTTCCAGGAATGGGGCATCTACCACCTCTCTGGGCAAACTGTTCCAGTGTCTCACCACCCTCATTGTAAAAAAAATTTCTTCTTTATATCTACCTTCTTTTAGTTTAAAACCATTATCATTGTCTTATTTAAAGAGGCCCTACTAAAATGTTCATCCCCGTATTTCTTACAGGCCCCCTTTAGGTATTGAAATGCTGTGATAATTTCTCCCTGGACCCTTCTCTTCTTCAGGTTGAACAACCCCATCTCTCAGCCTATCTTCATAGGAGAGGTGCTCCAACGCTCTGATCTTCTTTGTGGCCCTCCTCTGGACTTGCTTCAACAGTGCCATGTCCTCCTTATGCTGGGGACTCCAGAGCTGGACACAGTACTACTCCAGATGAGGTCTCATGGGAGTGGAGTAGATGGGAAGAATCATCTCCCTTGACCTGCTGGCAATGCTTCTTTTGGTGTAGCCCAGGATACATACCATTGGTTTCTGATTTTGGTATCTCAGACTATGCATTGAACAGCAGTCTTCGTGCCTTGGTTTCATGCCAGACATGTGGGCACTTATTGACCTAGCGGGAGTAGGGAATAAATTAATTCAGCATGCAAGTACTGTAAAGATAAGTTTCACTAACTTCTTTCGTTTCAGACTTTCTGACACTCGGTTGATCCCAAATCAGGATAATTATTCCAGCTCTGTAGGCAGAATTTGGAATAGATGCAAGAGGAGCTCTGGGAGACTGTGTTCTCTCTCCTGTCTGAAAAAGCACAGAGGATGGGCTTGCTAACTGCTTGCATTAACTAATTGTTCTCCTCTTCTACCCCCATGCTTTCCAGCATCAGATATGCTGAAGGGGCCAGGTATAAGTGGGCCAAAACTTCTTTTACTTTGTAATATCAGCAATTCTTGTATGAAAATTGCTCCTTTCAGCCCTGCCAGTTAGGAAAGTAATACCAGTAAACTAGAAAGCATGCAGCAGTCAGGCTTAACTAGAGGAAATAAAGATGCAAGTTCTTACAAACATGAGTACCAAAAGATTTAATCTAGGGGGATAAGGAAGTTTGTAGATCACCGTTATATTCGTGTGTTTGATAGCACTACGAGGTACCTTATGAGGAAGCTTTAAATTCTTGGACATTCCAAGTTACTTTTTTCTGCTGATGCCTATATATAGTGTCTATTTCTGTAATACACTGGTGAAGTAATTTGTACCTGCAATCTAGGTAAATAAGGCCAAACTGAAATTCACTGGATATAGGCTTTGATAGCAAAGAACCATGATTGTTAACTGAAGACATTTGGGAGATATTAAATATGGAGCTATCTTAATATTATTTGGGCATCTTTCACTTGAAATATTTCAAAAGGTCTTTCAGATTTTTCTTATTAGATTGGGATGGTCCATCTCCAAATTAAATCTGGGATGCTAGAAGTATTATCTAAATTTGGATGGGTAGAATTTAATGCCATGAGCCTTGCATAGTAAAACTAGAGAGCAAAGCCATTTCATTCTGTGAGATTGCTAGCAATAAAGAGCAATAAATTAGGGTGTTTGTATAGCTTTTCAAAGAATAAACTAGACTTGCTTTCTGTAGGTGAATTAGCCTATCATAACAGTAAAAATATACTGGGAAAAAGTCAAAAGAAAGCAAAATTTGAAATCTAGAGGCTAGTTTTGCTCTACTAAGGGTATGGGAAGTGTGGAAATGTGACAGTTTTTAGCAGGTTTCTTAAAGAAAGGTGATTGAGACAGATGCAGCTGATTATAATTTTAGGTAAAATTAGACTGTAGCTGTTAGTGTTACCTTAGCAGTTTGGGGGGAGAGAGACACTGTCTTCCATCAGTTTAAATACATACCAAATGAAAAGTGCAATAAGTACAGCTTGGAACATCCAGCAATCTCTGTTTCACCATCAGATGAGCAAGATGACCACTGGCTATCTAAGTGTGTACATCTAAGCATAGTTTAGACAGGGCACCAGAAGTGCATCAAGAAATGTGATGTGGAGACCTGACAGAAAAGGGTTACGATTGCTCCTGGGCATGACAAGAAGCTGCTTAATTTAGAACCATGAGACCATCAAACATTGCAGTGTGCAAAGGGTAAATATAGCTCTTGCTTTGGGAGGTATCAGATTCAGAGTGAAAGGAAGACGGAAGCAATCAGGGCAAATTCTATGACTAATACGGAAATATTCCATGCAGTCATTCCATTAGTCTCAGGCACCAAATATACTTTAGGGAAGCATTAGGAGAATGTGTCACTCAGCAGACCATGCTTCTGTTGGGCCGCTAAGGTCAGTAGCTAAGTGGCTGCCCACCACTTGTGGGTGCCTGGGGAGGTGGTTTTCACAGGCTGTCTAGAAAGTACTCAAGAATTTTGCTTTCCACTTAAGCTTCTGTGTTTTGACTGAATTCTGCAGAAAATTTGATTCTTATTACCCTCCTTTTTTGTACATTGCTGGGAAGAAATGACAGCCTCCAGAGTTCTACAGTCATTTCTTTAAGTGTGGGAGGGCAGATTTGGAGCCTGGTTCTGGGGTTTTTTTGAGAGACCTGTTGGCTTCTGTAGCTTGGAGTTAGGTCCCTGGTGGAGTGCTTGCCACTAAGCTTCCTACCATGATGCTGAGAGGCAGGCAAGTCTTTGTCAGGTGTGTGGCAAGACACCTTGGTCTTGTGGCAAGACACTTGCTATTCACCTGTGTCAGGTAACTTCTGTCATCTGTCTCCTGGGGCTGGCAAAGAGTGAGACAAAATGCTTGCCAGAGGCAGTATAGCTCCCCAGCTTGTTTAATGGTTGTAGAATAATTTATTTTTTTTGGTGGAGGGATAAATGTGCTCTGTCCCTAGGACTGTTCCCGTAGCTTTGACGGTTTTGTTCCTTATTGATACAGTTGCTGCATGCACAGTACTCTGGCTTTGTTAGAGACAGAATCCCTATCTCTGCCTGAAGTTAAATCCAGCTCGACCCCAAACCTGATGATGAAGATGATAAACTATTCATAAACATTTTTTTCCTGATACTATGTGGAGGTGCTGTGCAAGCATAAGAGCGCGCTACTGTTCCAGCCTTGCTAAGAAAATATTTAATTGCACTTTGAATTTACTTTTGGATAAAGGTGTCTTTGACTCTTCAGAGCTGAAACACTGTATGATGTGTGAAAATACCAGATATTCGCTGACTGAGGCAGAAAAAAAACATTAAAAAAAAAAAAGAATTACGAATATAATGATACTTCAGAGAGATGACAGCAGAGGGAGCCATTGAGATTTGGTTTGTTTGCTTCTCTTTTAAAGGAAAAAAACCTCGGGCTTCAATTTATAGAGCATCTTTTCACATTTAGCTGAACAGACAGATGAGAATTTTGGGGAAAAAATAATCCATGTTAGTTGAATACATTTGACACTAGTATCACTTGCAGTATTGAGGTGCACTAGATATGTGATTATATTTGCATTCTGGGCTGCTTTCTAAATAAATTCTGAGAACATTGTGGAGCAATCAATGACACTCATTACATGCACACACTCTCCGCTAGAATGTGCAATATTGTTTACTAAAATCTGTGCTATAAACTTGTGTTATTTTTAACCTGTATTATTAGTAGCCTAATTTTTATATCTACCAGTATTTCTTTCTACTGTTTTGTATTTGCTTCTGTCTATACATTCCCATATGTTTGCATAGAGCCTGGAGCTGTGTGGGCTTTGCAAGAACATGAACAGAAGTTTCCAAAAACAAGCTATGTGTGCGCAGAATGTGTTTCCATGTGTTCAAAAATCTTATTAACACACTGCAGCAAGTGGGCAAGGAGAAAAGACATTTAAATTCTTATTGTTGACTCTTCATATTACCTGCTAGAAACCACAACAAAAAATGCCAGCTCACAGTGCTACGCGCTGTCTCCACAAACATATTGAGGCATGTGCTCCCCGAATCAAACAGTGCGGCATAAACTGTGACGTGGGAGGAGAAAGCGGAGATGGGAAGATGAAGTTAGCTGCTTAGAGCAGACTGATGCCAGTTGAGATTTTACTCCAGGCACCTTAGTTCCTGTAAAGTAGGACTAGATGATGATGTTTACCTTAGAAGCAGTGTTTCGCGTGCTTATTGTTTTGGTTTTGTTCTTTTTTTTATCAGAACTCTATCACTCTATACCTGTTCTCTAGTTTTGAATGGCAGTAGTAAGAATATCACGTATATTCTTGATGATTCCCATTAGTTACATCCTGAATGCACATCAGTCTCAAACAGCAGCTATTTTTCAGTTCACAGGTTTGTTTTTTTTATAAAAGCACCCATGATACAATGCTGATTCCATATTCAAACACTACTCCTGTCTTTGAGGGGAGACTTTCTGTTCATGATTTTATTGCTATCCAATCTTTGCAATTGTTCTGGTGTACCTTCTAGAGCTGCTGAAAGTTTGTTGGCTCATGTGGATGTTGGAATGGACCTCAACAAACTTCTTTTTTTTTAACATTTGCCTCTGTGGGCAGACTGCATGCAGATCCATCTTGTTATCAGAGGGGCACTGAAGGTTCTTAGTGTTTTGATATGAATAGTGGGAAGCTTCAATGTCCCTTAAAGGATGGTTCATAGTCATTGTTCTGTTGCACAGAAACCTGTATAGATCTGTAAGATCTTTGAAATTACTCCAAATTTCAGAGCAAATTATTAAATATTTGTTTAATAATAAAAGATTACCTGAAGATCAGTTAGGTATCAGTGAAAAAAGATTTAACTAGACTTATATATACAAACACAACAATGAGAGTCTGCAGTTTAAATTCATATGGAAGAGAGACTTTATGGGCATGCTAGAAGCCCTAATTGCAGCGAGGCAGCTCAATGTTGTTTTCATGCTAGCATTTCTGCTCCTATGACACCTGTAGAGCTAAATGTGTTGTAAGGAGGGACAGATTTGCTGGCTGTATCACTTCTGTGTAATGGCCAAATCCCTGTATGTCAGGTCTGGCAGTAGTTTTAAAAAATTGAAAGTTAATTGGGAAACTAAGCTGTCAAAGGGTTTATACATAATATGAGCTCCTTGGAGTGCACTGTATAACCAAATCTGCTGTCTGCAACTTCCAGATCCACGGAAAGCCCCTGTGCAGTTGATGAGACATGGTCTGTGCTCCTTTAAGAGCTGCAGCACACAGGTGATGCAAAAAGGGGAGAATTTTAAAATAGTATTTGTGTTGTCTTAATCCTCTTCTGTTTTCTGGTGTCTGAGCTTCCTTAGACTGTCCCTCTACCTGGGTTGCTCTATGACTCTGACTATGGTCTTATGATGTGTTGCATTTACACCTGGGAGGGGGCCTGTATTGGCAGTCAGGGTCCTGCTTGTGCCAGTTCCTCAACCACAGCAAACCTCGCTAGCAAGGAAAAGATTAGTTTGTCCAGTTGCTGCTAATTGAGATAAAAGGTCTGCAAGGAGGTGACAGCCAGACTTATTTTGAAGAGAATGTCTGCATCCTCTGTAAGACTTGGATAGGCTTCTGTCCTTTTAAAGACTGCTCCTTTTGAAATCTAATGGCAACAACATACTTTCTACTGCTGTCCATTCAAATGGGTGTGCAGAGCTCTTGTGACATAGTTTTTTTAGGTTAAAGAAATCAGAATTTTTTAACTGTGGTTTAAGATCCTGTTTGAATAATAATAAAAATTTACATTATGCAAAGTAAATATATTTCAAATCCTGCTATACCAGCTAATTCTTTAATTGAGATTATTGATGTTTTACTTAAATATATAATGCCTGAACTCAGAGTATCATTTAAGAAGTGTTTTTTTATTTACAGAAGGTCGCAAAGACATTTACAAGTCAAGTTTCAGATATTCCCATTCTCCTTGATATTTTTATTTTGAAAATTTTCTAGTGTTAATACAATGAGGTTAGTAAAAGGAGAGAAATCGTTTTTTTTAATCTTATTTTAATGTATGTTTATGGTGTGAGAGAGTGCTCTGAACTAAAAGATGATATGAAGGTTGTTTATGGTTTGTTTTCACTCTTGTTTCCACTTATTCGTTCAAGTTACTCATTTGCTGGTGGATGGTTGGCCATTTTATCATCTTCCTCTTAGAAGAGTTATGGTCATCATTTGTCTATGTGTTTTTACAGGTGATTTGAAACAGCTCCTTAGTTGAAATTGCAAAAAAATCTAGTAACATGAAGTTCTAAGAACTTACAATTAATTTAAAGCACATAAGTTGAAACAAAATCCTCAAAGTAATCACAAACAAGGTGTTTGAGGAATTTTGATCACTATTATAAACAACATTTGCATTAATACACAGGTTTACAGTATACAACACTAGAATTGACCTTTCTTTTTACTTTAATAGTTTTGTTGATATCATTCTTTTTTTCCTGAAAACTAATCATGCCATTCTTAATTCCTAGATAAAACATGAAATGAAACCTGGAGCACTCTGGCATGTCTGTCCATTGTAATTACTTTCTTAAGATTCTTTTTAATTTTTTTTTCGTGACAGGTTGACCTTGTTAGGTTCCAGCTGTCATGTAGTAATGTACACAACAGCATAGTCTCGTATGCTACAACAACCTTCATCTTCCTGTACGTATTTGTCCTTCCTTATTGCTATTCACATGTCTAGATAGTTTTCAGTTACGGCTGCTAAAATTATGAAGTTGATGCTGAAACTCTGTCACTTCTTGCAAATGTGATGTCTGACCTTCATAGATATACTCTGTCATTGGGGCCCAGAGATAAACAACTCATCTTGTTGGCAAGTTTATTCCTGTGGGCAGATGTATGCTCATGAGATCATCAGGTTGGAAGTCATTCTACAAACTTTGACAACTTAGCTGCTCATTAACAAAGCATTAAAAAGAAAAGCAAAAGCAAACAAAGAACTCAACAAACCAACTTGCAGCTGTATTAGGAATAATATTAATCAGTGTTATGCACGGAAAGTGTCAGTCCACTCTGGAGTCTGCTCCCTCATGGAAGTAGTCAGTGGTCTATAAACTGTGGTCCCCTGTTGTAGATATGGAGTCATTGTTTCCTGTTAGCTCTGCAAGACAGATCTTCATATCTGAAGCAGAATGTTGCTCTGATGCCTGGAGACCCGTGATGCTCCTCACGAAAGCTGAGATCTCACCTGCAGCAGTGGCATCAGAGGTTGCTGATGCCTACTACTAGATTTCTCTGAGACTACAGCCTAGGCCATACAATCTTTAATATACTTCAACTTTAATGTTATTAAAGAAGGCTGAATGCTACTGCAATTTCAGATGCAGTTGTCTGAAGTTTGGACCTGATTGCTTCTCCCAGAAGCTGCTATTAGTTCAGGATTGAAATATTTGGTTGTAGTCAACTTTGGTTAATTTGTTTCATTCTGTCTTCAAAGAATTCTGGGTTTATTGAAACTGGCTGTTTTTATGACCATTTGTAGATATAAAACAATGAGTAGGAATGAAGTATTCATCTAAGTTAGAAGATTTTCCATTGGCCAAGCACAGTATGAGACTTCTTGTTTTCAAAAAATTATTTTCTTTCTTTGATTAACTACAAATAATAAGTCTGAATGAGTTACTATTGAAGAGCTTGTCACACATCCAATGTTACTTATTGCTGTTATACTCATTGTGATATCTTGTTACTTACTTGAAAAAGGATACTGATGTTATACAGTCAGGATAGCTACTTTCTAAGTACTTGACATAGGGACCTTTAACTAGACTAGTAGAACACTACTTTTTGAAAAGAGGCATACAGGAGATGCAGTGAATTGCATTGCATTGGAAGTCAGGTTATATAGTCCAATGGATAGAGTGGAGGCTGAAGTGTCACGAGATGTGGTTTCTGCATTAGATTTGTCATCACTTTATTGCTTAACTGTTTTAGGCGTTAGATAAGCTGCTTTCTGAATGGGAACGTCTCACAGTTTGGGGAGTGAGCTAATCCCTCCAAAGGAACAGTGTTAGAAATAATCAACCAAAAATCTGTACTCACTCTGACACTGATAAGGGAAATAAGAAAAAATATACTTAATTTAGATAAACATTTGTAACATTTCTTACATTTTCAAAATACAGGGTGTAGTTTTGTACTTTTTTTATTATTGGTCATAGAGCTTAGGGGCATGAGTGGATAAGTGAGATACTGTGTTTTTCATTACATCCAAAACAGTCCCTCTAGGTTATCAAAAGAGAAAAAAACTGCACAAAGGAGGAAAAAAAAAACAGTGTTCCAACATTTTCAAGTTTATAATATTTGGAATATGGAAGATTATTTCTGAGTTCCAAAGCATGTTATTTACCACACTCAAATTAGTGCTCATGGGAACTTCAGAGGATGCACTGCTTAAAATATCATTCAAAGGAAAGTGTAATGAAAAATAGTAAAGATTAAAAGTTAGTCACAAATTAGCAAAAAAACCAAGGCTTTGCCCCAAAGCATCATATCTTTAAATAATTAACTAAGCTCACGTTTGATCTTGACACTTCATTCAAATTCAGGATAGACTCCAGACCCAAACTGAAAGAAAATACTGGTATTTTTCCTGCCTCATTTGCAACATGTTTGCTCAATGCCATATTGCTTGTTTACTTCTTTATGATGCTCCATTTATCTAGTTATGTTCCATAACACACATGCTTTAATATTTGATCATGGAAGCTGGGCTTATGGGCAAAGAGAAGGCTTGATCTCTTGAGACTGCCTAGTTCATAGGCCACAAAACTAAACCATAGATAGGCTTTCTTTGACTTGAATGGGAATTAATATTTCGGGTTTAATTTTTGTATCAAGTACTCACTCTATGTTAGCAGCATTCTTTCTGTCTCTTACATTTTAGTTTGATCTACAGTTTTATTTCAAACTTCTATCAAAACATCATTCACTTACCTTACTCTTTATCAAACTGTGCCCTGTCTCCACTGCTTCATTCCCTCTTTCCAGCCATCATGCTATCTTCTTTAGCACTGCTTATTGAGTACATCTCCCTTGCCCTCTGACTGTCAAACTATCAGTGTTGATTTCCTTATTTGTTTTTGGGTTTTTCCCTTCTATTCTTACTTTGGCTTCACTAAGATCACTAGAAGTCCTACCTGTTATTGTTTTGGTTTTTTGGGGTTTTTTTTCCAGTTCTGTGCGAGGCCATTTCCTATTCTGCTTCTTTCCCTTGTACTCCTCATAAGTGACTCTCATGAGCTCCTGATGATTCCTTCCTAGTTCTGCTTTTGGAGGTGATAAGACTGACTTTGACTACATGTTATTTGGAAATCTGGTCTGGTTTTAGATTTTATTCCTCCATTCCTTCTCTTCCCCTGCCCCCCTTCTTTTTTTTTTTTAATATTTAAATGAATGGTGTCTTAGTTAAATTGTATTTGGTTGAGATTGCTATTATTTCTACACTTGCAAACTTAATCTCTGTTGTCAAACAACCTTCTCCTCCCCACCTGAAAATAAAAACCTCATTCCACCTATGTGATATCTCTTCATGAATGTCCAACCATTAACTCAAACCCTCAAAGGGTCTATGTTTATAGCCTTTATTTTTGTATAAATACCAATGTATTTTATTTTATACATGTACACACATATATAAACCATATCTATAATATATAAAAAGAAGACAAACTTTCCTTTCTGTTATATATTCATGCACCACATTTTTACCTCTGAAGGCAACTTTGCTTCCTTACTTCATCCAGACCTATAAAGGAAGGTGTATTTTTGGTATCATCTTTGCCTCTCTTGCACATTACAGCCAATTGTGGCAAGAGATGGCCTTTTACACAAGTAAAAATTTTCTAATTTTCTATGTCAGTTATTATAACATCTATCTAGGGCATGGGAACTGCAGTCTTACTCTATTCAAATGTGCAGAGGACAGCTGAAAAGTTGTGGGGTGTTTTTTCAGGCCATTGCCTAGACTTCTTCACTTCTTCAGCACATGACATACAAGCATCATTTCACAGTTCATTCCCAGCCTCCCCACCTTCTTTCTTTCACTGTGAACATGTCAACTTTTTCCTCTAAAGTAGCAAATTTCTTTCTATCTTTTAATTTTTCATATAAATAACATACAAGGTCTTGCACCTGGGAAAATATAATCCAGGGGTGTAGCAGAGGCTGAGATCTATCTGGCTGGAGAGCAGCTCTGTAGAAAGGAAGCTGGGAGTCCTGGTGGACAGCAAGTTCAATGTGAGTGATCAGTGTGCTGCAGAGGCAAAGAAAGCCAACAGGATGCTGAGTTGCATCAAAAAGGGCAGCACCAGCAGAGATAAATCATTATCCTACACTCCTCAGGGTTTGTCAGGCCACACTTGGAGCGCTGTGTTCAGTTTTAGTCCCTGCTATCCATAAAAGCTGCAGACAGGCTGGAGAGGGTCTAGAGAAGGGCCACAAAGATGATCGAAGGACTGAGAAGCCTGCCATATGAGGAAAGGCTGAGAGAGGTGGGTTTGCTCAGCCTTGAGAAAAGAATGCTTAGAGGAGATCTTATCACCGTGTTCCAGTACCTGAAGGGCAGCTTACAAAGAAGATGGTCACCCTCTTTTTTACGAGGAAAGGAAAAGAGGAGGGGTAATGGGTACAAGTTACTTCTGGGGAGATTTCAATTGAACACAAGAGGACAATTTTTCACAATGAGAACAATCAGCCATTGGAATAATCTCCCCATGGAAGTGACAGATTCCTCAACATTGGTCCAGGCAAATATTAAAAGCGTCCAATTGCTGGGCCATCTTGTCTAGACCATGATTTTGCCAAGAAAGGTTGGGCTAGATGATCCTTGAGGTCCCTTCCAACCTGATACTCTGTAATTATTTTTCATGCTATCAATTTATCTCTGTACTCTCCTTCAAAATCTTCTTCTCTGTGCCTTTATAAAGGATTGTTAGGTGATGTGACGAGAAATGCTGTTGCTGACCAGCAGCATCTCACTTCCTTGTACTTCCCTTATGAGCTGAGGTTCAGCTGGCTATTATACAGCTGCCTAGCTTAAATTGTCATCCATAAGTAGTATCCATGGCAAACTTCAGGATGGCTTGCTCCATTCTATGATGTGAACCCAAGGCAGTTCAGAGAAACTTCTTGACATTGCTACCAGGATGATCCACTGGCCAGCTGATAGATGGAATCCACCATTTGTGAGTTTTTCTTCTTTTACCTTAGAAACCCTGCATGGTAAGGCAAGGATGCTTCCCCCTGACTAGATTTCTATATGGTCTTACTGTTAAAAGGAGTCCTGGTCCATGACCAAGTCTCCTAGATCCTGTCGTAATATGAATAATGTAGATGTGTCAATTTATAGATTAAAGTTTCAGGGTTATTGTTTGTTTTCTAAGGCACAATCTTGTTCTATTGAAAAACCCTGAAAACTCATTAAATCACAAAATCTATACTCTTTCCCAAAAGAGAGTTCCAGAGTTGTTCTTATTTTTTTTCCTTATACTACTACTACTATTTTTTCCCTATCTAAAGCATATTTTTTTAATTGAAAAAGTTAAGCTGTTCCACAGCTGTGAAGGATGCTGTGTTGTTGGAGTTGATAACTGAGTTTTCAGAACTGAATGTTTTTCCCTTTGTCACTGAATTCCAAAGAAATGCATAGAAAATCTCACTGCTCTTGTTCCAATTTGTATTGACCAGCTTACCCACCCTCTGACCAGGGCTAATCATAAAGCACTTGCACTGTAAATGTTTTGTGTAAATCATGTAGCATTTTGGAACTCAAAAAAACTACCAGGAAAGTCTGTTGAGGTCTCTGTCATGTATTGCTGTGCCTGTCACGAGACTAGTCTACATTTTATGGAAAACCTAAACTAACTAGAGAGAGGAAGAAAATGTTGTAGTGTCTTGATTTTGCATTGTACTGTGTCTCTGTTTCCTCTTTTGATTACATATCTTAAGTTTGGGGTTTTTAAAATTATTATCCAACAGGTCAGTGCTTTTTAAAAGTCATCTGTAGCTCCTATAATAGTCAATAGGTGTTTTGTCATTGTCTTTGATGGAGGACTTGATTTTTCTTGTGGGAAGGAGAATACTTTTAAAGAGGGAGCAGTTGTACTTCTCAATGCTGCTGATGCCTCTGTTGGAAGGTGACGTGCTTTCCAAGCTTCGGGTGTCTCCAGTGGTGCAGTGAAGGCAGATGCCTTGCTGTAGCCCTGGACCTGGCAAGTGCCTTACTTCCAGCCATGCTTCCTTTTCCAGCCTTATAACTTTGTGGTTAAACGCTACTAATCTTTTAAAGTGTAACTTGGATTTTCTGTTTGCCAGCAGATGGCAGTGGTGTAGGAGTGTTTGAACATACCCATAAAAAAAAAAAAGTGTGTTGCTACAACTATTTGCAGGTTGCTGTGTACTCAGCCTCTTCCAGTTGCAAGGGAATTATGAACATCTTTCCTCTTGATCTGAATAATCTGATTTGTCTTATTAGCACTTTCTGATCAATTGATATGTTTTCTGAAAGTGTGTTTTTTGCAATTACTTTTTCTAGTGTATGAAATGGTACCATCTTGGGTATTAATGAAAAGGGATGCTAATACAATAAACAGAAGTACATTTTATACAACCTTTCCCTAGTGACATAGGAGCACTGAGCATCTTGAAGCTTTTTTACTTTTAGAAATGACCAGATGACTATTTTCTGATTTGGAAATTAGTCTTTTAAAAAATACGTTTGTATCATGATGCAGTATTTGAAATCCACTTGTTTTGGTAACTGAAATTTCCAAGTTTGGATCACTCTGTATTTATCAGGAGTGGCTGTATCGTAGTGGAATATAATGAACTGTTAACCTCCTGTTTGTGTGAGCAGATTGCATGGCTCCACATCCTCCTCCCCTTCAGGTCAGGACTGGAAGGGCGTGACCGTTTCCGAGAGGTGCTCTGCTGATGAGTCAGGCTCATCAGCATACAGATGCCAGAAAACAAGTATTTCAGCCTTGCACTGAAACCCCCTACTCAGCTGCTCTTGAAACCTAAATATACCTGCACTCTAAAAGTTTGGGGGTTTTTTGATGTTAATTAAAAATAATAAAATTGCATTCAATTCAAGGCCAGAATTGTTTTTATTTTGCAAGTGCCAGGCATCTCATACCTTATTTGTGCTTGAGCCTTTTCAGGAATCAGAAAATCGTGTGTTTCTCTGCTTGTTTCCCTGTCACAGAAGGCAAGATGCAAGATTGACTAACATAGACTGGCAGAATAGGGAGCCTCGTAAATTCAGTTATTGTTACTGCTCTTCTTTTTAGTGCAGCTGAAGTATGATATCATGATGACTCTTTATAGAACATCTTATTTCTTGAGTGCACCAAGCATTTCTCAAAAGCTCTTGAAGTCATCAGCTCAGCTTCACCACACCTATGACAAGAAAGAAGTGGTTTGTTTCCTATCATGATTCAGCTCTTAAGAATATGGAAGCAACTCCCAGAGGGTCTTTCATTTTTCTTGTGTAAAGAAGTTTAAAACTACTGGTCTCTAGCCTACTGCATCTAGACCTTCAGTGTAGGCTTTTTGGGCCAGTTGGCTAAACTTACGTGACATTAATCTCTATCACAGCTAGGAGTTTGAGTGAAGAAAACCAACACATGTAGCTATTCTTCATAGTCCTAGAGTTGATTTTGTAAAAAAACCTCATTTGAGAAGAAATTTGAGAGACAGGCAGTTGTATAAGTAATTGACTCAAGTGAGAGGTCTTGCACAGAATTGTCAGTATGGATAAAAACATGAAAATAGTAGAGAAATTGCTAATGTAAATCAGCTTTTGAATTCAGTGCCAGGAGTGCAGGAGAAGGCAAAAGAAAAGAATAAAGCAACGAGCAAGGGGAAAGTAGGGAAGATGTTAAATGAGAGGACAAGAATTTCAGCAGGTCAGTGAGGCAAGGACTGAATGATTGTGGTCAAAATATTTGCAAGAAGATGATTTTTAGGAACTGGAAAAATGATTTGCTATATAGGGAGGGAAGCAGTGAGTGATGTTATCAAGGAATTCAAGTAGAAGGTGGCTGAGATGATTAGTATTCTTTTTTCCTTCTATAGAAGATAGCATAGGTGATATGTTCTTCCTTCACATGCCAAAGATGTACCTTGACTCTATCTGCAAGGAAAAGGTGCTTGGAAATTTCATGCCTCTTATTGCAAGTGGACATTTTTCTGAATTAAAAGCTAGCCTGACCCCATTTTCTGACTGAATTGTAGTAAGTATATAAATATAATTTTCTTTTAAGTGTAATGAAATATGAGACCAAATACTTCTGAGAGACTGCACATTAGATAAGATGGCCTTAGTTTTACTTAATTTTACTGTCTTTTTTTGATCCCTTGGGTTTGATTCTCATGGCAATACAAATTATGACCTTGCTTTGTGGCCACAAGATTTAAGCTGAGGGCAACCCACAGGAGGGACATATTGAATAACTGGTCCTACTACTTACTGGCATCTGAAATTTAAGAAGCTATAGTTACTTCTGTTGTTCTTTTTAAGCTTTCATCATGTTTAGAGAGGCAGTGTTAAGTTCCTGCTGCTACAAAATAAATGCTTTGGTTTTAAATTCAGAATCTTTTTGGGGAAAATATTTCCATTACATTTAAACTCTCATTTTCCTGTGGAGGAAAAGACACCAAAGAGTCCTGTTGCCAAATATCTCTTACCAGCTAAAACTAAGCATATAATTGCTCATGTATTGTGAAATTTATATAGGCTGCTGGCCTTTCTAAAATATGCGATAGTTAGGCTCTTCAAGATATTTCAGTGTTTCACACACGAGCCTTGTGGAGGAATTCTGACTTCCACTTGGTAGCCTACAGATCCTTTCCTGCTTTAAAATAACTGAAAATATGTAGAAAAATGAGAAGTTGTCAAAGATGAAATCAGTTCTTAAAGGAAAAAAAAATGTGCTCAAATGCAGATCATGATTTGAAGGTTGTTTGTACAGCACAGAGCACACCAGGGTTCTGGGCGGGGGATACAGAATATTATTGCAATACAAATAAAGACTGCTCACACTTTAATGGTTTTACATAGTGCTCATGGGGCCAGTGGACTGTATCAGTCAATGTTTTCTGTAAATACTGAAGATTGTTCATGTGAATTATCAGCATGCTTATGTAGCTCCAACATTGTTTGCTTTGTACCTTTTAATTTTTGATGGCACTGCCATTTTGAGAGAGAATCTGTCATGTATTACAGAGAAGGAGGTATGTTGTACTTAAGGTGAAAATGGGTTTGCTGAATCTAAGGTGAAATAAGATCGTGAGCATCATTTCTCTGTTCACCATTAAAACTTGTCCCTGAATAAAAAGGAAGTACAAGTTTGCCCACAGAAGCATACATGTATGTCTCACAAATCTGCAGGTACCCTTAACCCCCACTCCAATTAACAGAATAATTAGGGGCGGGGGAAATGTGTTTTCTAATCCCCGTTGGATGAAAATGATATGTAAGGTTCAAATTCAAAGGGAGAGAGGGGTAGCAGGTAGAAAACAAAGGTAGGAGAAGGAGTAACAAACTGCCTGGTTTTGTGGTTATTTTATCTCCTGCCTGTGAGGAGCAGTGAGGTCTCACACCATCCGACACGGTGAAGGGACGTGGGGCTGGAGAGGGCTGGTGCTGTGTCAGTAGTGGGATTGGGACAGGGAAGCAGGGAGAGGTAAAAATCTTTACAGTTGATGGAAGCATTTGCAGCCAGCTTGTCAGAAGCACTGCAAGAAGAAATGAGTGATGTAGCAGACGAAGAAAGATGCAGTTGCAATGGCAGGCAACCGGCTCGGTGACAAGAAATGTCTTTACACCATCACTATAGGGGTAAGATTCCTGGTGATCCACACTGGGACAGGGCAGGGTACAGTGACCATTAGGAAGAGCTGCTGATTTCCTTTCAAGGTGTTGTGTAAGCATACAGTATCTGCAGATGCCTGTTGAAATCGTCCTTGTGATTCTGTTACAGTTGCATTAGTCACCTACCCTTTTGCTCATGATTTGTGAAGAAGAGTTAAACAGACAAGTAATATTGCTATGTACTTTGTGTCCTCTTGATGAAAACCAGGTTTTTATGAATCCAATGATGTTTTGAAATGCAGTAAACTCTACTGGAATATCCTTTTTATGATTACCAGAAATGCCATAACATTTCAAGGTGCTAGCTTCTGAGGATAGATTCATATAATTGAAAAATCTTTGAGGAGAACAGCTGTGAATGCTGGAACCAAATTGAGACCATGTATTTCTCACATCTGTCCCTTTAATTTTCTGCATCTTTGTGACTCTGTCTGGAATCATGGGATGCTATATCTGTCGTATGCCAACAGATGGCAACATTATAAGTCCATTTTTAAAGACGGTTAGAAATAACCAACCTCTCAGCTGCTCCAAATTTAGTCAGAAAAAAATTAGGAAAATTAATTGCAAGTTTCTGTGGATGTAAAATGATTTTGTGTGCCAGTTAAAAAAACCACAAGCTGCCCCCAAAAAACCCTCACCAAAAAACTCACAATCACAGGTAGTTATTTATTCTTTCTCTTTTAATAATTCTTCCAATGCCTCCTGTATTTTTTCTTTCGCATACTTTACATTAAATTTAATATTCAGTGTTGTTTGACCTGGTTTTATTATGTTACCCTTTCACGAGTTTGTATGAAAAAATGTTCAGTGATGTTTCCTAAGCCTCTTGAGATCCCAGAAGTAATAAAACTTTAATGTAGATAGACATCTCAGGTGTTTTCTATTGGTTTCCTTAATATGTTTGTATAATATTTTATCAGAAGCAGAAATAGCAACACTGAAGCCAGAAGGTGAATTCCCATTGTTTCACATTATGCAGAAATTAGATGAGATGAGCCATTGATCCTGCTAGCTTAAACTACGAGGCTTTATAATAACATAGAATGAAATTCAGACGGAGCCTTTACAATTTATGAATAAAGCAATTTTCTTGGCTTGCTGCAGCCAGCTCACTCATATCACTGGACCGTGCATGGTGCTTTGGTAGGTTGGGAGGCTGATGGCAGCTTCTCCAGCCTGCTCAGCAATTCAGTGAGTGACTCCAGGGGGTAGCACAGCAGTGTTGGGTGATGAAATGGGGTGGAAAGTGAAGATCTCTCAGGGGGGAGACCTGAAAGTACTGTGGTAGAGGTGCATCCTAATTGGGCAAAATCTTTAGGGGATTCACATCTCGCTTGAAATTGTGTCTCTGCTTCAGAGTTTGATTTATTCTTTCCTTTGTATGTATAGTTTTAAAATACATATTGTACACCCAACAGATCTGCTTTTTAATGTAAAAAATATTCTAATTTAAATATAAAAAGTATCATACTTGAAACAAAATAAATGACATGTATACATCATTCACCTGTTTTCTAGAAACACTGTTCCTTGAAATTAAATTAGTGAGCTATCAGTCTTTAGGGATAATCTGCACATACTCAATGGTAAGGACATTCAGAGATGGGGGCAATAATGAGAGCAGGGATAGGCTGTGGGTGGTTAGGGGTGTTGCTGGTGGATAGGCAGTCTCCAGACTAAACTTTTTGTTAGTCTAGATGAGGTGCCTTTGTTTTCAGGTGGGTAGATGCACAGGAGAGGCTTGTTGGTTTGGAGTCACAATTTTACAAAGGGATTCTGAATATCTAAAGATGAAAAATCCTTTACAAATATGGGATGATTTGCACCATTATTGTGCCTACTATTATGATATGTGTGTAAGTGTCAGCACCTACTTGGGGTCCTACAGCATAGTCTCATCAAACTGAAGAATTCAGAGAATGTAATCCTGGCAGGACTCTTGATTTTGTTACAAAGCAGAGACTAATGACACCACTATAATTTGGCTTTGGGCCAAAAACCTGTTGCCTTCCATAATTAATTGTCTTGTTATCTTGTGAAGAAGCATGCACATAGGTTGTACTAAATGGTGTCAATTCAATCTTAGAAGCAGGCAATACGGTGTACCTCAAGGGTCTGCTCTTGGACTTTTTCTTCATCACTGGCAGGCAAATTAGTGGAAAAAGCAGTGGGTATTTTTTGGTGGTTAGGGCATCTGTGATAGCAGCTGCTTTTCTTCCCACTGAATTTTAAACCCATTTTGTTTCAAATATGAGCCACTGACAGAGAGATACTGCCCAAACTGAGTAGCTGGTTTGGTAAATTTTTTGCACTTAGTAATCAGCTGTTTCACCCACCATACCCGAGTATGAGCTATGGGAAGAAGCTCTCTGGTTTGCCCTACACTGCTTCTGGAATCTGCATTTCTGACACATCGCAGCTATGAAGTCTGAGGTGGTCATTTCTTGTTTTGCATCTGTACTCCAGGTCATTCCCATTAGGGGCCAAACTGGGTCACAGTGTATTTCCCTCCCTACAGCTGGATTACCTTTTAAAAAATATTGATATCTGGAAATGAGAAGGGATGACGCCTTATCTGGTCTATTCTGACTGCATGCTTGAGGTCCAAGGGGAGCATCCAGGCACCCAGGTCTCCTGGCCTCATAAAAATTGTCCTGTAGGTGCCTGTTTATGTGCATTGACTTATGTTTGTAGCAGCTGGGGAAAAGTTGCTGTGTTACACCAAAACACTCTCTCCTTCCACTGTGTTTCATGAGCTGCCCTGGATTTTGTTCTAAAGTGTCAAATCAGAAGACAAACTGTGTTATTATCAAGGCTTAATGCTGCTGTGCTCCATGTGGGAATCTATTTGTGGCTATTGGGCATCAACAGGGCAACTTCTGCTGGGTAGCCTGAGAACTGTGAGGCTGCAGTCCGAGGAAACAGCCAGCCCCTTGAAACACCCTTAGAAGCTGCAGCTGCTCACACACATATTGACCTCAGTCTTGTGGAAGCAGTTGTTCAGCTTCAATGAAAAGCCTACTTCTGATTTTTTCAAGAACAATGAATGATTATTTTGGTCTATGAAACCCCGTACAGTGTGGGATTTGGCCTTTTTATAAAATATCTGGAGCTAGTGCTCTCATATGGGACTGGAACAAGGGAGCTTGCAATCTGTGAAATGTACAGGACTGAAGGGCCTTGGTTTATCCTGACAGGTGTCAAGTACGAGATCTGTTATCTGTGGCACACTTCAAAAGGCAGAGACTCACTGGGAGGTGGTTCAGAAAGGTTGCCTGAGAGGCAACAAATCAGGGGTTAGAGCTGAGCTCTGTGGCATTTAATTTAGAAATTACAATGCCCAGTAATTCACTCTGCTCAGCGTATTAGAGGGTGTTTTGTCTGGTGGTTTTGGTTGCTTTCTGGGATCAGATACTGTGTGAACGGGAAGACAGTCCACATATCTGCTTCTGTGACATGGTACTTGAACATGGGGCATACTATGGAGGAGCTGCTAGTAAATCTGTGGTGAAACTGCATCTAAATGTCTGAGTTGTACCAAAGAGACTTTTGGAGTCTTTAACTGGAAGAGCCTAGGTCAATTACCTGACCTTTGATCAAGGCCTTTTTCTTGACTAGCTTTTTCAGTTGCTACTTCCTAGCCCTTCACCCTTGCCAGAAGGAAGCTGTCTTGTCCCATCAAGGTTTCTTGATAAAATATATAAATAATACTGAAGTGCACCGATAGTCGCATGAAAAGACCTGTAAGCTATGATAGCAATGTCACCTCAACTTGCAGGATACAGACTCTAGATTTATGCAAGTATTTAATAGTGGCTTGCCAAGAGAATCGGTACTCTTTTCAAAAGGAATCTTTCTTTGTGTCTTTTGATATTTAAAGAGCTGTAATTACAATGGCAAAGCTTTGAATTCTTTCTTTTTTCTGTCCTCTTTTACACATTAATTTATGGACCAATCCAACATTACAGACAAGCTAATGAAAGAACCACACACTCCCTTTATAATTTTTTCTTCTTTTTACAGTTTCACTTGTGTGGATGAATGTAAAGTAGTTAATGCTATAAATAAGTTTAATGATGTATCTCTTCTCTCAATTGCTGGTTGTTGATGCTGCAGTCCTGCATAATAGGAAAAGAAAAGAAATGAATTTAAATCTTTGTTTCTTTTTCTCTCTCGTGCTCCGAAAGGTTCCTCCAGCTACTAAATACAAGCATTGCTCTCTCAGTTCTATTCTATATATTTAATCTCTCAACATGATTCCCTCATCATCTCCCTTCCACTCTTTTTTTTTTATTATTATTATTTCTAGCTATGTGAAAAGATTAAAATTACATAAGCAAATTTGCTTTGGCAAAATCAGCAAAATTTGGCAACCTCCTATGAAATGATGTCTTTTCAGCTGGTCAGAGCTGGTAGTGAACAGCAGTGAGTATAAAGAAGGAGGAAATTCCCACTGTGAGATTTTTACTACTGCCTCTTTCAGGATCCACATGTCGTCAGACATATTGTGGGGAAACCTGGGATTTGTACTCTTCAGGACTGAGAGTGACATTCAGCCACAAACAGCGAAGATTCTGCTACATCCAGGTCAAGGAGCTTAATAACAATCTGGTGATGATGTAGACTGGTGTATATCTGGGTTGTCTTTTGGAGTTTTTTAGAGTTTATTAGTCTGGGTGCAATCCCCTGCTAACAGGACTATACAATTTCCAGGGTTTTTATATTTTGTTAATCTGGAGCAGAGAGAGAACAAACCTAAATTAGCCTTGAAACAAGACAAGCAAAGATTCTACAATTCCTAAGTGATAATGTAAAAAGCTATGAATAACTTCATTAAAACTTAGGTTAGCAACACTAACTATAATGACGTTGATGGGACAGGTTGTGCTTCCTGTACAGGGAAATAAGTACCTCAATCAGAAAGCCTACAAGGCTAACAAAGCAGTTGATCTCATCCATCTCACATTTTTGCAACAGGTTTGGGCATGATCTGCATCTTGCCATAGGCTATCTTGAGAGCTGGGAGATAGTTTCCATGTAAGGGACATCTACAGAGTGAAAGGTGTAATTGTGCCCTTTTATCTAAGGAGGCAACAATAATATAAAAAATATTCCAGTATGTCTTTGACAGCAACAAGCTCTTTTCACAAAGGATTGTAAAAGATACAGGTTGCAGAAGGACTCATCTGTGTGCCTGTAGTGCTGATGCAGTGGTGTGACAATGTCTGTCTAGAATAGTTCAGGAAGAATACTTAGCATTGGGATTGGGGTTGCAAGATGTTATGGACCAGTACTTTGCTTCAAGGCAAATGCAACTTAGAATCATAGAACAGTTTTGGTTGGAAAAGATATTTAAGATCAACAAGTCCAAGCATTAACCTAGCACTGCCAAGTCCACCACTAACCATGTCCCTAAGTATCATATCTACACGTCTTTTAGATATGTCCAGGAATGGTGACTCCACCACTACCCTGGGCAGCCTGTGCCAGTGCCTGACAATCCTTTCAGTGAAGAAATTTTTCCTAATATCCAATCTAAACCTCTCCTGGAACAATGTGAGGCCATTTCCTCTTGTTCTATCACTTGTAATTTGGGAGAAGAGACTAAACGCCACCTCACTACAACCTCCTTTCAGGTAACATGACATGATCCTTCACCATTGCATCGAGGAGCTGGGCCTGACAGAAATGATCTGTGTCCCTTTAGATAGGGATCACATTCAGTTCCTTTGAGATGCTAGCAGATAGTTTGTGCTAGTCCTAGAAGAGAGACTGCAAAATCCTAGATTGCTTTGATTAGACAAGTTTTTCCTTCAGAAGACTGAATAAAATGTTTAAAAGGGACAAGTGAGTGAAATTAAAAACTTCCCTTGGAGAGATCCAGGTGTGTTCTGGAGACTATTCCATGTTGTTATCCCCTGGTGGACACCAGTTTGAACACGTGTCAGTAGTGCACCCTTGTTGCAGAGAAGACAAATGATATCTTGGGTTTCATTAAGCAAAGCACTACCAGCAGGTGAAGGAGGGTGATCCTGCCCCTCTGCTCAGCACTAGTGAGTGCACACCTGGCGTGCTAGGTACAGTTCTGGGCTCCTCAGTACAAGTAAGACATGGAAATACTAGAGAGAGTTCAATGAAAGGCCACAAGGATGATTAAGGGACTGGAACATCTCTCCTACAAGGAAAGGCTAAGAGAGCTGAGACTGATCAGCCTGGAGAAGACGAGGCTTGGGGGGATCTCACCTGAAGGGAAGGGGTAAAGAGGACAGAGACCCTTCTCAGTGATGCCTAGTGAAGTGGGAGGGTTCCTCTGAACATCAGGAAACATTTCTTTACTGCAAGGGTGACTGAGCACTGGCATATGTTGCCCAGGGATGTTGTGGAAACTCCCTCCCTGGAGATACTCAAAAGCCATCTGGACACAGTCCTGTGTAACTGCCTCTGAGTCGTCCTGATTGAGCAGGGATGTTTGACCAGGTGCCCTCCAGAGTTACATTCTGACTGAGAGGACACAAAACCAAGCTTGCTTTCTGTGAAAACTCAAATGATTTCCTGAAATAAGACTTTATTGAGCAGTCTCCTTTTTGGGCAAACGTGTATTTAAACTGTTCTCATGAGATATCATTTTCCTCATGGTGTTTTTCTAGATATTTTATGGTCTTATGTCAATAATTTCAATAGTGACACTTAACCCTTTTTATAAGTCAGAAAAACCACGCAAACCACATGAAGTTCAAACAAGGCCAAGTGCAACATCCTGCACATGGGTCAGGGTAATCCCAAGCACAAACACAGACTGGGTGGAGAATGGATTGAGAACAGCCCTGAGGAGAAGGACTTGGAGGTTGATGAAAAGCTCAACACGAGCCGGCAATGTGTGTTTACAGCCAGAAAGCCAGCAGTGTCCTTGGCTGCATCAAAAGAAGTGTGACCAGTAGGTCACAGGAAGTGATTCTCCCCATCTGCTCTGCTCTTGTGATACCCCACTTGGAGTACTGTGTCCAGTTCTGGAGTCTTCATCATAAGAAAGAAATGGAGCTGTTGGAACGAGTCCAGAGGAGGGCCATGAAGATGATCAGGGGACTGGAGCACCTCTCCTATGAAGACAGGCTGAGAGAGTTGGGGTTATTCAGTTTGGAGAAGAGAAATCTCTGGGGAGATCTTGTAGCAACCTTCCAGTCCCTGAAAAGGGCCTGAAGGAAAGCTGGAGAGGGACTTTTTTCAACGGCATGGAGTGATAGGACAAGGAGAAATAGTTTTAAGCTGAAAGAGGGTAGATTTAGATTGGATGTTAAGAAGAAATTCTTTCCTGTGGGGATGGTGAGACACTGGCACAGGTTGCCCAGAGAAGCTGTGGCTGCCCCCTCCCTGGAAGTGTTCAAGGTCAGGTTGGATGGGACTTGGAGCAACCTGGTCTGGTGGGAGGTGTCCCTGCCCATGGCAGGGGGTTGGAGCTGGATGATCTTTAAAGTGCCTTCCAACTCAAACCAGTCTATGATTTTATTAAAAGTTTTGAAAATAATTAATATATTTTAAATCTCTTTCTGGTGAAAAGTAACTTACAGTTTATTTGTGTGAGACTTTTCATACAAAATAGAAACTAGAGAAAGTTTTTATTTCATCTGCATAACCATTATGTTAAATTGTACATTAATTTTTACATGGTAGTGTTCAAACTACTGCTGCTGCAGCCAGAGAACAATGGGAGAGCAGGTAATTAAACACCTGCAGATTTTCATAGATCTTAATGGAAAAGTGTGTAGTCTGGCAGATAATGTGTCTCTTAAGTTGCATAAGTAGAATATTTGAAGTACTGTTAAAGCAGCACTTTTATTGACATTTTGAACAGTTTTTCCATCAATGCCATTACAGATTAATTATTTTCAATTTTCTTAAGTGCCAAAAACCCCACGTTAATCTGCATCAGTTCACATGGTACAAAAAGAGAGCTCTGAAAAATCTACAATCCTGGAAAGGTATATTATGTTACTAATTTCATATTTAATCTTACCTTTAAATTTGTTTAAGATCTGGTATCTGCTAATTTTTCATTAGCAGGTTAGAATTTTTAATCAGAAATGTGAAAATTGATGACCTATACGTATTCTGCTAAGCAAATGTTTCATGAATCATATTAATAAAAAACTTTCCCTAATTTCTTAGGATTTTCGTTTGTGAATGTCATCTTTTTTATGTGGTGAAAAATGATGTAAATTTGAGAGAACTTTCAGAAGTGAAATGGGGGGTAGTCTGGAAAATTTTTTAAGCAATCTTTTTTTTTTTAAGCAGCTTTAATATTTAGTCTTAAGGTCTGGAATCTTCTACATATTGAAAGGAACTAAGTGCCACAATTCTATTGAAATTCAATTACATTCAGGAGCTTAGTCCCTCTATAATCACTTTAACATATCAGTCAAAATTAAATTGATCAGTTGCGATAGCTGGTATGATAATTTCGGAGAATTTACTAGCAGTATATGCTATTTCAGGAACTGTCATCAAGTTTGAAGGAAAAGTCTATTCAGAACTGAAGAAAATCTAGAGGTACATGAAAATACGTCCATTTAGCCCAGGTCTTATCTTATATCAGAGCTGAATTTCATGAAAGTTTTGTCCTGAATAGCATTTGGTTTGTGATATTTAAGAGCTCTTATTAAAAGAAACCTTTCCCTGTTTTCTTTCTCTGTAGGAGTGAGAAACCAAGTGTTTTGTAAAGCAAAGCTTCTTGGGCTGGAGAGTGGAGTAATACAGTTAAATTCGTTGTAATTAGTGTCCAAGCTGAAACAAACTAGCTGTGCAGTGAAACTTGAAATATCTACCCACATTTAAAACCTCAGCCAAGCCTAAGCAACGCTTTGAAGACAGAAGCATTTACTGCGAAGCCAAGAGGCTTCCTACTCTCCCTCACTTATCCTTGCACACTTCTGTTCTTGCACTGGTAATGTCAGGTCAGAGGTTTCACCAGCCCTGCAAAGGTTTTGTTTTGAGTGTTGCCAGACTGATGCACATGTGGAAGCATTGGAAATTGCAATGAATTATGCAGTGAACTGGTCCCAGCCAGCTGGACAGACTTGCTACCTTTAGATGATGTCCTGAGACTGGGCAGATCTCAGGCCCTTTGCTGACTCAAGCCAGATGTAAGCTGTTTCTTTGTGTCTCATGAATGTCCTTGTAACAAACTTCTCCTCCTGCATCAAAATCCCTCTCTGCAACCACTCAATTTTTGAGGAATGTTAAACTTGGCTGTGGCTTTGAGTGATAATCTTGTACCTCCACCCCCACCTCTTAACCCTCACACCACCAGAATGTGGCAAGCTGCGGGATAGCTATCTCCTTTGTGAGCCTGGAGTGAAGATGCTATGGGTTGAGGTTATGCAAAACCTATGTGCTGCTGCCTGAGCTCTGCAAGGTCTGCAGAGAGGTGGGCAGATTTCCAGCTCCAGGCTTCAGAATGGCACATCGCACTAGAAATAAACCTGAGGTGGTCTGTACCTGCTTGAGGGTTTAGAAGTGCAAGCAAGGAGATTTGATCAGAACAAAATACCTTATTTTTTGTTAAGAGAAATGCCAGAAAATGGGAAAAAAGTCAACAAATGTTGCTGTAGTACTGGTTTTCTTCTTTCAGCTGTGATATGCCACTTGAGCCTGAACCTCGTAGCATCGAATTGTCTGGGTCTTGACTCACAAGCCGGTGTCAGCTGTTGGCTTCAGCAGGCATTGGGAGCCAGCACCCTCTCCCACATTTATAGCTGCTTGCTCCGTGTCGTGGGCATATGGCTCTGCTACCCTCCCGCTCTCCTCCAGGCTCACCTCTCCATCTTGCTGGCACTTGGCAATGTCCGGACTTGTGAGAGCTCATCGCTGCTGCTCAGATCTCTTTGCTTTTCCTCTTGAGCGCCCTGCATTTATGGTTTTTGTCCCTGTTTCATTAGCAAAGTACTGAGAAAGAGTTAAATAAATTGGGCAGCGCAAGTGTGTGACCGCGAAATTACGAAAAGCCCTGGCTCCTCCAACTCGGCAGCGACAGGGGATTCGGGGGGTGTGGGGCTGCAGATGGCAGCGTGTTATTACAGCCGCAGGATTGACGAACGTTTGCTGCGGAAGTCTCTTGCCCTTGCCACGGAGACTGACCTTGAAATGCTGCAGAATTCCTGGGGTGGATTTCTGTGTGCCTGTACCAAGCGCCTGAGTTGGCTGGTACTGGTTTTCTGTTCTGCCCGGTGGCTGTAGAGATGATGCTGTGAAAGGGACTGTTGTAGAATACCTGAGCTCTCCCTGTATTCCTGAGTTGTCTAAAGGAATACATTTGATTGCTTCAGTCCATTTTTAGCTGCATCTCTTCATGTGATATCTTTCCCTTGCTATGGTTAGAGCTGCTTTTATACCTCTCATCTGTTCCTTAACCTTGTAAAAATGAAGGTTGTCTGTGAAGATGGGCCACTAAAATGACCCCTTATTCCCCAGTTTTCCTGCTCATAACCAGTTCTGTAACACACTGATTGAAAACACTGAATTTAGTTTTTATACAGCATAAAACATAGGCTTTTTTTAAAAAAACAGAAAACACCTATTTTTTGTCCATTTTTAACATTCTAAAGAAAAAAAAGTCACATTTGTCACTGACAAAACGTTATAACAAAGTCTTAAAAAATCATAAGTCAATATTTCTTGGTGATTTATGATGCACTCTGTACAAACAACCTGAAGCAACTTGCAGAGGTAAAGCAAGGAGAACATTGTCATCTCAGACAACTAGCTGATAAGATTTCATAGAAAATAGATCTCAGGAAAATGTTGCTCAAAAGAAACAGCAAACCTTTAAAGAAGTTACTCTGAGGTCACAAGCGAAAAGCACCCAGTGTAGAGAGAGGCTAGACAAAGAGTAAAAAATCAAGTGTGGCCAGCTCATGAGTACTCATATGACCTTGAGAAAAAAAGGATCTGTTCAGAAATGAAAAACAGATGAAGTTGCTAGACATAAGTACAAAGCAGTAAGATTTGCCTATAAGGACAAAGTCAAAAGGACAAGATGAAATAAATGATTTGAAAGGGCAAGATCAATAGAACAAGATGCATATTACATAGGGCATAAAGGATAAAAAAAATATGTTGTTAGTAGGAAGACAAGCAAGAAAAAATTTGTCCACTACTCAAAGCACAGGGAAAGCTCTCAAATGTGATTGAGTCTGAAATTCTGGAGTTCCTTGTTTTAGTTCTCACCAAAAAAAGACCATGTTCAGGTTATTAGTACAATTAACCAGAAAGGACAATAAATCAGAAACACATCTTAGACATAAGGAAAGTACAGGTTTGTGAGTATTCAGAAGACTTAGATCTACCTACCCAGTTTGAAAATAACAAACATTTGTCCAAAGCTCCTTAAAAAGCAAGATGAAACAATTTCCAAAACGTGAAAGACTACCTTTAGAATCTCATGAATTGTAGTTTAAGTTTTAGAAGTCTGGGAAAAGACAAATTAGATTTCTGTTTTTAAAGGGAGAAAGAAGGCGCTTGTGAATTGGAAACCAATGTAATTTCAATTCCTGGCAAAACAAACAAACAGAAAATTATTATAATAACTATTTGCAAGTACCTAGAAGTTAATGAGATGCAATGCAGTCATCAGGGAGGATTGTTGGAAATAAAGTGCATAAAATCAGTCTAATATCTTTCTATTAAAGTGACAAACATTCTGGGGAAGGAGAAAACAATAGATATTCTGAGTCTTAACTTTCAGAACTCAAGCTTCTGATGTTGACTTGCATGATATATGAAAGTAAGCTATGAATTCACATTCTGGACAGAGCTAGTATAATGCAGTTGAAAACACTGAAAAATTGTGCTGAGAGTAGTTTGTTTTCAGCTTATAATGTTTTGTTTTGCATTGATTTGGGAGGCTGTTTTTTTCCTGTCCTGAATTTCAACTTGCTGAATGTTTTGATTTGTTATGTGGCTAATAGAATGAAAAGTATGTTTATTAAATCTATGGATGACTTTGAGGTGGGAAGACCTGGAAATGTCCTGGAGGAGAGAATTAGAATTTTAAATGAGCTAAGGGAAAAAGGAAGAAACAATTCAATTCTGAAAATTCTACTTTTAGGCATGTATAATCAGCTGCATAAATACAAGGGGAAGAACAAGCTCATCTATAGAAAAGAATCCACAGGATATAGTGGATGCAGATTGCATGAGTCAACAAGCTATCTACTGTTGCCAAAAACTACAAATGTGCTGGACGTCTAACTCTTATTTGCTAGATGTGGTCTTGCAAGATGAACAATGACTTGTGAGTTTTGGTCACTGTATTTAAAAAAGGTGTTGACTGACAAGACAGAGTTTAAAGAAGAGCAAGGAAGAAATTCTCCAGAAAATGTCTATACTAATATAAAGAAAATATGCTATTCAGAGAATAATTTGTGTTTTGCTTGTGTCTTCAAATATGAAAAAAATAGCTTCTTGAGAGGAGTTAGGGTTCCAATTGGTTTTTCCTCTATGGGTAAGGCAAAAAGTAATGATTTTAAGTTTCAGAGAGGGAGACTTCAATTGGGATTCAAAGAAAAAATTAAGGATAGACAAGCCTGGGAAGCAGCTTCCTTGAAAATCCATAAAACTTGTCATAAGAAACCTGCAAGAGATTGGGAAGCCATCTGTCAGAAGTGCAGGACTAGTAGGCTAAGATGAGCCAGATGAAGCCTGCAGGCCTCTTCCAGGATTCCCTTTCTAAGTTTTCACATTTGCTGCTTGAAGGATGAAGTGTTTAGAGACAAATGAGAGTCTTAGGGGCAGGTCTTCCCTCCCACAGCATACTGCTACACCCAGGATTTTTCCAGGAACTGTCTTATAGTCATCTTATTTGGTCAGAAGCCAAGGAATTGGCTCAGTTTTTTCCTGTTAATGAAAATTAACAGTTTCAATAAACCCCCTCAGCGATGGGTTTTTATTGAGCAGGATATGTTAGAATGGACCTAAACTTAAGCTAATATCAGTGACAAACTTCAGCATCAGGTCTTTGGTGCTGACAAGATTTATAGATTTCTACTTTTTTTTCTTCCTATAAAACAGACTGAAGTTCCTCTCTCCTCACTGTGAGGCAGGTATTGATTGTTGCCTCTTATATATGTAGTATATTATAGTAGGAGTCAATAAATACCAGAGCTTCTCCTTTGCCATGCTACAGTAAGAATCTGGGGGAGGGAAGCAATGAACTAGGCTTTAATCTCACACCAGATATTTTAGAAATGCTTGCGATCAAGGGAATTTTCACTTACATGTCTAACATTTTCTTATGAATAGTTTGGGTTTGTGACTTTATTAAAACAGTTTAACATCTACTATTATTATGGCTGTGCTATCTATAAGCAATTTGTTATAGAATGAGCCCCTTAACATGGCTCTGTTTACAGGCTAACAGTTCAGCTGTAAGATTTTGTAAAGAGGTTGTGGGTTAGATATTTCTTTGCCTTTTAGTTATAAATAATATATTATTTCTTTGAGAAGTACATTGCTTCTAATTTAATAGAAAATACTTCAGTAATTAAACTGGCTCTTTGAAAGTTATATTGGCAGGCTTGAGAAAACTGTAGTAGACTATTCAGGTGAAATAAATAAAAGTACACATATCCTGTATAATTGCCTTTATTATTCTTATTAATAATACCACTACTCCCAGGAAATAGTACAAGGAAGATATTTTTTGCCACGGTCTGATATGACTCCTTTCTCTACAGCCTTTTTCATACCTGGAAGAAATGTCATACAGAACAGCAGCCACACACCTTAAATTAGAGTCCAGTGAACGCGATTATGTTAAGGAGCTCTGAGAGACAGAGGTACTAATTTGTAGAAAGATAATTAAAGAAAATCTGCATGCTGCGTGTTATCTCACATGTTTGGCTATTGTGATAGGGGGTGCGGATAGATATTGAAGCCCAGTCTCTCCCTTCTTTTCTATGTTGCTTGTTTTGTGACAGAGGGTTCCTAATTTGGGGTTTTAGATACCTGTAAGAATAGGTATCTCACCTAGGTGAGAAATAGGTATCTTCCCTTAAGAACAGGGAAAGATTTTGCCAATTGTTATTTTTAGGGATGATGATAATAAAAGTCATTATCCTCCTTTTGATCCATTCCTATGTAGATAAGCTTTTTTCCAGCAGACATAAAAGTTCAGGCTGGTGATGTTTAGTGTGCTCTGCTTTCATTTTTGTAATTATTTAGTAAGCATATGCCTTGTGCACTTGCTCTCTCCTGTTGTCATTTGCATTTGATCCCCTCAGAGATGAGAATGATTTCTTGTTTCTGATTTTGAAAAAGGCGAAGCTTGTTGCAACGGTCACTAGAAGTGTTGCCTATAGATAGTGCTCAGCAAATCAAATTATCATTTGTTTCTCAGTATCAGCAGGACGTATTAGCATATACTTAAATTGTGCATTTCTTATGTTCACATTCATCTGCTACTGTGGCACTGGTCTTGTGCTTAACTTCTATGGTAAGCAATTTGGAGAAAATAGGAAGAGGCATATACATCCTGCCTGTTATTGCCTTTCCTCTGTTTAATAATATGTCCAGGAAATGCTGCTGAGAGGTACTTTCTTTCTGATACTCAGCTTCTAAATCATGGTCAGAAAGCAAGTTGCTGAGAGGTCAGATAGTGCATGGTCTCCCTGCAGGTCAGCTCCCATGTGTTTAATACCTATCTGTGAGCTATTAGAGCCTCTTTCAATAAGTTAGCCCATAGATGCCCATGCTCAGCCAGTGACTGAGAAATAATTGTCAAAGAATGAATTTACATAGTGCTACTAATGTGTTCATAGGGAGAGATATTCACAAGGTAGGCATTTTTTACCAACAGAGTGACAACTACATGTTAAAGGCTTGATGAAATCAGAAATAAAGTCTACATGCCATAGAAACACTTAGGGCATGTTCATCATCTTTCCTTTAATTTTATTTGTGGTCCTAATAAGATGTTAGAACTGGCGGTGGTTTTGCTGTATTTCTCTTTCTATTGGCACCAAAGGGGCAAATATTAATTTCTTTACTGAACCTAGTCCAACACTGCTGACCTTATCCGCTATTTAAGCAGGACAGATACAAAATGCAAAGCCATAGGTTCATCATATTTAGTGCTTGAACAAGAGCCAGGCTATGTCACTTAATTTCTCTAAGTGATTGGATCCTTTACGGCCTTTTAAGAATAATGACACCCACTGCATGTGCTGAAGTATCAGAACCTACTTCTTCAAGAGCAGCTTTGTTGCCATATACCTAAGTCAGCAATTCAGATAACTCAAGGGATAGTGTATGCAAAACTGTTGTAAGTCTTTCCTCATAACCTATTGATTACTAAAATCAGGATTACTTTAGCTGCTTGTGAAGATTGTGATAAGGCATATACAATAGCCTCCGGGTCAAAGTAGGAGACATATGTACAAGTTTCTCTATGGCATGGAGACTCTTTCCAAGGAAATATCTTAAACTGAACTGTTGGCTGGTCTAGGTTGGGATTTTTCTACACTCTATCGACACCAGGCCACTGTACAGTCAAGGAAACCAAAATCGTGGGACTGACAGATGAAGGTGTCTCCACACATGAACAGGCAAGAGGCAGCCTGACTTGTCAATCTGGGGCCTTGGGTGCTGGTCGTCTTACTGGAAATTGTTTCTCAGGGCACATTTGCATCAGAGAGCCTGCTCCACCAAGTTCAAGACCTGCAGAGAGGAGCTGTGGCCTGGGCATCTGCCACTCACACAAGTGCATATCTCAGGGCTGCAGGAGAACTCCCAGGTGGGAAGAAGGCAGGTTTTACCCCTTCCCTGCTCCACAGCATTTTCTATTGTCTGTTCAGGTGTTCTGCTCTGCATGCTGATTTTGGTCAATCCCAATCCTAGAGCTGTGGCCATAATTTCTAGGTAGCATAACTGTTAACCATGGTGATGCCTACATCCAGGTGTGACTATGAATGTTTTACACAGGAATATATAGACACCTTGAAAAAAAAACCTTTTTTTTTTTGCTGTGAGCATTATTTTTAAACTACTATGTAGTTCTGAGAAAAGAAAAATAATATTTCTATGATGATTTTGGTTTCATTCCTGTTGTTGCAAACTTCTCATTTAAAAATGAGTTATCAAGTAAGAAAAAAAATAATTCAAAACCACAATCCTTTCTCTCCTCCATCCTTAGAATCTGAAACAACAAAAAAAGTATTTTAAGGAAAGCTGTCAAGGTAAAAAAGCACTGTCATTTGCGTTCTTCTGGGAAGATAGGAATTTCTATGCTAAAACTGCAGAGATCAGAGAAAATAATTGATTTTTCTTCTATTCTTTCAGGGTTTTTAGTTATATGCATCTACATTCATTATGTATATAATATGATTTCATGTTTTATATCCTTATAGTTTGGCCCTGGTCCTGCAAAGTTGTATCTTTTATATCTTTCATTACTTTCTTGAAACAATAGGAGCTCAGCATTACTGACACGAGGACATTTATTTAGGAGCAGAACATTGTATCTCATGAAAATCTTGGTATTGATTCAAAGTGGGAAGGGAATGTGTTTGCATTAAGCAGATTTAGTGGGCTGGGATTGCATTTTGTGACCTGTTTTCCCTTTGTAGAAGTTGGCTAGTATATTTTACTTTAGTGTTTTAAAGTAGCTAATTTTTTGCCTATGGTTAGGGTAACTGAATACTAGAGACTGGGAACAGAAATGTCAGGAAGGCTGAAAATAAGCACTGTGTATATTTCTTTCTTCCTATATAGAATTTAATAATAAAGTATTATTTTATTTACATTTGGATTTTTCCCTATTTTTTCATTACACTGTTATCAGAACATGAATGATAATACAGCTTTTGCAATTTAATATGAAATCTAATATCCTAGTAAGACAACTGCTGAATCTAGTGATTTTCCACTTGGCTTTCAACAAACCTTACTTGCTGCTGTTGTGTTGTTTTTTTTCTTTTCATTTTCCTCAGGCTTTCTGATGTTTTGAATGGATGTTGCTGAAGTTCTTTTGAGCTCGATCAATTCTATGTTATGCCTCTCTTTTGGTCATCTGATTATTGACAGTCCTTTCTTGCTGGGCTATCAAGTAACTTGACACCAGCTATATGGGGACTCTCCCAAGGCATCACCTTAGGATGCAAATCTCTAGTGACACTTTAGTGACTCAAAGGAGAGAGAGGATTAATATGGCTGCAGTCAGGCCTGAGGTTTTGCAATTACTGCAGACCTGCCTTAGGTAAAACATACAGGCTACATCACTGCAATGCTTAAAGCATTTCAATCCTTTCTACAGAAAATGTATTTCTTTTCTATTTCTAGGATTGTGTTTTTTTCCAAAATAATTTTTGGTTTTTTTACGTCATTTATAAATATTGTTAATGTTCTCACTACTTCACAAATTAACAGGACCTGACTCTGTTTTAATATTGCTTTATTGCCTTTAAGGAACTACAGTAAACAGCCAGACTCTCCCTTAGTGGCATGGTTTATATTTATTAGAAGACAGCTCTGTGGTAAATCCTTGTTCTGTTAAGCATTGACTAACTTAAATTGAATTAGTATTTGCCCATTTATCACTGTACCTTGATGGCTTGTTTGAGATGGCACTATTTCAACTAATCTATCTGTAAACTGATTGTGAGAGAGGGTCCTTGTCTCTGTGTCTGCTCAGGCTAGAGAAACCAGGCAAATGGTGGGAGAGGCAGCAGAGGGGTGACCTAATGTACCCACAGCAGTTCACTGCTACCAACAGGGACAGACCTCATCTCCTGCTCTTTACTCCAAACTCCACTGTCCTTCCTGTTGTTTTAGCACAGTAGTTTTCTAAACTGCAGAAGAATCATAATCAAGGAACCGGGTGTCTGAACAACTCTGGAAAGCTCCAGCATGTTTACAGCATGTTCACTTTTGCCAACGCCATGTGTAAAAATGGTTTCTGCAGGGGATTTCTAAAGATCTCTGATTATAGCTGACATTTTAAAATACTAAGTTGACTCTCCTTTATGCCTTTTAAATTCTGCCTATAGTCCCAGAACCCCAATTTCTGATCTTAAATTTTTCCCTTGAAAAATTAGTTTACTCGTGCTATTCCTTACCAGGTCCTAGATCTGGGGGCTTTAAATGTTATTCAAAATTGGAGCAGAGTGATAGTTAACAATATCTACATCCAAACATGAGAACGATAGCGTGCTACTTTTACTACTCTTGTCATTATTTCACCTGGTAACAAATACAGATTTTCGAGGGCAAAGAGGTAAAATTAGGGCATGAAACACAGGGTAGAGATTGTACTGCCTGAAAGAGAAAAGAAGAAAAAAAAATCACAAAGCCTTGGGTTTGTGAAAACTGCTCTCAATATATGTGGAAACAGTAACAAAATCTGTGATAAAATAGAGCTGACAGAAATGTGATTTTCTTTTTCCAGGTGGCCATGTGAATTTTTCTATGCAGCTTTGTCATGTATTTTATCTGCTACCACCAGACTTCTTAACACTCTCAGTTCACTTGTGAGACTAAACAGTTCCTTCACGAGACAATGCTGTACTTTTTGTAAGAATCACATCATTCTCATTAATTTTAATGAGCATTTAATGCATCTCAAGTGTGTTATTTTTACATCCTGAAATTTGTGACTGTTGAAGGATTAGAAGTGTGAATTTTTATTATTATTATTTAGCCTGGGCTACACTGTAGAACTGCCTGTTCCCAGCAAAGTGATGGAGCAGCACTGCACAAAGTATATCTTTATTCCTTCTGAGTGAAGAATTTAAGGTCTGGCACATTTGTGCTCTAACACAGATTAATGAAACATACAATTTTAAGGCAGTCACAAGGCTTTTATAGTGGTGTCTCCTTTGGTTTAACTGAAGATTAGAAATTCACAGGGAAACAAACACATCTTGTCAGAGAGTATCACTGTCCTGTCAAAGCATCCAGTTCCATTGATGTTGTCTTTATGTTATGCAATATTTGCCTGTATTTATTTATTGTTATTTATTTACATTTCGGGAAGATGGGCATCTTTCTTTTATCCTGTGTCAAAGAGTTTTACTGATGATGTCAATCTTTTTTCAGGTAGTTCACCACTTAATCAGAGAAAGTCACTTCCTTAATTTTTACATCTGGACTTGGTATCTGTGTACGAGATTATATCAACTTGATTAAATTTTCTTTATGTATTTCCATTGGCAGAACTTTCTTTAG
This sequence comes from Aegotheles bennettii, assembly GCA_013398125.1. Classification (NCBI taxonomy): domain Eukaryota; kingdom Metazoa; phylum Chordata; class Aves; order Caprimulgiformes; family Aegothelidae; genus Aegotheles; species Aegotheles bennettii. The sequence goes on along the minus strand of VZRW01006181.1, from coordinate 18,689 downwards.
ATATATTAAAGACCTTTTGAATTTGCCTTTTGCTTGATCAGGACATGTTGTTCTCCCTTTGCATTCCCCATCCTTCTTATTCTGGTTCAAGTTCTAGTTCACCAAATTAGGAGTAGTAACAAGCCATCCAAAATCCAATCAGCAAAGTAGATATTAAAAGTAGGGACTAATACTTGGGGGGAGCAAATCTTCCCTTGTTGCCATTTATGGTTTAGGTCTGACGCTGAGTAATTACTACTGCAGGGTAATTTAATATTGTTTTATTAACACTGACTTACATCTCAGAGACCAGTTCGGGGATCTAGGAGGACATCCATTTTCTGCTAAATACTGTCCCATTTAAGGAAATTAAGTAATAATCTGAAGTTTAATTGCAACAATGTAAAAGAATAAAGAAGGACTAGCATTTGAGCATGGAATAATTATTGGGTTTGGGGGTTTTTGGGTCTTGTGATCATGCTGATTAAGCTGTCCAGCACTTTGGTTGCACATGTCCTTTCTTTTATGGCATTCTTCACTAGCTTACATACTTTGCAGGTTCAAGGTTGGTGAGACAGGCAGAGAAGAAAGTTTCTGTAATGGTTTATTGGCACCGGGGTCCTTCTCTATCAGTGGACCTGACTACGGAAGGCCTCTGTAATAAAAGCCTAACAATGTGGGTTGTGACCGTAATATCCAGCAAAGTCAGAGTTCGCTAAAGCATGTGTTGAGTCTTGTACCCATGAAGCGATGCTGCTGGCAAAGCAGAACATTTTAAATGGATTCAAAGCAGTGAAATGTAAGGATTTTTTTGTACTTAAATTTTCATTTTCCACTAATGATAATGCATCACTGGCATTATGGTTATCTCAAGGTTGTTATGTTTCCCAGCTTCTACACTCTGCGTATCTCTGTAGTTGCCAAGGTTCGAAGCTGGCTTTAAATAGTTGTTTGGATAAAATCAGTGGTCATTGGTGATTTAAAGGATATGTTTTTCAGGTAATTGGGAATTATAGATTTGTCCATCTAATATTTTTCTTTGAATGTTCTAATAACCAATACAACCTTGTTTGCAAGGCTGACACTCAGATGCAGAAGAGTATAGGAAAAGAGAATTCTCCCTGCACCAAAAGCAGCAGTCATAGGCAAAGAATATAAACAATCTGTTGACTGAATTCCAGTTGCAGAAAACATTTGTTGAATAGTTTCAATTAATGAGCAGTCTTGTGAGAATCAAAGTCTCTCAGCATTTGGTCAGTGGCTATATTAATTCAGCTAGATCCAAGTGACTACAGCCAAGTTCAGAGTATTTTTCCATATGTCTGAAATTGATGTCTCCCCTGACCCTAACTATGATGCTGTTTGTGGGTCTGAAGGAAGTTTCCAGGGCTCAAATGGGCTCTCTTACTGCAGGGGAAGAACATCATCAGCTCCATGTCACAGTGAGAAGCTCTAGGGTCCATACTGCTGCTGAAGAAAAGAGGGGGTTGCACTTTGTAAAAGAGTGACCTGTGCTGACTGGGGCAGGACTGCTGCCGGGAGCGGGGTTCATGTGTGCCCCCACCAGCAGGCCCTACCCCCATGCTGGTGGTGTGAGTGCAGGGCCACAAAGTGGAAAGGTCTGTCGAGGAGAGGGGGACTTGCAATATCTTTTCCTCCCAGCATGGCCCAGCATAAATCAGCTGCAAATTCTGGTGTGAAAACTGTACTGTGCATTTAAACTGTGATTACAAGAGCAAGATGGAGGTTGGGCTATGTGTCTATTATTCTGTTTCTAGCAGTGGGTGAAAGCAGATGTTTACGGAAGTGTATAGGAACACAAAGAGTGGTCCTTCTGCTAAACTGGCTCAGTAGTCAGCAATTTAGGGATTGCGCAGTTCAACAACCTTCTCAGCAAAAGAATAAAATACCTAGGAAGATTCCATGTTCTGGACGTCTGTATAGTCTTTGTGGAGACAGGGTGATTAATTTTGTTCCATCAAAGGTCAGTTCAGGCAAAGCAATAGAGTTTATCATGCTCAGGGGTGCGAGGACTTGACTGGGCAATAACTAGCTCACTGCTGTTTAGTATTTGCAATGTGTAAGTACTTCAAGGGAAAGTGGGCTGCTATTTTGGGCTGTATGTACATGACTAATAAAGAAACTATTCCCATTTCTGGCATGAAGTAGTTTAACATTCACAGTGTGTATGTATCAACAACCGATCAGTCTTCAGTCAATCGTAACAGAAGATGCAGAAAATCAGAGAACAATCATTCAAATAAGGACCCATCATAAAACTGCCTTCTCTAGTGAAATGGCAGGAGAAAGATAAAGGGGAGAGATGTTTCTATCACTTGTGTTAGTGTTAGCCATTTGCAATTGCTTTAATGCTGCACAATATAGCTTCAAATGTACAGAGAAAGCTTGGTGCAAAGCACACTTGCAGCCATTGTTCTGTAAGGTGCAATTTATACAGGATGTTATAGGAGACGTGTGGATATGTAGTTTCTGCTCTTTTGTTCTGTTTGCATGCAAATGTGTGGGAAGCTTAGCATTTTTCAGGCCTAGAAAGAGATGGCTGCATCTCAGTCAATGAGAGTTAAATCCTGGCTTTATTGAAATCAGTGGTTAAATCCAGCATGTAGGAAGTTGTTTTTTAAAAACAGAACAGAAATCCAATTTGAGATTTCTTATTACTACCTTGTGCAAATATAATTCTTCTATATGAATTATCTTCATATTATGTCAAAAGCAAGAGAGTATTGGGATAGTTTTCCCACAGAGCTCTGTCAGATTTTTTCATCAGCTGAATTTCATTGTTGTCATTGATATATTTTTCATCCAGGTCTCTTCTTCACTGGAGTCTGATAATTATGCTGACTGGTTTGGTGACTATTTCCATGGGGAACTAATCTAAAAGCACTGATATTCTTCTCACTTACAACTGCAGTCTGTTTCAAACCTGTAAAGGAACTGCTGGTGCATTAAACTAATACCTCTTTGGAGGGGCTAGGAAAGCTGGACCAAGACGCTAACTTTTTCCAGTTTATTTGGAGTCCAGATTCACAAGTAAATCGAAACACTGCTTTGGGCTTGAGATGCAGGAGAGCATCTTGGAAATGGCCTCATAACATTCTGCCTTCCTGAGCTCGAATGATGCTAAAGCGGTATGGTCTTGAAGGAGAAAAGGCAGTTACTTCTCTGCCCGGGATGGGAGTTACCAAACATTCACATTCTGTGAACATTTGTCAGCATGGAGTTCTGTAGGAACGATACTGCCATCCTAACTGACCTTCTAATGACATTGTACATTTTGGGAAGCAGAAGAACTGTGAATATTATTAGGAAATAACACTGCTGTGCTTAAACAAAATAAGACATGATTTCAATATGAAGTTTTTCTTGAAGTTTCTTCCCCTTCTGAGGTTACTTCTCTTATCTTCCCTATTTAGTGATTTTGTTCTTTGATATTTCGAGCTCCTTTATGACTTTGCTTTTTCACCCAGGCATCTTATTTCTAAATAACTGAGTATTAAGGACCACTAATTATAGGGGCAGGCAGTACCATAAAACAATAGGAAAATTAATTGTAAAAGAACATGAACTAATTCAGTTAAGCATAATAGCCTTAGGGTGGGTGAACACTAGAGTGTTAGTAGACATGCAGTGATTCATCTGCCTACTTTTAACAGCTACCATTCAAATTGAATTTAAATACTGTAAACAAAAATCTTGGTGTTCTTGGAACTGTAATACAGCTGCAAAGTTCCAGAGGAAAATGCTGCATTGCAGCTCTCCTTCTGTTTCGCAGCAAATCTCTGCTGGCATGTAACATGCAGAGGAGGAGCTTCAACAGAAGCAGGCTGTTTTCAGCTTCATTATGCAGATCAGCCGTCTCTACCATCCACATTATAAAAGCATATTTAACTTCCTTTGCAGATAGAAGGGAGAGAGAGCAAGGGAGGAATGGGTGAAATGTAAAAAAAAAAAAAAGACGTCAGACAGCTTACATAGATTTCCTTCCCCTGGTATTAGTGTTCCAGTGTCTCTCGAAGTGGAGGGGTTTTGCCTCTGTACAGATCCAACAGATTTTGACATCCACAGTATTTAATTTCAACTATTGCTTATCACTGGGAGTCAGTATTAGACATTGTGGCAGTGTTGTGGGTGAGTCTGAAAGGAGTATTCAGTAGTGCTTTAGCCAACAGGCAGCCCTTACTTTACTGAACACTGATTCATGGCGGGTTGCTGACACTAGGGAAAGTGAAGACCTTTCAAATAACTTTGAAACAGAGATGACCGACAGCCTCTCACATGTTTTTAAATATGGGGGAAGGGCAGGCAAAGAAAGGAGGAGGGATTTGGGAGTCCCATATTTACAGCATTCATGTTTAGTAGCTTGCCTCCCAAAGAAAACTCCCTGATTGTCTGTAGTTTCTTACAATCCTTTAAGAAAGGAAGGAAAAGCAAATGCTGCAGATCATGCCAGACTGAGAGGAGGGCAGTCCTTGAATGGTCCGGGAGAACAGATTTGTGTAAATGAGATGATTTAGTGCTGTGCCATACCAGGTGAAAAATGGGATTTAGGGGAGGGTTCTGTGACCCTCTCAGTGAGACATGGCAAAATGTCAGGGAAGAGGACACCAGGAACCTGCAGGACAAGAAGTGATATGGGAACTCCCAAGGTCCCATCCTACTCAGCAGACACTAAGTAGATTATCCCTTCCAGCAAGAGCAGATTGAAAATGAAAACAGGAGAGCTACAGTAAGGCTTTTTGCAATTGACACACTGTAAGTTAATAGGGAATATTCTGTTGCCTTCCAGAAAGATCAGATATCCTAAAAATATACACAGAGGTCCTCCTTCCTGGATTTCAGCAAAACAGGGAGTACTAAATGGAAACCTTTTTTGGGAAAAAGGGAAATGGGTATGGAAACCTTTAAAAAACCCAACAAAACAATAAAAACATGAGAAACTCACAAAACAAACAACAACCCAAAAACAAAATACAAGAGCAGTAATGTCTTACCACTGTTTCCCAGCTATATTTTCAACCTTCTCATATGTCTTCCTGTCCTGCAAAATAGTTTCTCGATTTTAAATAGATTTAGGAAGCAAATGTATCCTGAATAAAGGTGGTTTTCTTGCAAAAACGAGAAAAAAATCAGTGAAAAAGTTTCTAAAGGTAGGGGAAGGAGTTTGCAGGCAGAGCTTTTGTTCTTATCTGTTTTGCAACCCAGGCCATTTGCAGGCTCATACGAGTTCAACTCTCGCATTTGAAGCCTAATGCTGAAACCATTACAGGGCTCTAGTGAGCCTGCAATGAATTCTAGTCATTCCTAGGAGGATGCTCATGGCTCCACTAACAAGGTTGAAGTTGCCTGGCCCCAGGCTACATCTCCTGTTTTGGGGGGGGGAAATAGTACAAAGGTTGAAATCACGATTTTTCCCTTTGCCTGTCTCTTAACTTTTCATCAGGGGTGCATAATTTTTGCTACACTGTTAAAATATTTACAGAATTGTTGGGAAACAGAAGAAACATTAAAACAAAATATTTGTAATCTTCCCCCATAGATTCTGCATCCAAACTGCTTCTAACAGTGCTCAGCCTGGTGGCAGATCTCCTAGAGGAAGCAGAAAGGGTAAGGAGCATCAGGGAGGCTGAGAAAAAGATAGACTGGTGAGCCCATGCTCTGCCCTCCCTGAGGCAGAACCCCCACCAGCCACCAGAAAAAAGCAAGACCAAGGGGTCCTTGTATCCTCCCCACACCAGGCAGACAGCGATAACTTAAATGAAAAGAGTGAATGGAGGTGAGTCCATGCTCGGGGCTGTAGGTGAACCTCCTCCTTGCCCACCTCACCTTCCCAGGTGCCTCTGTACAACAGGTATGAGGCTCTTGATGTGGAATGCCAGTCAATGGATGATGGGGATGATGGTCCATCTACACCAAAGTTGTTGCCATGCCCAGAAAGGCCTACCTCCTGTATCAAGACTACCTTGACCAGGAAGAAAAAATGGGTCATAGTGGTAGGTCACTCCCTTCTGAGGGGAACAAAGGGTCCAATATGCCAGACAGACCCTCCTCTTAGGGAAGTCTGCTGTCTCCCTGGGGCCTGAGCCAAGGACATCACTAGGAAATTTACTAGTCTGGTAAGGCTCTTGGACTACTACTTATTGCTGATTTTCCACATGGGCAGCAACAAAGCTGCAATGCGTAGTCCAAGGCCGATCAGAAGAGACTTCAGGGTGGTTGGCGAGGGAAGCTGGCACACAAAACATTTTTTCTTCTATCTTTCTAGTTGCAGGCAGTGACAGTAGAAGAAACAGATGTATCCAGTCTACTAATACATAGCTCTGTGGCTGGTGTCACTGTCAGAGCTTTGAGTTTTTTGATAATGGGATGGCCTACATGGCACCAGGCTTGCTGGTGTTGAATGGGATCCATCTTTCTCAAAGAGGGAAGAGGGTGTTTGCTCAGAAGCTTGTGGGGTTCATTGACAGGGCTTTAAACTAGATTTGAAGGGGGAGGAGGACAATACCAGGCTTCCCTGTGACAAGCTGGGGGAAGACACATCAAGGTTAGAGGGACTGGGTACTAGTGAGGGCCCTTGGCCTGTTAACTGGAGATGTGCTGGACACACTGCAGCACACTTGAAGTCTTATGGAGACGAGCCAGGGGCTCCTGAGGTAATAGGAGCCAAGTGGGAGGCACTGGGGAAATACCTCAAAGGAATTCCAGCCACTCCAGCCACTAAGTCAACTTCATTGGAGGCCCAACTTAAACGCCTCTATGCAAATGCACACTGCATGAGGAGTAAACAGGAGAAATTAGAGATGCGCATGTGCCTGCAGGGCTATGATCTTATTGGCGTCACAGAGACCTGGTGGGATGGCTCCTATGACTGAAGTGTTGGAATGGAAGCTTACAGACTTTTTGGAAAGGACAGGCAGGGGAGACGAGGAGGGGGTGTTGCCCTCTATGACCAGCTGGAGTGCATGGAGCTGTACCTGGAGGTGGAAGAGGACGCAAATGAGAGGTTATGGGTCAGGATTAAATGGAGGGCAGGGAACATTATAGTGGGTGTCTGCTACAGGCCACCTGATCAGTAAGACCGAGTGAATGAGGCCCTTTAGAGACAGATAGGTGGAGTCTTACCTTCACAAGCCCTGGTCCTCATGGAGGACTTCAACCACCCTGACATCTGCTGGAGGGAGAACACAGCAAGACATAAGCAATTAAGGAGGTTCCTGGAATGTGTTGATGATACTTCCTTCTTCAAGTGATGACACTTCCTTCTTCAAGTGATAGAGGAGCCAACGAGAAGAGGTGCTATGGTGGACCTTGTTTTCACCAACAAGGAAGGGCTGGGGGGGAATGTGAAGCTCAAAGGCAGCCTTAGCTGCAGTGACCATAAGATGGTGAAGTTCAAGATCCTGAGGACAGCGAGGAGGGTGCACAGCAAGCTCGCTACCCTGGATTTCAGGAGAGCTGACTTTGGCCTCTTCAGGGACCCACTTGTTAGAGTACCATGAGATAAAGTCCTGGAGGGAAAAGGGACCCAAGAAAGCTGGTTAGTATTCAAGGATCACCTCCTCCAGGCTCAGAAGCACTGAATCCCAATGAAGAGCAGGTCAGCCAAAAATGCCAGGAAGACTGCATGGATGAACAAGGAGCTCTTGGACAACCTCAAGCACAAAAAGAAGGCCTACAGAGGGTGGAAACAAGGACAGGTAGTCTGGGAGGAATATAGAAAAAATGTTTGAGCAACCAGATATCAGGTCAGGAAAGCTAAAACCCTGATAGAATTAAATCTGGCCAGGGACATCAAAGACAAAAAGAAGAGCTTTTATAGATATATCAGTGATAAAAGGAAGACTAGGGAAAATGTGGGCCCTGTCTGGAAGAAAACAGATATGGGGAAGGCTGAGGTTTTCAATGACTTTTTTGCCTCAGTCTTCTCTGCCAAGTGCTGAAACCACACCGCCCAAGTCACAGAAGGCAAAGGTGGGGACTGGGATAATGAAGAATCACCCACAGTAGGGATGAATCAGGTTCAAGACCATTTAAGGAACCTGAATGTGCACAATTCCACGGGACCTGATGAGATACATCCATGGCTCCTGAGGGAACTGGCAGATGAAGTTGCTAAGCCATTCTCCATCATATCTGAGAAGCTGTGGTGGAGCAGTGAAGTTCCCACTGACTGGAAGAGGGGAAACATAACCTCCATTTTAAAAAAAGGAGAGAAAGAAGAGCTGGGGAACTACAGGCCAGTCAGTCTCACCCCTGTGCCTGGTAAGCTTATGGAACAGATCCTCCTGGAAACTACGCTAGGGCACATAGCAAACAAGAAGGTGATTGGTGACAACCAACATGGCTTCACTAGAGTCAAGTCATGCCTGATAAATGTGGGGGCCTTCTATGACAGGATTTCAGAGTTCACAGATAAAGGAAAAGCAACCGGTGTCATCTACTTGGACTTGTGCAAAAGGTTCACTACTGTCCTGCATCACAGCCTTGTCTCTAAATTGGAGGGGCATGAACTTGATGGATGGATCACTCAGTGTATAAGGAATTGGCTGGACGGTCGCATGCAAAATGTTGTGGTCAACAGCTCAATGTCCAAGTGGAAATCAGTGGCAAGCCATGTTCCACAGGGTTCAGCACTGGGACCGATTCTCTTTAGTATCATTGTCAGTGACATGGATAGCGGGATCAAGTGCACCCTCAGCAAGTTTGACGATGACACTAAGCTGTGTGGTGCAGTTGACACACAGGAGGGAAGAGATGCCATCCAGAGGGACCTTGACAGGCTTGAGAGGTGGGTCCATGCCAACCTCATGAAGTTAAACAAGGCCAAATGCAATGTCCTGCTCATGGGTCAGGGCAATCCCAAGCACAGATACGGGCTGGGTGAAGAATGTATCAAGAACAGCCCTGAGGAGAAGGACTTGGGGTGTTGGTTGATGAGAAGCTCAACATGGACCAGCAATGTGTGCCTGCAGCCCAGAAAGCCAACAGTATCCTTAGCTGCATCAAAGGAAGCATGACCAGCAGGTCATGGGAGATTATTCTCCCCATCTGCTCCACTCTCATGAGATCCTACCTGGAGTGCTGTGTTCAGTTTTACAGTCCCCAGCATAGGAAGGACATGGAGCTGTTGGAACGAGTCCAGATAAGGGACACGAAGATGATCAGGGGGCTGAAGCACCTCTCCTGTGAACAGAGGCTGAGAGAATTTGGATTATTCAGCCTGAAGAAGAGAAGGTTCTGGTGACGCTTTCTAGCAGCCTTCTGTGGAATTTGAGGAAAACCAGGACGGCCCTGTACACAAAGAAATTATCTTGTTCTAAATCTTGTGCGACCCAGCAGAGTGATAAGTGCTTTTGTTTATCATAGGATGCTCCCCAGCAGAGAGCCTTGTGGAGACAGGTAGTCCTGCTCTGGTAGCAAAGTAACAAGAATACTTGGTTAACTGGTAACAGTCCTTTGTTCCAGGAGCCATGTTGTCCAAAGGATGATCTTTTTCCTCATTACCTGTGAAATGCATACTAAAGTTGACACCTCTGTATATGCTAATGAAGATTATAGTGAACATGCTATACATGTATGACTATAGCACTCGTCTCTCCACCACATGTCACATGAGGGTGGGAACCTTGTAGTTTATGGGATAAAAGACAGAGAAGAGGATCATTATTTAGGGAGAGAAGAATCTGTGAAGAGAGAAAAACCTCAAGACAGGCAGGCCAGTTGATGGGCTGCGTTCTTTTCCTCCCCCCCAAGCAGAGACACCTCAGTGGCTAAGCACCGCACCTTTCATTTTTTATGTGGAAGTATCCCCAGATAGTATTATTACTATTGTTGCTAGCAATATTAACATCAATAAGTAGCACTTGTGCAGTCAGTGCATTTATCAATGGCAATTCTGAACTTGTTATAACTGTCGCCTTAATAAACTTCATTTCTTTACAACTTTGTGCATCTGTTTTGGTGCAAGTAAGCCATTCACCAAATCCGGGACTAGAATTGGATCCAGCACCTAGACTTCTATGAGAAGAAGTTTAGAAAGTAGGGGGCTCCAGTTTGAACCTTGTGACTCCACAGGAGGGCTTCCCCCAGCCACTTCACAGAGACTTATCTCCTCTTTGATGTGACACCTTCCACTACCTGAAGGGGCTTACAAGAAAGCTGGAGAGGGACTTTTTACAAGGGCATGGAGTGATAGGACAAGGGGAAATGGTTTCAAACTGGAAGAGGAAAGAGTTAGATTAGATATTAGGAAGAAATTCTTTCCTATGTGGGTGGTGAGACACTGGCACAGGTTGCCCAGAAGGGGCTGTGGCTGTCCCCTCCCTGGCAGTGTTCAAGGCCAGGTTGGATGGGGCTTTGAGCAACCTGGTCTGGTGGGAGGTGTCCGTGCCCATGGCAGGGAGGTTGGAACTAGGTGATCTTTAAGGTCCCTTCCAATCCAAACCATTTTATGATTCTATGATTCTAAAGTACATTTCCTAATTTTTTTAAAAGTATCTGTCATTACTAGAGTGCCTCTGCTGTTGAAATGGTAGCTGTGGGTATTGTTTTAAAATTAAAAATAGAGAAAGAAACTACGCTTTAACACCCTTGAGAATCACTCTGAGTACTTTAATTTGGATACCCAGACTAGACAATGTCTCTTCCCATTCAAGATAAATGAAGATCTTAGTTCCTTCCAACTTTTTCCATATAGTTTACAGGAAAAGTGTTTCTCATGTTTGATCATGGACCTCAACCCTTGTTTAGATAAAAACAAAACCAATTGTTGGAACAGGATAAGAATTTTTTTAAAAAATATATGTATGTTAAATATTTCTTTATGTGGAAAATCTGGTCTGGCAAGCACGCTGTGTTTGGTAATTGAATTCAGGAAGCAGCAAATATGGTTAATGGCTTACTAGTGTTCAGAAAAGCTGCATGGAAAAAAAGATGTGCATTGTTCCCAGAGGTGATGAATATCTTTTGCTAGAGTGACTTGTTCACAGGAAATGTAAGTGCAAGTCAGCTGAAACTATTTTTAAGTTTGTCTTAAGCTTGTTGAATTCACTTAACTAAAAGAAAACATAGGCAGATTTTTTTTTTTTAAAAAAAGAAAGAATTTTTAAGAAGTTTTTTGCCTGTTTCAATAGTTTTCCATTTCCCAAGAAAAGCTTGACCATTTTGACATCATCCAAAACAACTAATTTATCCACTTGAGATTTAGCCAGAAAGCCAAATTATCAGCTTTTTCACATTTCTTTAATTGATACCCATCTGGTAGCACCTGATCTTTGCCAGGAGAAAAAACCAAAAAGATTGCAAACTCTCCAGCCTTCATTTCGCAGCAGAGGTCTATTGCTTTCACGCTCAAAAAGATTGGATTCCTGAATTGTCAAAAGCAAGAACAAAGTCCTTGTCATTCATTTTAATGGGAATTTTAAACGTACTAAGAATTTAAAATAGATCCCTTGAAGATATCTTTAACTCTTCTCAGTTGAGAAAGGTCAATTCTTGCCAAGCAATTCTCTTCAATATTTTTCAGATGGACAGATCAATCTAATTCACAATGATTAGTTTCCTAATATTTTGCAAGGACTTTCTGTTTTGTCTACCACTGAAGATGCAACAGGCAGGACAGAAGGGTGGTACAACCGGGAGTAACATCAAAGCTTGGAAAAGAACTGATCTTCAAGAAGCTCTTTGCACCTTGAAGCATTATTTTCTGAGGAAGTGTGGGCCTTAAAGTGTCACAACTTAAAGCTGTGGAGCTGACAGAAGCAACACTTAAAAGAGAAGAAATAGATATGATGACTAGACTGTTTTTGTAAGCTGCTACAGAAAAAATGCCAAGATCTTCTTACCTGCTAAGTAGATGTGAAAAAAAATAATGCCAGTTTGATGTTTTTAGAAGATGTAGAGTTGGGAAATCTGAACTCACTAAATCTGATCTGGTGAAAAATCTTTCAGCTGGCTGTTCTCAGTTGCTATGGAAAGGTTAGGAAAACCAGGTACTGAATCTTCTAGTGAACTGACAGTTTGCCTTAGAAGGGTTTTTAACATTCACATTTGTACTTAAACATACTAAAACGGCATTTTCATACTTCCTGCAGTCTATTCCATATTTCAGTTTTTATTGTCCATTATCTAATCACTACCAGTGCTAGAGTCTTTGATGAAGTAAACAGTTGTTATAGGCCTTGAACCCACAGCTTGGTTGCTTCTGTGCGCAGATACCACTTGAAAAACATCTGAGTTGAAGGAAGAATTTCAAATATACTCAACCTTCACCAGAAGCTGTTCATGTGGAAGTCAAAGCTGAATTCCAGGAAAAAGTCCATGTCTGTGAGTATCTCAGTTTAGCAACGGCCAGGGCAAGCCACAACCCAGACAGAGTTTTGCTTCTACCACCCCCTTCGGAAAATAGAAGGGGAGCAAGGAAGAAAGACTCAATGGTTGGAAATTAAAACTATAACAAATTTAATGGCACAGGGAAAGGGAGTAACAGGTGGGGAAAAAGGGGAAAATATATATACAAATATATACAACCCGAGCTCCGATGACCGCCGATACAAGCTCCTGAAAGGTCCTTCACTGCAAAGCCGATAGGGGTAAAGAGAGTCCAAAACCCCGCACCAGCACCCGATGCAGTCAGATGCCGCAGAGCACGTGGCGAGCTGGTAACAAAGGCTGGGCCTCCTCCGGGCTGGCTCCACGTGGCGACCAGGCAGGAAAAGGAGTGTGGGAGAGAGAAAGTGAGAGAGAGCGGAAGAGAGGAAGAGAGGGTGAGCTTCCTGTCCTCCTGGCTTTATAGAGCTTGGCAGGAAATGGGAGGGAATACTGATACCTGATACCCCAGACCCCTTTTCACAACAGGGTCCTAAACTCCACCCCTCCCTCATTGGGTCCGTGCAGCAAAAGCCGTAAGAATTTTTTGCCTGTCCCCTCAAACTATAACAGTGAGACCAACCCAAATGAAATGCTCTTTAAAAGTCTGCCTTCCTGATCCCATAATAATAAACCTTGAAAACAAGAGCATAGGGGATATCTGAGGAATCTATAAATAGAAACAATGCACAACATTCTCTTCCCTAGCAAACTATTTCCAGAAACACACACAGCTGGTTTAGAAGTCCACCAGTTATACACCTCTAAGAAAGAAAATAAATTTGACTTATTCAGCAGAAACATATTCATGGAATGAGCAAAAGAAAAAGGAAAGAAATGCCAACCTATCACACTTACGTTGCAGAATGGCATTGTGTCAGCACAGCACAACCACAGGATGAGACTGATCAGTCTGCCAGCTGATAGTGCAAACCCCTTAAATATATGACACAGTTGCAAAATACTTAGAATGTATTTTAAAAGTAACATTTGAATAAAGCAGACAAGTAATCTTTAAAAAGAGATTACTTTTTGTATCATATGTCTGCAAAATATTGTGGTCTTTGAAAGTAACTTCTTACTCAGATAAATTTATTAGTGATAGAGCTTTTCTTCAGTATTAGGTAAATAAAAATAAATGTCTCAAATGTTGGCTAAGGGACTGAGAATAATATACTTGTATTTTCATTACTGTAGCTAGCTCTGCACAGGTCACTGTGGAATATTAAATATTGGAAATCAATAAAGTAGCTGTATATGTATAGTACGCTTTAAAAGTAATCACTAATACCTAACTCCTCTGCATGTCTACATTCACTTCAGCAAATAATGCTGGTTTTAATGTTGATAAATGTGTAGTATGAACTGGATGGCTTAATTAAAACTGCTGGGATGGAAAAGCTTAATACTGTGTGATGTTTTATTCAGTTTGATAGCAGGTTCTATGTCACCAGTCAAGCCAAGGCAAGGGGTATGTCAATGTTTCAAGGACCTACACTTGAACCAAAAGCTCCTTCAACCATAGAGGTAAGCAAGGACTGCAGAGGTCTGTGGGGATCAGGCCAGGGATGGAGAAGTGGCAGGCTACCATTCTGCTTGCCACCGTCTCCCAGGAAGGCTACCCATTCCTTCTCTGGGCCAAAATGTGTCCTAGGTCACTCAGGAAGGATGCTACGTGGAGAAATTGTGTTACTCCTTCCTTTGAGGATAATGTAAGTTGAAGAACTTCCTTTTGTCCTGCCCTGATGAGGAGCTGTGGGCCAGTACTGGCTTGTCCTTTTTATCCTCATGTCTTATTTCCTGTTGTCACAGCATGAGGGTACTTCACAAAAACTGATAAATTTTCCTTTCTAGGAAGATATTTTTAGGGAAATGAGGAGCATCAGGATGTACTGAAATGGAGCACAGTGGAATTTCACTGGTTTCAAACTTAGACACACTCAGAAGATTCAGAGTCACTGTTACAAGTCCTTGCCTTGACCTAAAGCACTCACAAAAACTTTGACACAACCAGGAACCGAACCTTGAGCTTCCTAAATATATAGAGATCTGGGCAAAAATATAGTGCTGAAGTACCTATTGTCAAAAAATGTAGGGCAAATATTCATGCTACAAATTTTCGCAGGTGTGACAGATTTGGTTGGGGAAAAATGATGTTGTCTATCTGATTTTACTGTTGCATTTCCAAAATTACATAGTTCAATGTTTCCCTGAAAAATCTCAGGTTTTTAATGTGAAAATTTATTTCAGTTTAGTTTTTACAAATCTGTGTAGCACAAACTCAATGAACCATTTCCCTCATGCATTAAATTAATTATATTGAACTTTATAACGGTCAGAATTTTGGACACCTTATACAGGCAAAAAAGTCAAGGGAAGAACAATCTGGTTTTTTTCTTCCTTTTCTGTTGATAAAATAATATTTTTCCAATTACACTTTTAAATTATTCCCTCTTTAGAGTGTTTCAGACTAATGTAAGTATTTTTTAAATTACACAGCTCAATCATTTTCTTTGGCATTAGATCAGACACAGTTCATGTAGTTTTTGGTATGAAGTACTTTTGTAGTTGATCTGTGTAGTCATTCAGTGTGCCAGAATACCGTGTGCAATAAAATTGACTACTTCTACCAGGTTCCCTCAGGCTACTCTTTTAGAAGCCAGATGTCCACTGACTCTTGATATTACTGGGGTGAAAAGACAAAAAAAAAAAAAAGACCATAAACTAGCATCCCTAGTTATGCTGAAGGAAAATAGTTCACTTAAATTAGATTTAAAAGTTATTTAAAAGAATTTCCTGGAACAATAGAGGAAGAAAGAGGACTTGTGGTATTCTGGAAGAGAGGAATGCTGGTAAAATGAAGTATCACAGACATGGATGGTGTCCAAAGGATTTTGTGCTGAAGTCTTCCAGAGGATGCCTGTGCTGACCAAAATTTCTGCCACAATTTACATGACTGTTTTTAAAGCACTTTGGAATTAAACAAGGATTTTTGCAGTAAACCACAGTCACCTCTCTCCTTATCCTGGTCTCCCCTTGCAGTGGTACATATGTTACAATGTCACCTCATTGTTTCAGTCATGTCCAAACTTTACCAGAGGACCAATTACGTGAGTCCTACTTAGGAAAACAAGGAGTTTTGCTTAGAGGCAGCTTTTGTTCTAAGCTGCTTGGATTTGAATAGCTGCTCATCAACATTTGTGAAAGCTTCTTCATTGCTATCTGCTAAGAAAGTATTCTCTGGACACATTCATTTTGTTTCAGCTCTACCTGAAGGCAAAGAAGCTTTAAAATGTTTTTCAGAAAACAAAGTAAAGGTTGTAGTTAGATATAAGACATTTACAGTTATACTTAATCATCACAGTTGACATAAAATAGCCAGTGTTTTCATCCCTATGGAACATTTTGACAACTGCTTTGTCCTGGATCTCTGCAGATGCATCCAGGTCAACCCGCATGTACTATTTCTTAAGAACATAACAAAAAAATTCAACTCCTTTGCCAGAGATTTTCAAGGAAAAATATGAAGTATCAGGATGTACTCTGCTACAAAATAAGGGCTCCCACATCTCCTTCCATCCTGAACAATCACTGCAGTCTTTAAACAAAAGATTACAGTAAAATGCGGTATTTTGTGGTGTTATTCCCCACAGCCACAAGAGGGGGTTTGAAGAACATGATCTGCTCTGCACTTTCAGACTAAGCCTTCCCTTCAGCTCGTGATACGTTAGTTATATCACGAAACCAGTCATTTCCTGAAATGACTGAAATTTTCAGTCATTTGGCAAAATGACTCCTTCGCTCACTCATTTGGTAAAATGACTAAAAGTTTCATGCGATCTGGGAAATGACTGACGTGCTGGATATTCTGCTAGACTATTTGACTGTTTGTTTCACTCTGTAACAGGCATATTGTGAAAAGGGGGGTTATTGGATAAGGATCCTTTGCTTGTTCTGCAGTGACTGCTGGAGATGGCTCTGGATTTTAAAAGTAGCTTCAGAAAAGAACTTTGCAAAAAGTATGAGAAGTGCATGATACCTTGGGAAGAATGCTGTGCAACTATTGCTGAGATAAAAAAGGCAAGCCAAGATTGCAAATGAAAGTCAAGGCTTGAATACTACCTACTCACAGAGTAAGTTTTAAAGAGAAGTCTATTTATATTTTTTTTTACTTTCTTCCTTCATCATCATTTGTCTCTTCCTTGGTTATGGAACTGCCAGTTAGTTCTTTCATATTTCCTCCACTGCTCATAGTGTGAAATTCTATGGTGTGATGACAATGAAGAGCCCATCAAGAAACATCGGATTAAAGAAATATCTCCCTTACGCCGTGTGAGCATTGAAGACAGGTATGATATTATCAGAAAAGCACAAATTGCTGCACATTCAAGTTATATGCAAACATCACAAGACAGGTTGTTGAGCTTTTCAAATCTTTCTATTTTGGGTGCCAGAAGAAGAGAAAGAGATCCTTGGCTAATGATATTGGTGAAAAACTGACTCTAAACAATGAATACTCATCATGAGGGCAAGTTGACCGTATTGACACACAAGCTTGGTCTCAAGGCCACTTCAATGGGATAATGGTGTACCAAAATCACCTCACCAGACCTTGTGCTTTCCAAGCCCTTACCTCAGAGGGAGCACCAGAAGTGGCCTTTCAGATTTTTTTGTATTTTTCCCCTACTGTTGTGTTGCAGAGTGACAAAAGAACTGAATTTTCTCCTGAGGTCATAGAGTCATAAACTGGTTTGGATTGGAAGGGACCTTAAAGATCATCTAGTTCCAACCTCCCTGCCATGGGCACGGACACCTCTCACTAGACCAGATTGCTCAAAGCCCCATCCAACCTGGCCTTGAACACTGCCAGGGAGGAGGCAGCCACAGCTCCTCTGGGCAACCTGTGCCAGTGTCTCATCACCCACACAAGAAAAAATTTCTTCCTAATATTCAGTCTAACTCTTTCCTCTTCCAGTTTGAAACCATTTCCCCTTGTCTTATCACTCCATGCCCTTGTAAAAAGTCTCTCTCCAGGTTTCCTGTAGGGCCCTTCAGGTAGTGTAAGGCTGCTAGAAGGTCTCCTTGGAGCCTTATCCAGGCTGAAAAACCCTAAATCTCTCAGCCTGTCTTCACAGGAGAAGTCATTCAAGAACTGAAGCTTCTGTGGCCTCGGCTTACCTTGGTGCATGGAAAAGGAAGATGTCCACAAAGCCAGGCCCCTCCCAAAGGGGATATTAAGCAAATGCTCTTATCGTGGATGGCAGACAGTAATTCATGGGACTGGATTTTGGGGATTCACTTTGTCCAGTTCTCAAAAGCACCACCCATCAATCTGGAGTAAACTGCACAGACTGCAGCTCGGTTTGGTAACAATCCCAAATGTGGGCTTATCTCAATCTCTCTACCATCAGGGATCATCAACCACCTCCAAAGTCAGCACAATCCACTTTCAGTGTTCAGCATTCTTTCTAATGACTCTGCTGTGTCAACATATCCAGAAGACACACTGCACCCCACGTCTAACACAGTGGTAGGCCACCAAACCAGGACTACTGCTGAACTAAAGGTTAGACCTGTTCCTGTTTCCCAAGCTCTGTCAGAAAGGACTTATCCAGACCTGCCAAATTCTCCACCCACCAATACCATTGGGTTAACTGGCCCGTCACTTCTAGGGCACCATCCCAGCTACCCCTTGCGCAGTCCTGCCACATGTGCTGCTCTCTGCCCCCATCAGTCCAGTCTCCCTGGACAGTAGGACAGAGCCTGGGCACTGCGGGCTTTGCAGGCAGAGCTCTCAGTAAAGCACAGTCTGCACATGGATGAAAACACTGAAGAGCAAAGCAGATATAATACTGATGTCCCAGTCACCTCAGTTACGAAAATAAGTTCAGTTCTGGCAGGTGGTGTATATGACTGGATGATTTCAGAAATAAGTGTCCATATGGCTTTAGAAGTAAATAAATTCTAAAAATAATCTCAAGTGTTGTCTTTTTAGCTTAATTCAATTATTAAGGTATCAGACATTTTACATGGTGCCTCCCTAGTAGTTTCACTAACATTATTAAAGGCATGGAACTTTCTCTTATTTCACAGAATGATTGAATGAAACAGCCATTTTGTGAAATGGACAAAAATTTTAGTAATTTCTTGAAATGACTGATTTCAAAATATGACTAACATATACAACTCTGGAGTCACCTGTTACATTTTCAGTAACATATACTTCCCAGGAAGGCACGTGGAACAGAAATGTTATACATAGCTTCATTTTATGCTGTGCCAAGAGAGGAGAAGAAAAAAAGGAAGAGGTCACAGAATCACAGAAT